>CM051029.1:5428953-5743953 GCA_027627225.1 Congeria kusceri | reverse complement strand
ATAAAAGGTATTAGTCCTACTCAAAATGTGTCGTGGGTGATATATATCAGCGTTATCGTGATATATTATTATGTTTCATACTTCACCATGTCAGTAACAAAACAGTAATATTCTTAAAAAAATATGGGTTTATGTTAAACCATAACAAACACATTGACGATGTCACGCGTTTTAAATAGCTAATTAGGTATTTCCAGCGCCTAGATATTGGGTAAATTGTGTGTTCACAATAATACAACTTATTTCGATATATTTTAGTATAACGTTTAAAAAAAGGAACAGTACTAGTCTATCGTTTTAATGTTTAGAACATACTTTTGACATTTCAAACATTTCACACATTACTGATAATGAACTTCATAATTCATTCTCTTTTAATTAAAATCTGTGAAGCTCGTATTTGCAGGCTGGTTTGCATATCGTATTGCTGACAGTTCCCTGTGAATTGTTACACTGTCTGGTACACATTCATGTCTAGCATTTTGTTGACACCATGCAATTTATCAACCCAATGGATTGAAGAACAGGTTGCTACCGTTATAAAACTGAGAATAAATCCTTGTAAAAAACTTCCATATAACTGCAAATTCGAAGATTTGGTTAATATAATCAATCTGCCTTGCAAGTTGCAACCTAGCTAATATATTTATATCAGCTAGTAACGCTTGTTGTGGTTTCTTTAAAAAATGTGTTATCAATAATAACTCAAATAAAATATGTTTATCAATATTATCAATTTTTTTAAGATGACATAGTTCATATATACAAACATATAGTTGTAGTGCAATACCTGACATTACTCCACCGTGCAGTGAAATGAAACTAGTCTGATTGGCTTGTCAATGTTTAATATGTAAATATTGAATTACTTATAAATAATAAAACCATTTATTAAAACTATTTTGACGAGAAAGTTCATTCTTTTTTTTAGATGTTACAACTCTTCTAAAATTAAGTATCCTTTTTTAAATAAATGTCTGAAATATTGGATATATTTCATTGCCTAAATAGCATGTAAACTGTAGAATGTATATTTTGGATATTTTATGCCAGTACATGTTTACTATAACATGTATTAGTCATTTGTTGTCAATGTGATTTTATTTGCTCCGAATTTACGAATACACATTTACAGCCGTTTTCCCTATGTCAAACCAGCCATGTTTCTATCAGGTTGTCTAGGTGTTTCGACAGCGTAATCACGTGATCAATGGGCGGATTTATCGTTATCGAAGGTCTAGTGCATGCAATTTATTAACATGAGTATATATAAAATTTCGTTGGGGCTACCTGCTTTATTATTAGACAAATTATTGTATACTATGTACATATAATGGACACACGGACAAAGGGCAGCTAGTCTTTCTGATATCAAGCTTCTGCTGGTTTCCCAACGTCCTAACAAGTTTGGTACGGAGTAAGCATACAATCAAAATTCAGCTTGCACCAGCTTAATTAATTGCCTCGATTAACTGAGAACTGTCACGACTAACTTCTTCGAGAGCAGGTACGAATCTGCTAAAAACACAGCGCGCTACCGCTTATATAGCCACGTATATGATATACAACCCGTAGAACCAGCTCCTGGCCAGCAAGCGAATGCCCCCGTGTTCTATGAACACGAAAAACGACAGATAGTTGGAATGTATATCTTAGATTTAAGATGGCAAATTTCCAATAATTTAGTATTCTATAAATATATCAGACGCAATAAATTGTAATCACAGACAATATCAAGTAAAAGGGCGTGATTATTTTTCCAAGAAAATGTAAATTACCAAATTCAATATTTTTATAGTTTTATATCAAATACAGAACTAAAGTGATGGGGTGTACAAAAATGTACAATTTCAAGCAATATCACTTTTTTACCGGTATCACTGGTCAGCTCAACAAATGTAAGTATTTGTCGCAATGTAAGCATTACATACGCATTTAGACCCAGCGCACATCAGTCGTTTATCATATTCTGCACCAGAAATATTCATATGGTTAAAAATGTCCTCCGATAATGAATAGTCGACCTTGTGAACTTTTGTATCAACATGTATATCTTTCTCGTAGTTGACGTTCTTACGCCGGACTCTTATATTTCCAGTTTAACTTGTAATGTACAGCCAAGATGTGGCTTTTACTGTTTACTATAAAGCTTCATGTCTTTTCCCTGTATAACATTACGACCATTCAAGGAATAAATTATTCTGAAATTTAAAATACTACTTAACTTCGGCCGCTTAAGTTTAAGTCCCAGAAAATAAATCCTGACAGCCTAACTTCTGTTTTCATATACGTTAATATATGTTAAAAGTTCGAGCTTTCCCCTTAAATGTTGAAATATGTCGACGTGTTTGTTTTATTTATCCCAACTAATATGTTTACATGTATTGCCATGTATTTATCTAAAAAGGTTTCCTCATTTGGCAAAACGTAGCCGGCCACAGTCAAACTGTGTCGCACCTTGCTAACCTTTCAA
Organism: Congeria kusceri; assembly: GCA_027627225.1. Lineage (NCBI taxonomy): Eukaryota > Metazoa > Mollusca > Bivalvia > Myida > Dreissenidae > Congeria > Congeria kusceri. The sequence goes on along the minus strand of CM051029.1, from coordinate 5,741,480 downwards.
CACTATTGCTAAGTTTTATTTATTAAGCGTGTCTTTTGATTTAGAAACTGATCAATGGTTTACAGTTCATGCATGATTGCTATTTCAAATCAGCCGCTTTTACCCAATACTTATACAGAATGTGTATATTCGGTTATGTCAGCTTTATATATGTCGAAGTAACTGAGGATTCTTACATTGAGATAATTAAGATCAGCTATGTGGTAAACTTAAAATCATGTAGTTGTTATTTGTTTTAATTTATAGGCAATGTCTTCCAAGTTACTATTGTTTGTCATGCTTAGCATCCAACCATGAATTTAGCTATGAGGCTATTTGTCTTTTTGTTACTGAATGCATTTAATATACTACTGACTAGATATGACTTTCCGCGCGCCTATATACCCGTTTTATATCCCCCAAGTATAATGATAGTATAATGTGATATAGTGTGTTTGCATAATTACGAAAGTTATAATTATGTATCTAACTACTATTTGAAAATCTGTGTGATAGGTATTCATTATCACAGTGTATAAACCAAAAATAAAAAGAATATGCATATATTCGAACATGTTAAGGCAAGTTGTACATACTTATTATCACAATTTATTATTATCGAACACTTTGGTTATTAAAAACCTATTTACTATTAGCACGATTGCATCGAACGCCTTAGTCTTAAAGAGACAATCTCGAGTCCGTTCCATGGGAAGAACCAGTAATTGGTGCCTTTGGAAAGATAATGAGAATTCTGAGGATTTACTGATAATGCCTAACACAATAATGTTTCTTCTGTATGTAAATATGTGAGATGTTTGTAACATATCGTAAACTAATAATATATTATAATTGTGTCTAGAAACATTTTACATTTTACACGAGAATATATTTCTTAGAGTAACATTGCTTCCGAAAAAAACAACAACAACTAACCTGTTATTATGTTTAGTCATTATTAATTTAATGATTAGTCATTATTAATTTAATGACATAAGTCTTTAATTTGAAGGACTTGTAGAAAAAGCGACAACAAACAAAGACACGACACCATAACTTAGCGCGACAGAATTGAAACCAAATGTAACGGATCATGCAGTAGCAACGATACACTACATATTGTAGGGGGCAGCGGCAATGTAAATGGTACGCACTTATCAAAATATAAGAACTATCTGTAAAACCATAAATACAATTTTCACAAATATAACGTTTCCGTTCAATAATCTTACAAGTCATGTCTTACAGGATGGAACCTATGTGTTCATTTAACAATAACCATATGTTCCTTATGTTGAATTATACTTGTGTTTATGCATTATTTGTAAATGAAGTAGGAGTGAAGGGCCAAACAAACACACACACAAAACTATTAACCAGCGTTTAGCGCCCACACGCAGTGCCCCGTCTATGTAGAAAGCGCCATGTACAATGTAGCTGGTAGCGTTGACGTGGATGTTTGGCTAGAGAGCTTGTCTAACATTGCAATGATAAAAATATCACATTTTACTTTATCATAAAAACTGGACTATTCATTAATTTACAGTTACAGTAAATAATACTATATGCAATTTTCACGTGACATGATTGAATTAGATGCAGCCATATTGACTAGAGTAGCATTATGCATAATGCAACATCAACGTTTGTGACACAATGGTGGAGCTGTCGTGTAATTCGTCGTTTAAAAAATATATATAGAAATAAACGTTGTTTAATTCCACCTATAATGTAAGCGCATACTCCACGGCTTATGTATTGAACTTCAAAACTCAATGACAAGTATATTGACTGAGGTAAAACTATGAAAGAAAGAATAATAAATATGTAAATGCCTATAAATGTGCTCACTGTTGTTGTCTCTAGAGATCTGACATGTATATTAACCGTTGTTTGTATTATTTATAGCATTCGACATGTGCTACCATTTAATGACGATACGCGACTTCTGAAAATACAATCATTTCATTTCAGGTTTTTCTACGCCCGACAATGTATGTGTTCAGTAAAATTAGTAACGTATGTATCCGTTATGTCTTAAGTATTGATTATCTATAATAAGTAAGTGTTATTGATATTTAATATATTTATATTTGTCTCTTTTCCGTCCACTAATTATATTTGAGTTATCACTCTTAGATATCAATTAAAGTGGTGGTCTTAACACCTATATGCATGGGTACTCCTTTTGTATACCATAAAAATGATCCGCTTTTTATAATTAAATATAACATATCATTTACCAGCTAAAATCAAATATGACGATTATAGTACCATGTTATAAATTCAAATATCAAAATCAAATATATTGACATTACAGAGTGTAGGTATATCGATTTAACTTGTATCTAGAACTCTGTTGTTTTTGGTCTACAAAGAAATAGATGTTTGATAATGCTTTAGACTATATAGTATTCGTTATGATCGCACTAAGACAAAAAAGGAAAAAATGCCGACTGTGGAATTGAATGAAAAACCAAAAGTTTTTTTTTGTCTTTTTCATTCGGGGTATAGGTGTTAAAAAAATTATTAGATACAAAATTGTGATCTCAGTATTCTAAATTCAAAGAGGAACAACTCTGGTGACAACTTTACCATTTTGTGATAGGGTTTATTTTTCCGGACCACGGTCATTAAAGGACACATGCCATTGTTAAATTCGTGCGTTAAACGATTTTGTCGACTTGCAATACCTGCTGAATTACTACATGTTGTATATTGAAGCAAAAATAAGCAACATAAAAAACAATCCCGCTAACAACTTTTATATTTACTATCATGCCATATCATGTAGTTGCATATATTTCAGCTTAACAAATACAAACCTAAACACATTGTGTTTATTTCATAATCTTCATAGTAGACGGTTAGAGTGAGTGTATATTCATCAACATTTTCAGGAGAAGGTAAAAACTGTACCAGTTAAAATTTTCAAACAGCATTGTCTTATTACTTTCAAATGTTATTTATAATTGTCTCATTTCAGCAAAAAAATAAAATAATTAAATAATTATATGTAATTTATAGGTAAGGTGTAGGTAAGTTCACAACTCTAAAACATATTGCAAACATTTTAATTACAACTTGTCCGCTCTGAAATGTTCTTATTCTTCAATATGGTGTTTAAAGCACAACGTTTCTACATGATTTGAAAACTAACTGAAATTAGGAGTATGTACTTGACTTTTAATACTATTTTCCTTTTTGATAATAGGATTGTAATACACATTGCAAAAAATGAATCCTATAACATTTTCGCACTCAACATGTGCCTGTTTTTTAATCAAGGGATAGTGCACAGAAGATCTGAATGACATTTTATATGTATGTTATATGCCCGGTAATAACTGGTTATATAAAATATTAACATGAGAAGGTTCAGTCGTTTTTCCTGATTATCAGCTTTTATAGTGTCAAATTAACGAGTTGCCACCAGTAAGCAGCCTATGCTGTGAATATAACTTTTGACTTATTATCTGAGATATGTAGACACATACTTATTTGTTAATACAAAACTCACCTTCAGTTTTTGTTTAGGAAATTTATATACCCATTAAACCTTGAAGTGGTTAGTGTTTTAACCTTCAATACATGGTCAGCCTCGTTCTCGATTGACTTTATCAATGGATACAACACCTACAGTACTCGATTACCGGAATGTGAAAGGGGTCTAATGCTAAACTGCTTTCGACAATTCATCTCTGACAGTTAATCCTAACTATTACAGTACCATCTTGTATATGGTAAATAACACTTTCTAGTAACCCGTTGATATCAAGACAACGGGCTATAGCTACTATACTAGATACAGTCCTAATTTAATCATCATCCGAAACATGTTTAGATTGTTTCCTATGTTCCCTATCCTGTATATCTCAGCAATGAATGTGGTAGTCAAATCACTTGCCTCTCAATCTGCCACATAAACATTAATTGCTATTTGACAAATTCCTATGTAATTTGTCATTTTGTCATTTTGCTAGATAATAAAATACATGTATGTGTTCCTGCATTTCTTCTATGCAATGAAATATGCATGCATACTCACTATCACTTATGTTAGTAAAACCTAAAAAATCGATAACTGAAATTAATTTCCTTAAGGGCAACATGAGTGGCTTAAAAGTACCTCTTTGAGTTTGAAAACAGTTTAGAACACATGTGCCTTATACACAGTATCAAACTGCTCACGTTACTGTGATCTGTCTAAATAGATTTTCCTATCACGGCAAGGCATACCACATTCACGTTTACTATGGGAGTCAAACGTAAAAGACATTTTCCCATAAATAATAATGGCAGCAGTGTAGCATCATACTGTCAAGAAACAAAATAAGTTAATCAGCTTGATAGCATTATTAATACCAAATAATGACTTTCGGAACAGAGTCTTTACGACGTAATGAACTTAAAACTTGAAAACAATACACGTATGTTGGTAATTATGATATAAGTAAAGGTTTGGTAGATCCCGTATTTGTATAAATTGCATCGCCTTCCGGTTGCTATTTGTTTGACATAATTACTAGTATTTTCATCTCGAAAAAAAAAGTTTCAAAACTTTATAAATCTGGACCAGTTCACTAAAGGCGCTTCCTCACAAATGGACTGAATGACATTCTTTTTATATTTTGTCACAAACTAGAACACCGAATTACCAAGTAGCCAGATGTTTGACCCTGCTAAAACACACATATAATGTATAAAACGGTCGGTTAATTAAGATTCTTCATTTAAATACCTGAAAATTGTAAATCATTACACACACTGAATGATTGAAGTATCAAACACCTTATTGTATGTTATTAAATTTTCCTTTAAATGTGAATTGAACGTGTTGGTCACTCAAGACAACTCGTATAAAATGTGTCCATTAGGGCTAGCATATAGCCTTTTCACGTGTCAGGCTGACAATGTCAGCCGAGGTTCCAAAACTATCACATCCAGCTTTCTGTTTTCTTTTCTGTATTAATTTCTATTTAATGTACCTCTCAATAACACCAATTACTTCAAATGTTAAGAGATGTATGTATGCTGATTTGCACAGGTTGAGGAAATTAATGCAGCCCACCTAGACCACACACACATACGAGAGGTGTCAAAAATGTATGTGTACTGATACTTTGGTTTACTGAAATTGCAAAACGAAGTTCATACATAGCACATGGTTAGAAATAATGGATTATTTGCTCACCTGAGTTCGATAATGGGCCCAATGGGACCAGTAACACTGGAGTCATTGCCCCTTTTTCATGCAAAAAGAGTGCACAAGTGCCCTTTTGCAATGTATAGCCTTTATTTTCCATCTAATCTTAATCAAACTTTCACAGTTTGTGTATGACTATCAGATTTCAGCAGACTCCAAAAATGGGCAAGATCGTGTTTCAAACACCAGAGTTATTGCCCTTCTAAAATGGACATTATTCAGAATAGAGAGAGACATGTTTCATCCAATCTTCACCAATCTTGCACAGTTTGTCTATTACAAAAAGATTAAAGGTGAAGTAAAATAAAAGCAGCATTGGATCAGAAACACCAGAGTTATTGCCCTTAGTTTGTGAAAAAATATGCAAAAATGGACATTATTCAGGATAGAGACTTCATTTTTCATCCAATCTTCACCAATCGTGTACAGTTTGTTTATGAACGTAAGACTATAGGTGAAGTCGAATATAAGCATGATCGAGTCAGAAATATCGGAGTTATTGCCCCTTGTTTTTGGAACAAAATCATCGACAGGTTATCAATGATTGGCTTGCATACACGATTTTTGGTTCAATGTTGACCAAACTTACACAGTTTGCGCATGACCACACAAATTGATTGATAAAATTTGATTTCCAACAGTTGAAAGACTTGCATGCAGTTATTTGTACATGCAACTTTGAATTCTTCAGAGCCTGCATTAACATCATTTATCATTATTGGAAAGAAAATTATCAGAGAAAAAGCAAAACTTTACCTTTTAGCACTGCCATCGCAATGATCACATTTCAACTAGTTTTCCAAAACTGTTTGCGAAAAAAACATCAAAATCTACTGTTTGTGCATTTCCCAGAATTGTCAATGACTTAATGAAAAAGGGTCAGGTAAGAATCGCGAGAAAAATGATTTGAGAACCATTAGCAAAAAACGCACATCCACTACTCAACTCATACTTTAGTTAGCCCATTGCACTACCCGATGTTTGAACTCAAAATTGATCCAACCCCCTCTGTGTATTGTTCTGATACCTTAATTTTCACACCTGTCACAACAGTATGGTCTTCATCTGTACCAGTTCTCATGTGAGCGCTTTCGGCCATCATGGCCCTCTTGTTTTCTATTGAATTCTATACATAGTTGAATGCTAACATTCAATATGCACTTGGTAATAACATTTGAGTTGCCACGGTAACGCTGTACCGGAGCACGCTATTTGTTCGCTGAAACACAAACGTTCAAGTTCGAATAATATTGAGTATATAATACATAGAAACCCCATATTTAAGGGAAATGTTGTCCTATGTCTAAACGATGACAAATGCAATTTGTTGTAGTGACATTGGAATTCACCCACGTCTGACTTATTGAATGATAATGCAAGAGCGAGGTGAGTATTCGGTGTCACGGAAACGGATATTTTAGCAGTGCAAACGTTTTAGTGAAGTAAGAATGGGTCTGGAAGACAATAGATATTCTAGAAAAGTAACTTCGGTCAGAATTATGCAGACGTCAAAACACAGACTCGTTATTGACACACCTTGAACAGTCCATATGCTGTCAGAACTGTCTGAACATATAGCACAGGCACCATATATAATATAATCACTACACAGCAGACAATTGAAGAAGATAATTTTGATAGCAAATTTTAATTTCAAATCATTATTTTAATCGGGAAACCTCTTGATTTAGCAATTGCGTTTTAAAGGATCTGTATTTTAAAGTTACCATGAAGATTTCAATACTATATAAAATTGTGTAAATTCAGTGTGTATATTAAATTCAGTTTAAATTAAGAATTCATTCAGATATTGTAATGAGTTGAGCTATCATATTTATTTAGCAATACCTTTTTTTCAATTTTAGTTGTATACTGTTGTATATTGTGTAATCGCAGTGACTTAGTTCACACATTTCAGAAGAAGAGACCTGAAATTGCAGGCTTAAACAAACTCCGTTAATTTGCAGATTTCAGCCGGCTTGTTATGTCATGTGAATAACATAAAGTCTATTTATCAACACAAGTGTCTTTTATGACAGTATTTTATATATGCTAAACAAGAGCGACGTCTTTGACGTAAATAGATGACGTTACATTTCGACGTGAACTGTCGTGTCTGTGCTTTAATATTATATGTTATTGTGTAATTTTAAGCAACACACTTAATGTCACAAATACTTGTAGAGGGCAGTTTGAGCCTTCCATGCATATGTATTGTTTATGTTTCTGGCTTAATATGTGAGATCAAAATCGTGGACAAGCATAAGAAAAAATCATGGACACCGTAAAATCCTTCCGTTGTTTTTTTGTACTTAATAATAAAAAAATGAAAACGTTCTGAACAATAAATATCCAATCGCCCATAGTAATCTCCCAAAAACCTTTCAAATCTAAAAGTTTTTCAATCGCGGTTGAAGTGGTTAATGAAGAAGACTAAGGGGGAAGTAGCCCCTGCGTGGATTTTTGCGATTTTAAAGGACTAGGGTCGATAAGGGCTGATTTTGGCACATACAATTGACGATTTTTTAAATTTCATTCACAAACAATACCAATCATGCCTGTAGTTAGATCATTATGTGCGCTTGACGTTGACATGAATATCGAACCATCGCGTGGACGTATGACATCACGCGGAACATTCAAACAGCGTGCGTTTCTTCGAAAACAACCATTTTTGTCAATTGTATCACTTTTGTTGTAAAATTTAACTATCAGCGCATGTGAGTACCACAACCATGTTTTCAAAGAGACATGTAATTTTAATCAGTCTTTTTGTTGTGTTATTATCTTTGTGGTACTCGCATGTGCTGTTGGTTAAAAATAAACTTTTGTAAATTTAGACATTCGGGGAAATTGGCTTTTAAGTGAAATTCTTAATTGATTAGTAAGCAACTTGTCATTCGTGGCCGAATGATGTACCTACACTTGCAGTTTTCCGTCTTTTGTGAATGCACTTGACACCAGTAATTCAACAGAATACGGTTGTTAACACGCATTCAACCGTGTCGTTCAGTTGTTTCCCGGATGTTATTACTACTAAATCAAACAATTATGAACATTGCTAGTAGATAAATCTACCGTTTTTAGCATTATCGGCTTATATTTTAAGGTACATACGTTGCTCGAAATACAGCGTATTTTAACCAGGACACATTTGTACATACCGTACAGTAGGCATTATACTCCATAATTTTCTTCTTTAGATTTATAATACTCTCATGCTTACACTTTCGTCAAAAACATGTTATTTCATGATTGCTAACACATTGAATCGTGTTTTTTTCTCAAGATTGAAGTTTCTTTATGATCTACGTCAGAAGTCATTTTCCAAAAATTGTGACGATTCTATTACGTCACATAGCTAACCTATGATGACTGTAGTGGCGTAGCGCGAACAGTACCGTATCTGCCAGGGCCAACACAATATGCCCTTATATCATTGATGGTGGCTGCAAAAAATATATATATAAACGTTATGATGTTATGATTTATATTTAAAAAAATATTGTTAAGAATAAACTACATTTCGCCACCTTAGAATGAAAAGGGCCCATCTTACATGTATTAAAGATGCTAATAGGTCATTTTCATTATAAGGTGGCGATTTACAATTCATCGAATTCATCTTAAAATATCTCACGCCCACACATTTTAAACGTGTTTCGTCACATTGTTGTGCTTATTTAACTATGTAATATTCATGTTTAGTGTTTGTCCCAATGTTCTACCCAATCAGAAGTCTCAGAAGTTGATCTTGTACGACTGTGCTTTCTGAATATTTGGTCGGGAAATCCAACAGTATATTCCACTATTCTAAAAATTCTCTAAATTGTATTTTGATCTGGATCGATATATAAATCAATCCAAATACGTCGCTTTCATTTTAAACATAACTGTCCAGCTCTGCTCAAAATGTAGGTTATATTCCAACGTTAGTTTTTTAGCCCGCATTCGTTTTCATATATCAGACTTCGCGAAACCTCTTAATCAGCTGTCACCATAATTAGTATCATTTGTAAACACCACATGTTGTATACATGATAAATACACTGTAAAATAATTAATTGACTGATGTAGGCTATACAGCTAATTGTAGAGTTATTAGTCCTTTATTTAGTAAACAAAAGTTAACCTAGCATACTGATACTATATATAACTTAGGTATGTTATACATTGTGTAACACGCCTATGTCTGGCTGTATGACAGGTTTCGCGATGTCTGGTTAACTGTCTCCGTGACCGCATTCACGATAAATCGTGCAGTGAACGGACGGAAACAGAATAAGAGACATGCCAGATTTCTGCCTCCGAAAGTATAATTATATTTCAATAATACCATTCTGATTTGTTCTTGATACATTGTTTTTTTTATTTACATGTACGCCGCCGAAACAATGCCGCCGCCGACGCCGCCAAAAGTAACACATATACGTCGCCTTTCAGGTGACACAAAAATCAAGAAAACCAAACATTAACTATGAAGGAAGTTCTAGATATGTGGCAAATGGTTTTTAATATAGGCTACGGAGCAACGAATAACAAACTTATGTTGTTAGTTGAATGGAAATAATTTTCGATTTTATCGTTATCAGTAACCTTACTTGCTTTGATAAGCGTTTTTAAACCATTCGGGGTAACGCCCACGTGGTATAATCCTTACGCATTCTAACTCCAAATCATTGTTTATTTACTTGATCCAAATGGTTTAAAAAAGACCGCGCCTCGACTTTACCGCCCCACTAGCGGATCCATGGAGGGGGGGGGGGGGCGCACTCGGCGCGTCCCGCTCCACTGAAAACGTCTTGACCATACATTGACATATATAAAATATATCAAATAGTAACAACTGGACAAATTTGTGTTTTTCGCTCGCTCTGCTCGCTCAGTTTTGTAAAATATACACATTATGTCAGTAACACATAGCCTCGCCGCCTTACATACGATTTCTTACATACAGTGTTGTACCTGCGCCTAAGTTGAGCGAAAACGAAAAACTATAGACAGTGGGTATATATACCTTTATTTAAAGATGCTATTTTTATCTTTTATAAATTAATGTATTATATAAAGATGTCAGATGCAATACACCGTAGGCACAGGTACACATTTTAGTTCCTAATATACTAAATCGCCAGCCTATTTGTTCAATCATCGATTTCTGCATTCTTAAGAAAGATATAACGTTATAAAGTAGAGGGGTGTCCACAACGTTGGATCCAAATCCTGGCGATTTCTTATTTTCCCGGCACCCTATTTCAGCGAAATTGACACAAAGTCGGCATCACTTGCCTTATTAGTTCATAACGCTACCATACGAGTATCTTTCATAATATTTCATTTAAAAAACATGTTCGTCTGCCTGTCCGTTAGTTCGTTTTCGATTAACACAAACACAGTTTATAGCACATTTGCAGACAATTGATGAGCATGAGTGTGTACGTGTTAGTTACTAAAAACGTTCATTTAAAAAAGAGACACTTCGCTAAATGATAAATACAAATAATTTTCGATGTGTGTTCGTTTGAATGTAGTCAGCTACTAATTTTACATGTTTAAAGATATTCAAGATATATATAAAAGTGAATGTAAAATATGTATTTAGTGGTCAGGCACATCAAACGAGGGCAATTTACCGCCAAAACAGGTGCATGACATACAGATAAACCAACATGTCGTTCAAACATAATATAGTGAAGTATTTATTCAGTGAAACAAGTACATTTGATGATGATGATGATTATGCTGCTGCTGCTGCTGCCGCTGCTGCTGCTGCTGATGATGATATGCACATTTGTATTATATATATTTTATACGGATCTGTAGCTGATCACTGCAGAACCATTGAAAACATGGCAAGATAGTGTTATAACTGCAGGATCAAATGTTTACGACCCCCTCCCGAACCCGATATCCTGTTTCCCCCCAGCGCCCGAGCCATTTATTCATATAGATAGTATTGTAAATATACAAACATTTACTGTACCAGTGAGTTGTCATTTCGTGTATGTGTTTTACAGTTTTCGGGAAAAATATTAATCGAGAACATGGTCAAGTTTCAATGCGCAATAATGCTCTATATCTATCCAATGTTGACTAAGACGCTTACTGATGTTAAGCAAGCGGTGCACAAACATACAGAAAGCGTTGTTCCGTCCCGCATATAATGGACACTTCCACAAATGTCTATCATAATCAAATTATTCTTCAATTATATCCAATAATTGCAATTGGATATCAGATGTTTAGCAATTATACTATTTAACACAAGAGAGCACGTGGTAATGTTTGTGCTATTTAAATAAACTTGTGTTAATATTTGTGATATTAACGAATGGAAATTAATCTTTTAACAATAGTTGGGAAGGAATTTAAACTGTTCGTGGCTATGTATATATGCGGGTCGTGTTACTGTAATAGCATGCATGCGGTAATGAAACTTACTGACACGCTTTCATAAAGTTTAACATCATTGCAGCTTATTTTCTTCGATTGATCATTTAACAGTATAGAGGGTGATTATGACAATCCGTGAGCAGTTCTGCGTGTAGGACAATTCCCTGACAGAGCAGGCATGCCATTCTTAAACGCGCAAAATAACATTTTCTGAATATCATAAAATGTTTAATTTTCACACGCACAACTGTTTACGTTTTTCACCATCATTCAATTTAGATTTTTATACAAAAGTAAGGATAGATCACAGTTCTCTGCGCTACAAAATTGTTATAATATAAATCGCGGGCAAACATCTACGCTTTTCATGCGGATGACATATTGTTGTGCGTGTCAGCATAATTTTCGGGCGCTTTTCTAGCAGATCTCATTGGATTTACATAACAAAATTGCATCTTAACTGTCAATATATGTGATTACGTCAATTGGACTTCAACAATCAGATAGGCGTTTCGGTTTTCGATTGTATAATACGCGTAGTCATAACTGATGTTATTTAAAAGCAAAACTATATTTAAAATAGTTTCGTTTTGAAATAAATAAGTATAGTTTTAATATACTGATAGTAATATCTACTAATATATACTAAAATGTGGAATTATCTTTGCGTACTCGTATTGAATACAGTGTAGATTTAAATAATACAATTGGAAGGTCCGGTCGTGTCCATTTCCACGCAAGTAGTAGGGTTTTAGAAGAACAATGTCTACTTTAAAAATTGATACCTTTTTAATTCAGTTCGAAACACTTTATAAACTAGATTAACAATATAATCTAACAATACAAATCATACTATCAAAACTAAGAAGCCTTTATCGCAAAGCCGACCCACTCGCTACGCCCGCTTCTAAGTGTGATACTGCGTCATGTGTTGTTCTTTTCTTGAATGTGACGTACGCATGTTAAAATGTTGGTACGTAAGAGTTCACCTAAAATTATATTAAATATTATATCTTTGCGTGCTTTAAAATGATCCGAGTTGTAAGAAAAGAACATAACAAATTTATGTTATTTCTAAAATGCAGGATTGTCGGAAAAGGCTGAATGTTCCATGTAGTATTGCAAATCATTGACTTTTCAACATGCAACAACACACCGTTATTTGTACATGCAGTACATTTTTATAATCTGCATAACTAAACATTAGTTGAATTTGTTGGACGCGTGTTTGTAATCAGTCGACTTGTAAGCATCAACGGAACACCAAAAAATACACCACGACGTCAAATTCAAAAGTAACGTCAAATTACGTCGGAACGCTTTTACAGTAGTCGTGTTTGACGTTGTTGCGCAAACATATGCGTGGTTGTAAGATTTTTAAAATATTACATCCTAAAAATTCAAAAAATGGCCTATTCAATGATATAAATTTCGTTAATTTTCATAATGAGGCCCAAATCGGCCTTTCAATACTCTTTTGGCATAGTACCACTTGTTTACTAGGTGACCCTCGTAAAAAACTGCTTTAATGAAACAGACCAGTCTCTACACATTTTAGACATAACGAACCTGTACACAGTCATCATAAGCAACACCAATCTTAAGTGTGTTCATACACAATAATCATAAGTAACAACCGATCATAAGTGTGTTAATGCCTTGCTCTACATGTAAATAAAACACAAGTCATGGACGTTCACTAAATCTGGAATTCAATTATATCGCAACACAGCGAACGTGTCTAACAAGTCCACATAGTGTGGAATTTGATATAGTTATTCAGTTATTTATAGACACTTGCTTTTGTGCGTGAATTCTAATGTTGTTAAGGCGCTTAATTCATAAGTATCTGAAACAGCAACACGATGTATGCATACGTCATCGGGTAATTGCAACGCAAACTCATCAAAAGCATCACTACGTGTTAACTTACCTGTAAATCTCGCCAAGATCAATACCCACACCAATGTATAGTAGAACATCGTCCCGGCTTAATTCCACACGCAATACATTATAAACAAACGAACAATAATGGAATACATAAATGAAGGAACTGCGATAGTTGAATATACTCTCAATTTAGTCCACTGTACTAATCATACTGTATGGATGTGCACACAAACCTATCAGCACTGGGTAATGTAATGTCAATGTGCATACATGTGTGTAGACTATCTTTATGAAATTAGACTTCCGCACTCATTCAGTGCTCGTTATATGTTATGTTCGTACATACTTCCTGGTCACATGAGTAATATAATTCATGGCCTTAAATATTAGCGAATACAAGTCCAAAAGCATATATTGCAGTTACACAATTATGTTTTTATTATTATTACTCGTTTAAATTTAAATATCGCTTCACATTATTATATGTATTGCTATTGGACATTTATCAGAACATTTCACCACCAAACGAAGTACGCTGACAGCGTTATTCCGAACTCATTCTACCGATGCGCATGTAAATATTTATCCTTGTGGATTTGATTAATATGTTGATTTAAAATATGAACTACTTGTAGTGTTAAATATGAACTCATGCATTAACTTGGGTTTACATATTTCAATTGGAGAACTTTTCTCAATACTACTTTCGCAAATAATGGTATTGTACAATATATGCTCGCATTCCGGTATGGTCAGCAGATGCACTAGTATTACTTTAAGATATACATTATGCAATGTGTATGCCAGAAATGTTGTCAAAATGTGGCAGCGTACTTAGTTATTGCTGGACTATAGTTCGGACACAGTAACCTGACCTTCATGCATGCATACATGTCAATTCTAATATGCTTTATATAATTTGGTTTGTGTAATTGAATCCAGGTGAATCGATGTATTCCCCTGAAGATACAGTTATCACATCAATAGAAACGTGGAGCATGTGCACGAACAAAACGGACTAATAATAAAGGAGGCGTGTAGAAGTGCTACTTAGTCTACTCCAGAGTTCATGAATGTCAGGTTAATGTGTCCGAGCTATATTTAAGTATATTTTATCAATTGTTAGATGATGTCAAATGTGTCGCCTTAAATGCTCAGTGGTGTAAGTCGAATTATGTTCTTGCGTTAAAGACGAAGCAATCGTGTAATGAACGCTGCTGTGTTCTTGTCATTGGATCTTTTTTGGACGAGTACCATTAATAATAAACAGATACATGTCTACGTAATCGCATACTGAACTCGTAATTACCACGGTGTAAATTAGCATTTAGAATCATTACTGGTGTACTGAAATTGTGAGTACTGGTGATATGTAGAGTGTTTGTTAGCGAATGTCCATGTGATTATATTGAAATAAAAAAAGAACGAAATATTTTTGATTTAATGAACTTATTTAATGTAAATTTACACATTGACGTGTTTGTACTGATTTCATAGCATGTATTACAACATACAATACTATATTTAAGGAAACATGAATTTGAATCGATCAATTGAAGCATATGACTTTAACCCGACCATTCAGTTAGGCTGTGTGTAAAATGAAATTTTTGGCAATTATTGTATAATTATTACTACTTATACCATCTTATACGAAACATTTGCCTATACATACATGTGTTGATTTGTTCCCTGTCGTTCAGCAGTATCGAATTGTAAATAAAACATATACAGTGCAGAAAGCTTCATATTAACGTATTCCAGGTCGTCGACTACCATCACGATTTGTCCTGACATGTCAGGTTGACTGTCTGACGAAGTGTTGATTTCTCGCCGAGTGTCCTCAGTGTAAACAGTCGCATATTCACGGACTTTTAGTTATTCAAGTGTCTCATAATTATTGCGATTACGGGTAGCTGGAGCATCTGCCAGAAAAAAAACAGTCAACATAGTTGACGGGATGGGTTTCCAAACAGTGGCTCTCAGACATTTTACTGATGTAATTAGGGGTAAATGAATTAAGCGTTAGCGATTTAACATGCCTGTGTCCATCCGAACATATATCAGAATGAGAAGCATGTGAATACACTTTACTAACATAGTGGGCTTACTGACTTTGAAATCAATAACAACAATCATTGTCATTACCCAATATGTAGGTTGAATAACATCCGTCCGTGTTTAGGCGTTGCTAGTTTGCCTGAATATAAAACACACATTATTATATGGTAATATTTGCAATATGCGTTACTTAATAAATCGTGTTGAAATGAATCATAATAATATGCATTATTTTCCTGTATATGCTTAGACAAGGACAAATCCAATAATTTATCACGTTACCCGGTTTATATGATTTTTACTCATCCCCATATTGGCCTGGTATTTCGTACTGTATGGCTGCGTTCTGGCCTGCAATAGCTAACGCTATCATGATTTGTGTTATACAAACTCATCTCATTCATAACGGTCGGGTATTATGTTTTATGTAATGTTTGCAGTTATTTATCTTTAAACGACGCGACTTAGCAACTGGAGGCCACCATTGTTTAAAATTTAAACCGTAAACCAGGGCTCACGCTTCTGTTATATTTCTGGAGCATATTTTGCAATCGACTCGCAAAATCGTTGTGTGTTTCCATGTTAGGGGATATTTATATCTTATTGTTTCAATTGTTATATAGAGAATATAAGGTTAGTGTTGAATTAAGATCAAGTTTATCATGCGAGTCTTGGCGAGTGCTTTTCATTTTCGTGCCGAGCATAATAAACTTGATCTTTATTCAACACTTACCTAATATTCTATTTATCCACGTTATCTAGCATTTTACGTATTAAATTGATTCATTGCTTTCATTACTTTGCTTTCAATTTAACCATAATCAAGGTCAGTGTATTACTCCCCGTTCCTAAAAAACACAAACATGACTAATTGATATGATGTTAAACTAAACGATATTCTATCTTTGAGTATGATTGTATTATGTTTTGTTTGAGTATGTCTGAGGTTTTAAACAAATACATGTTTATTTCATGGAAGTACATTTTTCATTTCAGGCAAATCACACGCTTTCACTTTCTGTTTCTAACAACGAGAATGGAGTTTGTGGTGTTTTACCAGCATTGTTTGTTCTGCATTTCGGTGGACCTAACGATAAACTCCGGATATCACAAACTGATTATATTATACTGATGGTCCAACTAGTAAATGTAGTGCCAAAATTGAAGAGGCAAAGTTGTTAGACCTTGAAAAAGAATGTTGCTGCGACGTAGTGCTGAAGTGACTGGGTGGGGTGAGCGTTTCCTGAGCCATGAATTCAACACTTTGAGGCAAGGTCAGAGGCTGATAAAGGAAGGCTGGAGCTTGGACGGGTCAGTTGATACTTTGCTAGAACCAATAGTGATATTATGACCTGGATATTCAGACATTTTGACAGCATGTATATATGCAGTTGTTGTAGGTAACGAACGAATGTTTTTAAAGTATCGATACATATGTTTTTCTTAATGTATGACGTTAACAATGCATGTTATTTAAGCAACATTTGGCAACAACTGATATATGACTAGTTGTTTATATTCTTTATCTTTATTAAAATGGACAGACAATACGCATTGTTCTTATTTTAACCAATGGTAAACACAACTGACCTTGAGTGCAACAGTGCGCAAAAAGTAGTCCAGTCTTGTGAAATAGCCGGTTTATATTACAAATAAAAAGGTACTAAACATACCGATATATAAACCACAAAAACCGTGTGCTAATATATTTTGTATTGAATTTTTTAAACCAATACATGTATGTCTCTAGCACTACAATGCTACGCACATGTTCATGTAAGTTTAAAGAATATCGTGTATGTCCTCTTACACAAAGTTAAATTACGGTTATATTGTGTGAATAAATGAACGACCGACGGTAAATGTACGTGTATGCAGCTCATTCATTATTCAAAATACTTAAGTAAATCAATTACACAAAAATATTATCTATATTAAAAAAACACACTATAGAAACTTAACATAAGTTTATATCCAACGTTGTATAATCGGTACGTACGTATATATTGTTTATTTTAACTCATACAATGGTACAGTGTATCCCAAGCACGTCATCCTGGTGATCTGCTTAAAAGCTGTATAAGGCCTAGGCAACTGTATGTTTATTAACACGATGCTTCTTAAATATCGCATATTGAAATATATCAATGTATCTATTGTGCAGCGGTTCCACAGGTGAGACGTATTTGTGCAGCACAAACTAAAAACAAAGTGTTGCTGGTGCTGCGAGCCTATATGGTACAACCATCCAGATGGCGGGTATCATTGAAGACATAATAACACATTAGTCAGATTACCACTTTCGACGGTTACCATTTATAAAACATGGTATAAAACAGCTACACTTCAGCAGCGACTTTGAATAATCAATCGCATCGCTATTGATAAAATACAAAATACAACACCGTGAACGTACATTGCCAAGTATTTATTATAATTTCAAAACTCCTAAAATCATAATAGCGTTGCCTCAATTTAAAAAAAAAAGCTTGAGACTACCCGATAGTTTGCATACTGCTTTAGCGGATTCAGTTTTCAACACTGGATTCGAATTGTTCCTTGCAGTAAATTGGCTAAGTATTTTTATGTCAACATACATTGTTCAAATATTTACCAACTGTTAACAAAATATAGCAATACATAAATTAAAATTAATAACTAACATAATGAATTGGCCCTCTGGTATAAACATGTACCTTAATATATAAATTTGAACAAAATATACCCCAGAAAGATACGTTGGATAAATAAAATGGACATGTCAAAAACAACTTGTGTGGATATTATGAGTAGGAAATCAAGGACACACAGCTGGTCAAAACTGTCCTAAATGTAAAAGAAAATCACCCCATTTGACATATTCCAGACACCCAATTGTACACATGCGTTATCATCAAGATAATCCTTTAACTAACAGTTGTGTCTGCTGATATTACAAGAGCTTGCTACCAATCATCTTTAATTAGACAATGAATGCTGACAAACAAACAGCTCGTTGTGTTTTCACAATCAATAGTTTGAAAAAAACTGAGTCGAAAAACATATGGCAGATGTGACTGACTAGTTATTAGCGATTTACGGTTTGGTTAATAAATTATGTGCTCTGTACTTAAACTAGCGTCCAAAGAGTTTCTAATACACGTCTATATCAGAACCAATTGCTTGTTATGATATGGTTACAGGAAAATGTCTGCGTTTATCCTAAATTGAGAATCATTAATGAAACAAACAATCCAGTGCGGGTCAAAACTGTAGCTGCGAGCGCAAAACAACGTATTTTTGTTAGGTCAATATGTACGCTTTTAAGGTGCGACAAATCCGACGAACATCTGATCAATTTGTTGTGGTAGTACTTAGTAGTAGCAGTAGTACTAATAGTAGTAGTGGTAATAGTAGTGGTAGTAGTAGTAGTAGTAGTAATAGTAGTAGCAGTAGTAGCAGTAGTAGTAGTAGTAGTAATAATAGTGGTAGTAGTAGTAGTTGGTGTAGTAGTAGCTGTAGTAGTAGTAGTAGTAGTAGTAGTAGTAGTAGTAGTAGTAGTAGTAGTAGTAGTAGTAGTAGTAGTAGTAGTAGTAGTAGTAGTAGTAATAGTAGAAAAAAAAGCAGAATAAATAGTGAATGATATTGCGACAATAAACATATATTACTATATTACATACTTACATATTAATCCGAACGTATAAATGTTATTGTCAACATATACTCCATTGATAACAGCTTTGCAATACCATATTTGACCGTCATTTACTGAAGTCACTGACGGAATAGAACATGTATAGATCTGTGAAGAATTACACGAACATTCCATATTATTATTGTCTGCAAAGCATGTCTTTGTGTCTTCTTTCCACCGCTAATGAATGGCAATTGTTTCTGCAGTGGGACCTTTATCTTTTTTATACCAGGCATAACAAGTCGATGGAGTTGACGTTGAGCATGCGAATGATACACTGCTATTGACGAAAACATCATTGGTATCCACATTCAGTGCCGGGTTTGTTGCGTCACCTGTATTAACTAGTAATGGTTTTGTTTTGATACATTAGCATTTGCATGAGATCAATAGGAGCATACTATGTCCTTGATGCAAGTATATATAAGCGATTATATTTAAATACCAATGAATGCTTTGCCCAACACAAAACAGAGTTAATATGTATACATTAATATTAACATTTTTAAATCTACCTTGCAACCAGTATAGCCCTTTTTATATAAAGTATGAAGACAAACACAAAGCTATCCATAATTAGAATTCGTCTTGAAAGTTATTTCCAACTTCCTCTGTGGCAACATAACGGCTAATGTCGTTATGAATTATATTCGCTTCTGTCTATCCGCACCCCGTATTTTAAATATCACATAGGTCACGACAGTTGCATTTTCACTTTATACGCCACGGTAAAGGGGTGGACTATAGTTAACGAATATATTTGCTGTTTATAGTAATTTTGCAAATTAGGGATGTATAGTGGACGTCCAACATACATATTTAAAACCAGGTTACTTGGAAGGTTTTCAATTATAATTCATTTATTCTGTCGCATGCCGACTAGATTAGAATGACACATAATGTTTAAATACTAAATCGTATTTTACGCCTCCTGACATATATACCATTAAATATTTTACTAAAGTTATGTGTGTGTTTTTTGAAACTTTAGAAATAAATATTCTATTCAGTAAATAAAGGATCATTTAATATAATTAAACCAATTAATCAAATGATCAAACAATAAGCACACTTTCATTGGTCTAGGCATTGGATTTGTTTTCTGAAATAGCTAAATGGATTGTTTTAAAAATGCTGTATCTTGTCAAAATACCAGAACTGCTTCTTATAATGCGACTACTTTTGTTCAATTAGTTCACATATTTGTTTGTTTTTTAGGCTTTAGAAGCTCGTTGTTTGTCAATAGTGACCTAATTTGGGTCTTCACAGTGTTGAAAAGACAGAGCCAATTGTTGTTTTCAGAATGTTAACCCTCGGCAGATTCTGCAACCATACGAATATTTTTGATAGTTAAATTAGTTAAAACCTTTTATTATATGATAAATACGCATTTCATTGGAAAAGGCAGTGGTCGACGAAACGAAATTCATGGGGTATTCATGAAATTCCGGTTTTCCCCACACTTATTTTTTATTAATAATTCATGTCTTAGTTCCGCGCCGTATACGGGCATTATGTGTTTGCCGAGAAAACGGCCATGTATTAACAGTTTATCAAGCGGTAAACCTAAACACGTATGGTAATAGCTTGGTAACTAGGTGGTAGGCATTTGTATAAAATTGTGTTAATTACACTAATATGTAAAACGCTGAATGAAACTTACCCGGGTACCTGTATCAATGTTTGTTTGTGTTCCATACGTATATATATGTACACTATAATAAGCTTTGTTTATAGTGTAGATGTATAGAAACAGTACATATAGATAGTTACATATATTGGTGCCGCGATGTAAATGTACAATACTAAGTCCCGTTCAGCAATCAAACAACACAACATAATCCCGCCTTATAAAATGTTTTTATGTACACACTAACCTTTATTTTATCGAATATCTTATGTAATTATTTAAGTGTCAATCATGTCGATATTTGCGTAGTTTCTCCAACGGGAACATACCTATTGTTGTAAAAATAAATTACCTACCCTGTTGCAGCCATTCTTATCCATTCACCAACATGAAAATAATGTATAATTGACGCAATATAACCACGTCATAACAGAGAATACGTCAACCACTTATATCGCTTTTAGATTTTGTCATTGTCATTAAGATTTCCAAGAATTGAAATTAGTCTTTATGGCAACTGCCTATTGGAATCAACTTAGTTTAGTATCAAACTTCAACCCGTGGTTATTTGCAGAAGATGTGCTGCGTACGCTGTGTGGGTACCTGTCTAACAATGGACTAAATGCGAATTTTAAATGTCTAGACAGATCAGAAACAGACTGACATTTGGAATACAGTGATTATATAATCAAACACTTAGTGACATACGGGTCATTACATTTATATGGAATCTTGCATAATAGTTGATCCCGATGGCATGTATCTATGTATGCCACTAGCTTGTAGGGACATACTATTATGTTGTATATGTTCATCGGATATGTTCAATTGTTAACAACTTGCTCGATTTCAAAAACTGCATGTATGAGTCACATATTTGATTCTTATAGATACAATGATCATATAATAAAACAGTTATTGACTGCATGGCCATACACTATTATACAAATAAGGACTTTTATATGTACAATATCATGTGATGGTGCACATCAAAATTCACATTGAAGGAGGCGACATACTTGTTTTTATTATATGACTTTCACACTACACAACAGCTGATGGAATAGTAACAAAACACACATCTGACTGTTGCAATCATAATATTAAAACAAAAATACAAGTAAAGCAAGTAATTATATTGCTTATCTTAACTACCGTTTACGTTTGTTCATAGAGGAACCGTTACAACAGTTGTTTTATCACAATCAACGTATATTATTCAAAATCCACATCGTTAAAGACAATAACAGTCGGCGATTGCGATGTATTGTACTTTTAAGATCCAACATAAATAAAAATGATCCAATAATATCTACAAAACATAGCATCACAAATCCATCCGGAGCTAATGTTTTAACATATTCGTAAATGACGTCGTATTATGACGTCATATTTGAACAAAACAACGTCCTGTGCAATATCATCTGATATTTGCACGGGTGAGGTTAAAGCTGTGCAATATAATGTATGATTTTCTTTCGAGGGTGTAGAAACAACATTAAATATATATTTGTAGGACATGTTTTTAATTATTTTTTTTTTTAAATGCGTTGTAATCAGAATGTCCATTACATTGCTGCTAAAATATGTATGTTATTGTTTTAGCTACAACTGCATCGACTCCAACATGGTGGAGACAACTTTTATTTTGTTTTCTTCTTCGTCTATTTCTTGTAATTATTATTATTATTCTTCTTCTTATTATTATTATTATTTTATTATTATTATTATTATTATTATTATTATTATTATTTTATTTTTATTTTTTATATTATTATTATTATTATTATGATTATTATTATTATTATTATTATTATAACTACGGTAGTACTAGTAGTGTATGATTAGTAGAAGTAGTAGTATTAGTAATTTGAATGATAATAATGATGATAATGATGATGGTGATAATAATATATATGTATTGTACAATTTTATTGACCTGGCACTCAATAATCTCCGGTGGCGCTCGGCTGTTTTATTTATATCGGTTTAACGTTTATCTTGTGTGTAAATCACGGATTTCATAGTCATATAACAAAAAAAACCTATCAACAAGTGTCAGGAAGAAAAGTGCGGTGGATAGCGTTTTAGACTTTGAATCACAATGACTGTGGTTCGAATCCTGGCAAGATCTTTTAGGCTTTTTATTAATTTTTTTTAGTTTAACATCACTTATTATCATGGCGTTTTTTCCGTATCTTATTTTGTTTCCTTTTTTCATAGTTCAATTATTTTATCTACATAAAAATGCAATCACAAAGACTCTGTTTCGTTTGCAGTATCGATGCAGCTCTCTTCTGTGTCAGAATCGGGTGATGAGATTCCGTGTCATGACATCAGCAAATGACCAATTAAATACATTAAAACAAATCAATAAATGAATACATTAAAAGTGCCTGTTTTGGGATTTGAACCCAAATCATCACGCTAACAAACGTTTCGTACTTACCACTGCACTACATGTTTAACTGTTACGTATTGAGGATTTAATCAATACATGTTCATGTCTGAGTCTCCTATCTGGGTTAGCAGCTTAAAATATATTTACGAAAATACACGGAATATTGATGAGTGCCAGGCCAATAATAGCGCACAATAACTACAGTGTTTTTTTTATTGTTATACTCTTATATAGATTAAAATTATACATATTCAAATAAATCGTTATTTTTCACTTAGTTAAAATCGCACGACATTTCGTGTCGTTTCAGAAACCACAACACCAACCACAATTGTCATTACAACACATCGCACTCACATAATTAGATATGGATTATTGCCCTTATTTGCATTGGAATCGTAGTCATAACTGAACTGATGTGTGTGGTCTAGTTCAAGACAAAACAAGAAAACGTTTAAGTTGCATAAACTATAAAGTGATAAATATAAATGTTTTAGTATTACGTATGTTTAAAAATATGTTCTTAGTTGATTCTCTCCTCGTTAGTTGACACTTGTTCAATTAATAGTTTCAACAGTTGAAATTACCTGCATCCACATGTGTAGTTTCCGTTATTTCTTCAGTCCAGTCTGATTTGCCTATTTTGTTTTCTGCCAGCATTTTGAATCGGTATTTCGTGCCAGGTGTTAATCCCCCAATTGTACAGGTGTGAATTTCAACAGAATCTGCTACGTAGATATCTCTCCAGATTTCAATATCGTCTTCTTTGTATCGAATAGTAAAGTTTTGATCCTGGCCGCCATTAAAACCAGGAACCCATGTAATAATAATATCCGTTTTTCCTACTCGGTCAATAAGCAAGCCCTTCGGAACTTCTGGTATGGCTAAAATATTTGTTCTCGTATAATAAATAAAACGTATGTTTATACATATGCAATTATAATTGTGAATCTGCTAACATATTTAACCTTGTAAAATATACCTACATTGTGCGTGTAACGTAAACACTTCCGCTACTGAACCCAATGTGTTGGTAATGCTAACCATATATTCTGTATAATCTTCAACTTGCACACGGAGAATCACCAGTTGTGTCTGCAGTTTATCATCAGATATATTAATACGAACGTTGTTTGAGTCAATGGACACGTCCTTCCATTCATCATCTAGACGCCTGTACCAAGTGAAGTCGGAAGACTTGGGTTCAGGATAGGCCATAATTGTGAAAGTTAACACAGCTGAGTCGTTGGGAGCTCTGTACAATTCTGTTATAGGAGGAGAAAATGGCGACGCTCTTGGAGAACCTATGCCAAACAAATAAACAAGTGTTAATAACTATATAAACGTACATTGTAATTTGTTCCATAGTTAATATCTTAAAAGTAGTGATATATATATCACTTACAGTTTACAACGACAGCAATAATGTTTTCATGTTGTTCCGTGTTATATTTATTGTATGCCAGGCATTTGTACGTTCCACCATCATATTCACATCTCGTTTGATGAATGTTATATTTCGCGGTGTGTGCTTCTTGTTCTATTAGAAGTGAATCAATCCCACGAGTTGCGTTCACAATACGAATTAACGGCACGGGGTCACCAAAGGCATTGCATACTAGCTGTATTGATTCGTCCTGGTCAACCATAATTTGGATGCTATATTCATTTGCTTCGAATGCCTGTATGTGTGCCTTATCTGGAAGAAGACTCTCAGGCTAATTAAAAGATGACGTAATCAACACATCGTGCATTTTATCTTTAATTTGCACTATTCATGTTACAATTACGTTCAAAATTTTGTTCACAATCTCTACAAATACCAATATAATACTTGTGAATGCGTCTTTCCAAGCAATTACATTAGCAGTTTATACAAAATCAAACGATATTATACAAACATAAAGAAATTTCTTAATAATTTTAAAATTATAATTTGTGTATTAATTCGAAAACAACATCATTATTCAATACAGTGGGTTACTCATACAACTTACACTGAACATTTATATAGAATGCTGTCTTACTAAACCCGTACACTACTTCGCTGCCAATAGGCTGCATTCTGTTTGTTGCATTACATCGGTATTCGCCTTCATCTGTTAATTCGACGTGGTTAATTGTTAATGTCTGCATTGTGCCGACAGCAATATTGGAACCATTACTTAGCCATGTGTAGTTTGTTTCCGGTGGGTTACCAACACTGGTCAAGTTGCACACCATTGTGAAATACGTGTTGAGAAGAACGGTTTGATTCGCTATCTGCTGAACAGTCGGTGGGTCTGTAGTAACAATACAATAAACATTTTGTACATTTAAGTGGTTTTAATTTATGCCTTATTAATAGATTTGAATATTTATCATTTATAGAGGCTTTTCTGTGTGATTGTTATACACTGCGTACGTACGATGTAAATCGCTAGAAGTAACTACAAGCAAATAGAACTAGAGGGTACATGCTCACTCTACAACATGATGATAAAACTGTACACAACAAGCGCATACGTAATAATAGTAACTTACACAGAACATCAAGGATAACAGTAAGCTGTGCTGACTTGCTTTCTCTGTTTCCTAGACTGTCTACCATGGCGTTCATTGCGGTGCATGTGATGTTGTTTTTCCGGTCCCTGCTAGCGTTACTTATGGACAATACATTCCCCATATGTGTTCCAGGTCCATACCAAGAAATACTCGAGGCTGGGTTACTTTTGGCCGAACAGGATATTTCAAACGACGAGCCTTCAGTTACTTTCACCACAAGGTCTATATGTGTGATGTTGTTGTATTTTGCCACAATGTTCTCTGGGCCGTCTAATATTAGAATTTGAGATAACATGCAGCTTATGATTTGTTTAAAAGTGTTGTTATTGCATGGTATGAGACAGTCATTTCGATATAATCTATATATCCATACATACACAGAATATAAAAACGAACTGTTGTATTAGTTCTGCCCGTTACGTTTCCTCTCAGAGAAGTGACCATAACATTCTCAGCTGTGCATGTGAACGTTACATCTGCATTTCTTGAAACGTTTGCTATATTACGCACGGCATTGTTATAAGCTGGACCCCACTTATATGTGGAAGTCGGGTTACTGTTAGCCGAACAGGTCAGCTGTACACTGCTGCTTTCGATCAATGAGATGGTTCCATTGGCTGGCACGGTTCCATTGTTAGACAGGTCTGGCAATACGCTATACCTTACAGTAGGATGGTCAGGTCCATCTTTGTTGAAAGCAAGTAAAACACATACACACTACGTAGTTACATGAGACGTTCGGGATAACACATGCGTTCAAAATAAAACAATTTATTGATAAAATGAAATGTTTGAATCACAGTTCGGTAATATAATTCACGCAATGCACCCTATAACTGAAATAGTTCTAACATCTACAAAATATGAAAATGGTTCTATTAAAGAACCTGAAACGACGCATGCACACGGAGGCGCATGCACGAAAATATGACCTAAATACTCAACACACCCCTCAAATGCATATACTTACATAATACTGAAACCGACAAGGTCTGTTTCATGGGTACTTGTGTTTCCTGTCCATTTCCGACGAGAACAATGTTAAAGGCAAGACAAGTCCAGATCGTGTCCTGCTGTATATTAGTGACGGCTAATGTAGAAGAATTCATCTGCTGTCCAATCCAGAATACGCGGGCCTGTGGATTAGCGTCCCACTCACAGGAAATCGTGATGTCGTCACCTTTTATTAGTGTTAACTTAATATCAGTAAAAGTATACCCATCGGCCTTGTTTACAAAGTGTTTGAAGGATGGGGCGTCTGAAAATGTATTCGTGTATGATTGGCACCTTTAAATAATAAGCAGAAAAATTGTATAACATGTTATATCTGAACGGTTACAATTATTACATGTGCATTAAAAAAAATCAGCATTGTTAATGTTTTCTACAAACACTACTGTTTACTACACCAGAGCTTCCAACAAACGCATTATCTCACACGACACATTCATCTTTAAAGAGGTCATATCTGTTGTTGACTGTGTACCAGTCGACCCATTTAGCGAATAATACGCGTTAGTTGCCACACATGTAATTGATTGTGCAATGGAAGAACGGTCAAACTGCAACTTCATAACGCTTCCAGTCGCGTTGCCCCCAGGGTAGGTCCAACGATAAGACGGAGGTGGATATCCGGCAGCGGAACAACGGAACTCCACAATAACATGTTCTCGGATATAAACCGTTTCGGAGACGCTTTCGTCATTGATGACAACGACGGGTTTGGAAACTGGATCTAAATCAGCAAATATAATTACATGTATATAAATAAGACATTGTATTGGGTTGGAGCCATATGTACTTACATGTAATGAAGCTGCTTCTTAAATGTCCACAATACGTGAGCTTGACTTGTAGAACAGTATGGATGTACTCTTAAGAAAATACTGAATTTTATAGCGGTTGACATGTGATATTAGCAGATTTTAACGCATTAATTTCAATCAAATGCATAAATTGGTGTCAAAAGTGGATAAAACGGATAAGACGTTGTCCCAGGTTCGATAAATTTTAATAACTGACGTAAACATAGCAATACCCAAGAGGGCGGAGTTGACGTCATGCATGTCACGTAATAACGCCACGTGCAATTACGCGGGCGTTATACAACAAAATACCATAAAACAAGATTAGAGCATTCACGCCAAACTGAGAGCTGCCGTATTAAATGACGTATATTGCGTAATTATACTTGACTATTACAGTTGTTTCACTAAGTAAAACTATCGGGTACTCTCTAGATTTTCCCACTCGAAATGCGGCAACACATATCATGTTACTTTCAAAATTACTGTAAGTTAAGTTCAGCTGCCAGTAAACACCAGCTCTCCAACGAGCTCGATGTTACCTCGCAGTAATAATAATGTTTGATAAAGCCAACACTAAATGAGATGCTCACCCTTCAATCAAACGTGTTACCTGTTATATTGCTCAAAATTAAACAAATCTTTAAACATACATGCGTATTTATGAACGCAATTTACCTAAGCATTTGCACTTGAATGTATTATATTGAATCGAGGTGTTGATTGTGGAACCATTCTTAATGTAACCATCAGACATTAAACTGTTTACACTTTTTTTGGTTTTAATGCATTTCACAAACATAAAGAAGCGTTTGAACATTATTTAAAGATGCCTGACAGCTAGAGCAAGAAATGCGTCAGACAGGATTACTTAATTTTCCAATAACAATGATTATAAGTCTTGACAAAAAGTTGGATATATGTTCATATTAATCCAAGGCATGTGGTAGAGGTTTGGTTCGCAGATAATTGTCTGAAATATTATCCCATTTTGTGTTATTTATGAAAACAATCGCATTATACCAATACATTCTACTTACATTGAATTTGCAAATCCGTGCCATTATGTACGTGTATGGTTATGTTTTTATACACGTAGGTGGCCACACAGGACAATTTCGTGTTGTTGCGGGTTTTTGGGGTGTAGTTCACACGGCTTGTGGCCACATAAAGACTGTATTCATAACTGGATTTCTCGGTGATGTTCATACCATCTTCGAACCAGTGAATACTTGCCGCTGGTCTACTATGTGAAGTGATGCATGTGAATGTTGAAGTAGCATTGTATATAGGGTAGGACACGGCTGAGACAGGTCGTGGAAGCAATGTCAGCGTGGTGAGTATAACTGGAATATAACGTATAATTGCTCATTTGCATAAACTGCACAACTTTTATAGAAATCACACAAGCTTCATGCAAACTTCGCATGCATAAACAAAAGTCGTTAAGTAAATGTACCTAGGCTTGTTCGGAGTATATTATATATTAAACATTATCGTGAGCAGTGGCTCGTATTAAATTGTTTTTATCGAACTCAGATTTGTAACATTATCATTCATTTTGTTAATAAAAACTATCATGCATGTTTATGTCATCAGCGACCACACATATAATTTATCTTCGTTATCTTGAAGTAGCTGGAAATTCTGAATGACACACCCGAAGTTAGGCATATCCGAATATATACGTTTGACAAGTAGATCTATTGACTCCAAATGAATGCTAAATCTAATTATAAATTATTTGTAAAAGAAAATTGAATGAAGTAACTGCTCCGGGTTTTCATTCTATTGATACAAAATTGAAAAAAACTGACTCTTTAAAACAAGGGAATACAAATGGTTGGATGTGCGTCAAGCTTGACCATGGTCAATTATTACTTGTCTGAGGTTTGAACACTTAATAAAAAAGTGTGAACATACTAACCCTTCGAATAGGAAGCCACACATATGTATTGTATATGATGTAATTAAGTCGGTACTTGTTTTCTTCTTCTATAAACCCGGAATATCTATCTAATCGAGTTCAACTGGGTATACCCTTCATTTCATGTATTGTTTTGGCCATTAAAATAATGCATCTTTAACATAATTTTGCATTCTCACATTCAACTAAGCATTTTTTCTTTGGGTGATTTGTTGAAATATTATATAACATATCCCCGTTATGGCGAACGAGTTTTGTCATTAATGATAGTGATACAAAAAGAAGTCCAACTTCAATTAGGAAATTATATTTATGTTTAAAATGTAAATATTAAAATTTAATTTTTTTTTTTTAATTATTATTATTTCATTAATGATTATAATTATCTCATATTCGCTGTCAAAATTATTAAATACGTATTACAGTCTTTTCTGATTGCGAAAGGACTCCAAGGAGATGAGTTTTATATCAAGGGTTGAAAGCCAAAAGGTACTAACTGTCATTGAAAACAATATCAGTTAGTACATTCTGCTCGATTATAGACATTCATAAATTATTCTGATCATTTGATGTACACATTTATTTTGTCTTCGATCTGTACCAAAACAACGTATTTATATCAAATATGTACTCTTACCTAGCAGATTGATGTTGTAACTGTTGCTGTACCGTGTAAATCCATCAATTACAGCCGAACAACGCCATATATCCCCATCATTGGACTCATTAACGGCTTTGATGGCACACGTGTACACAGTTGTTGAGTTACAATAGCATTCCAAATAATCAGGCTGATCCGAAGAAAAACATTTGTTGTCTGCAAAGTCTTGAACCACAAGGATATGTTCAACGTTGTTAACTGAACGTCTCCATTTTACCTGGATAGCTTGTGAAGTTGTCCTACATTTAAACACAAGTCTATTGTTGATAAAAACATCATCCACATCTGCTTCCAGTTGTGCGTTTTGAGCGTCTTCAGCTAGTGAAAATTAACAAATCATCGCATTTGAAAAAACACAATCAGTGAAAGAACGAAAGCAAAGGTAGGACTTCAGAAGTCGTAGTAAAATTACATTTAAGCAATTTACCTTGTATTGAAGACTGCATTGACATAAACAATAACGCAACAAAAAGCGTAGCCATGTTTAAAATCTCCTTCATTACAGTACGTTAAGCAATCTTGCGCAATCGGTATAGTTATGAACTGTTGTCGATATTATTGAAATCTGCGTGATGTCATAATAGTTTCTTCTGCTGCGGTCACAGTGCAGACACAGTATGGCTATTATTTTCAGCTAAGATCAATACACTGCTACAATTGAAACAGTTACCCAGCCATTGTTCAGTCTGCTGAGAGAAAAAATGCAGATTATGAAAAATAAATTTTATCGTGGACCAATACACAGAGTGGAATACCCCATGAAGAGGCCGGACAATCCTTAATTTATGCCTTAAAGTATTTGGAATAATAAAGCCCTTACAGTTAACTGGTAAATACGCATAGGAATAACATGTTTATCAGGAAACATTTTGTAGTAAACCTATTTCTACGCAACATAGACTACGATGTTAATTTAACATTATTTTCACTGATATATGTATTTAAAATGAGAACACAACACGCAGAAAGACAGTCAACAATGAAAACTTAAGTATTTAATTATAGAGCTAAAGAAAGCTAATATGTATTTGAACAAGATACAGATAGGAATAAGGGATGTCAACAGGTACCAAAACTGGTATCCGGATATTTGTATGTAATATCCGGATACTTCGGCAAAAGTGGCTAGAATATGGCGCTTGTTAAAGTTGCAACATTTAGTTTACATCTAAACACATCTTATCCTTCTACAATACGATATATGTATTTTGAAAACAGAATAGTTTCAAATTATTGAAAACAGTATATGTACTTTAACTATGCTGATTTTTGTTAGTGAATTATGTGTTTTCTTTAATTTATTGAATCAAATTTTCCATTGTGTATACGATTTTTGCTTACTACTTTTCTATCCGGATACTAACATAATATCTGGATATTGGGATATTCGGATATACGTTGACATCCATACATTACTAAGAACACATATTATAATGTTGAAAAAATATAATTTATTAGGAATGTGACGACTGGGTATATTTTGGAGCAAATACTATTTCAAATTACATAAAAAGACGATTTAACGTGAAATATAAATATAATTGAATTACTTAATGCAACACTCAATAAACATCATAATAGCAACTTGATGACGCTCGTTTTAATGAAATAAACCAGATTATTATACCTCACTTCGTGTTCCTATTTTTATTTCCCATATATCCATCCCTTATTTATTTTATATGCCATGGCCTGGGAAAGTAATATACACCGAGCGGGCTGTAATTTATATATATATTTTCAATAAATAATTGTAAGCTAATAATCGGTAGGCTCTTATTAAAATGTATTTAAAAGATCAAAGTCGATGAGCGGTTGAATTTTGAATAATAAACTTAAGTTTACTATGTACGACTAGTTTGTACTTTGATTTACAGTACTTCTGTTCGGTATATTAAAACAAATACCATAGGCATGTACAGGGGTATAATAAATATTGCCCCACTTCGGCCTCTTTTGACATCACTCTCCTCGGGTTGCAATATGTACTATACCCTCCAACTGCCTTTGATATTTATATAGTATCAACGCCATATTTTCTTACTATCATGGTGTTAACGCATAGAATCGTACACTGCACAGCTCAAATAATTACAAGACAAAAGCAAGCAGACGAATGTTTAAAGAAATTGTTTCTGGTTATTGTTTTTTTCAAGAATGGCTTATTAATATTAATATAAAATCAATATACATTACAAGGATTCACATATTGACAAATTGACAATTTCTATTTTTGTCACCGATTCCCAAAAGAAAACTGCACTATATATAAAGGAGCGTATTAACACTCCTGATACGGAGATCTACTAGAACAATAGGTCGTTTATGAATTAACATCGAATGAAATGGCAACATTATATTGCCTGTGTAAGGCATTTCGTCGATATTTCCAAACCACTTACATAGCGTTAAAAAAAACACGCTCAAGTAAAATACCATCTGTTGCCTCGTGTTAAGGGCATTTGACTTTTAAAAAATGGATAATATACGGGTTTGTTAGTCAAGATGCTGTTGTAAATGAAGATAAGTCATTGAAATGGTTACGTAAACATAAAAATAAGTTAATACAACTTACAATTGCAATTTACAACTTAAACAGTATACAAATAGATCAGATTATATGTTAGCCATGCAGCCAAGTGTTAAAATATTTCATCAAATTATTCAACATAACAATTATGTAGATGGTGAGAGGAGAGCAGAACACACATTTAGATAATGCTCATACACGGTAGAGAAAGGTATATATGTACCCATTTAACTAAGTCGAATTCGAATCAGGGGTTTTAGCTCTCGTCTTGTATTGTTTTAAAGTTACTAATTTGTCACAAACATACTTTCAATGTATTTTTTCAGCAGAGGAAAATCAATTGTCACTCACAAATAAAATATTATCCCCTAATTGTTGGTGTTCAGAAAGGGGCATTTGTCAACACACTCATCACAAGGAACATGTGCCAGCCATGACCTATCTTGTGATGCTATTATTAATTAAAGGCGTTAATTGACACAATTTAATAAATTTTATCTACACTGTATATCGAAATACCAATTTGAATATCTTACACACATTTGATAAATCTTTTTAACAATGAAACTTTACCAGTAAGTGTATTATCATATACATTATAACGTACCAGACCATGACTGTCAACAATAGAAAATTGGATGCTAACATGTATAACAAACTTTATTAAGCGGATGAGTGGGACATATTTCATAACAATAAACAAGCACTATTTTATGGATTTTGTGGTTGCATTTGGACATATACCTTTAGACGCTTATCATATATGTGATTAAAATATTGGTAGTTTACCCTGTATCCACTGTAAGTCTATAACTAAAATAGTGTGCTTAGCGCTTTGATTTCCGATAAATATAGTTTGACAGCATATGCGTCTTACGTGTTAGTGCAGGCTTTATGCACAGTGTAGAAAAGAATGATTTCTTATTCTTTTGTAGGCGTTTTGCTAACGTTTTTGACAATATGTGACATTGGTGGTAAGTTGCTTTTATATAAAACGATTTTATAATGTGTACGTGCTTATTTTAACAATCTGGTCAATATAAATTACTTAACATGTTTTCATCCATTTAATTTTTTTATTTCAGCTGCCTGCATAAGGCAATACGCTGATATTGGAGCCATAAATCAGACGTTGGTGTTTAATTACAGTTGGCCTAGCAGTGGACTCAAAACAGTAGTATGTTTTAATAACCAAACAGGCATTGGGGAATGTTCAGAGACTTCGAAAATTGTCTGCATCTTAGAACAAACAAGTGCTGGTGTTTACACTGTTTCCTCAAACGAAGACTTGACGTCTGTAACCATAACCGTTTTATATTTCAATGAAACAACGTCCGGAACGTACACTTGCCATAAAAGCGACAACACTGACCTACAGACAATCTGCTTCGAAGAAAAAACAGGTGATTTCTTCTTCTTGTTATTATTTTTTGTATTAATAGTAGTAGTAATAGTAGTAGAGGTAGTAGTTGTAGGAGTAGTAGTAGTAGTAGTAGTTGTAGTATTGGTAGTAGTAGTAGTAGTAGTAGTAGTAGTAGTAGTAGTAGTAGCAGTATTGTTAACATTATTATTGTTGTTGTTGTTACTATTATTATTATTAATATTATTATTATTATTATTATCATTATTATTATTATTATTATTATTATTATTATTAGTAGTAGTAGTAGTAGTAGTAGCAGAAGAAGTAGTAGTAGTAGTAGTAGTAGTAGTAGTAGTAGTAGTAGTAGTAGTAGTAGTAGTAGTAGTAGTAGTAGTAGTAGTAGTAGTAGTAGTAGTGTTAGTAGAAGTAGTTGTAGTAGTAGTAGTAGTAGTAGTAGTAGTAGTAGTAGTAGTAATAGTAGTAGTAGTAGTAGTAGAAGTAGTAGTAGTAGTAGAAGTAGTAGTAGTAGTAGTTCTAGTGGCAGTAGTAGTAGTAGTAGTAGTAGTAGTAGTAGTAGTAGTAGTAGTAATAGTAGAAGTAGTAGTAGTAGTAGCAGCAGTATTGTTAACATTATTATTGCCGTTATTATTATTATTATTATTATCATTATTATTATTATTATTATTGTTATTATTATTATTATTATTATTATTATTATTATTGTTGTTGTTGTCGTGTTAGTTATGGTTTCAATTATGGTGTATTGTCTTTGTTTGCTGTAAACGCCTTGTGTATAAAGCTCATAACTCAACCATTTAATAATGTACATATTGTATTTATTTCTTGCATAATGCAGCTACGACAACTTCAGTGCCAGGAGCTACATCTGGACATGTAAAAGGTAAACGTGTTTGTATTGTGTAATGCAAACAATATCGTAAATACAAAATACAAAATGTATGTAAACTGAACGTGCGTTTTATAATGTATATAATTGAAAATTAATTCAAGGCATATATTATGTTTTATGAAGATTATAACTCGTCCTTTTAAATGACAATTTCACATTGTCGAGTGTTACATGAACTGAGCCAGTAGACGTTTGTGTCTTTTCAGAAATAACCACTGGAGCTCAGTCAGAAACAAATGAAATATCAAGAAAACCCAAATCACACATTATTTTATGGATTATTGCACCGATTTGTATTGGACTTGACCTTTTAATAGTACTTTTACTTGTTATAATTGCAGTTTGTTATATGAAACGAACCCTTCATGGCCAGTTGAGTAAAATACTAGACTAAACTACGAAGGATAAAACTATACAAGCGACAAATACACAGATTCGGGCTAGCACAAATTTAAAACATACACGTGATGTCGTTTATATGAATTTAGTTGTGTGCATTTTGTGACTATAAATAACATTTTCAACTATAATGTATTGACAACAGGCAATAATATATTAAAACTAGTAACATATTTATACAGAAGACGCAATGTTTGCATATGTTATTTCCTATTGCATGCGAATGTTCGAAACAGATCTAAACGACGGAGAAATCGCCGGAATCGCTGTTTCGTGTGTTGCCGTCTTTCTTACTGTGATTCTTGTGATTCTTGGGCTGATCTGCTATCACAATATTCGTTGCAGATCATTTCGCAAAGAACATTGCATCATATGTTACAAAGGTAACATACACGAATATATATATTATGATTAAATATTACGTTATGAAACGATGTTAAGGTCTTATTCATTATATGAAGGAAATCGTTAGAAAATGACAACCACCTCAAAATGCAGAAAACAATAATAAAATGTAACAAATGCTTTCTATATGATATAAGTATTTGATATAAGTAGTGAAGCAATAGGTTCGTAATACTAAGAAGACAAACCATATATCTAACAGCTTCTTTTACGACATGTTTAGAAAAACTGCAACCATATATAGTCGAAATATGACTAATTAGTTATTATGCTTGTTCTGCATAAAAAACCATACGATTTGTACTTAAAAGAATCCGAAGAGAAGAAAAGACACAGATTACAACTTGAAAAAGCGGCAACAAATTATCATAACAACAGATTGGGTAAAATACAAATATATTTTATACATTACATTGATTTAGATTGTTAACTTACACTGTCAAAGAGCAAACACAAATGGGCCTATGTTACTATTTTAAAAATTACAAACAGTCAAGTATGTTCACATAATGCAGATTTATGAGTGTGTTTATGCATATGCAATTCACTATACAACGTTATAAAACGATGTTAAAGTCTTATTCATTATATGAAAGAAATCATTAGAAAATGACAACCACCTCAAAATCCAGAAAACAATAATAAAATGTAACAAATGGTTTCTATATGATATAAGTATTTGATATAAGTATTGAAGCAATAGGTTCGCAATACTTAGAAGACAAACCGTATATCTAAAATTAAAGTATAATTATCATAATTACATTATTTTGGGTGAGCTTATTTTACGACATTTTTAGAAAAACTGCAACCATATACAGTCGCAATTTGACTTATTAGTTATTATGCTTGTTCTGCATAAATAACCATACGATTTGTACTTAAATGAATCAGACGAGGTGGAAAAGCAAAGACGTGCACAAGAGGAAACAGTTCAACAAAAAGGTGTGGGTAAAAAACAAATACATTTTATACATTACATTGATTTAGATTGTTATCTTACACTGTCAAAGATCAAACACAAAACGGCATATGTTGCTATTTTAAAACGTACAAACAGTCAAGTATGTTTACATAAAGCAGATTTATGAGTGTGTTAATGCATTTGAAATTCACTATAGAACTTGTCTTTGAATGGGAAGCAGGAGTTGCGGATAAAACACAGTCGCGAATGCGGCATTTTGCGCGACACAATTGCACAATTTGCAACGTGTCAAGTGTACGTCCATGCATATATTATTCAAAGTTGCATTGCGTGCGTTTGACTTATTACATGTGTATTCACAAAATGTAATTAGTTAACGACTTTTAAAATACAACAAACATTTGCACAAATAGTATATAATAATCATTATGCTTAGTCACTATTCATTAATTACTATCCTTTTTCTACTTAATGTGGTTGAAGAAGAAGCGAAGAAAACCCTAGTCCCGACTTCTCCGGCGAAAGATGTGCAACCAATAACTAATAAGGATAGAAGGGAACATGCGAGGCAGCACGAAGCAGACGATATTCATTATATCCGTACGCAATACTAAGTGTATATAGTATACGTGTACCTATCATCTTCTTATTTGTCAAAATTATTTTTCGTTTATATTCAGATAGAGCCTATGTGTCTTACTCCATAATAACAACAACTATACTTTCATTAAGCGAAACTATGATAATTATCTATGCATTAATCGTTCAGAACCACACATCTTGTATTTTAAGGGCTGGAGGTAGGAGCAAGTCACAAAACATACGGAAAGAAAACAAGGTTTATCCGGATATGAGCTAGCGTACGATTGCAGTCAAAAAGAAAGCGAATACATTAAACGTATGCATTAAAAATGAACAATTTCATTAAATTACCGTTACATATATTAAAACTAACGAAATACTCCACGTGAAACTATTTGTTGAATTAGAAACAACCGTTTGTTTTAGTATCATAGTGCAGCATCCACGTTTGTAAAACAATGGTAGAGATTTAAACATATAGGTGTAACTGTCTTTTATTCTAGTAATAAACGTTTATTTATTTCCATTCTAATTGTATGAATGTTGTGTATGCTTTATATTTAAATGGTTTTATCGACCGTCAGAAGGAATTATATGTATACAGTCTAAACCAAAACTTTGTCAGGCAATGTGTTGGTTTAGTAAGTAACGCATATGTTGGTTGGTATCAATATCTGTTAAGTCTTATATATATATATTCGAATAGCTAGACATATGTTATTAATGTACATTTTTGTTTCTTTCCGTCTATGTGAATTATTGTTTGGACAAGATGTTGTGTAACTTGGTGACCTTTGATATGAGAAACTGCACATCGATTATATGAGTGTCAAGCGCACAACATACATTATATTTCTCTAAGCATGATTAAAAAACATCGCTGGCACATCCTCATTCAGTGACGTTACACTGTTTTGAAACACCTTCCTGAAAAGATGTTTATGATAAAGTGTATTCGTTTGCTAATATACCAGGGTTGTTTTATACACATTTGAATTATACAATACAATTCAAAATTGATATCACATATATAAGACATACTACTACTCAATTGTATCCTGTACGCAAGTTGTGCGTGGACCACATGAAATTGTTTTTTTATATGTCTCATATTTCGTTTGCAAATAAAGACTGTTTAACTCGATTCACTCGTATATTATTCAATTTTCAAACCGAGAACTGCTATGAGTTTTTAAGTCAATGGAATTGAACGAGAAAAAAAACACAACACGAATACATTTCGATTTAGTCAAATTTTAAATGGCTACATATACACTTATATTTCAGAAACGGTATCGATGTCTAAATATATTAAATACAATATTCTGACACGTTTCAAGCACTATTTAAATGGTCGATCCATACAAAGAGAAACAACTCTTGACACAACTATCAGCGTATTGTCTACGATTATTTCTCATCACTACAAACACGACCAAAGACGACATTGGACATATTTCATTAGAAGATACCTAAGTTTAAAAAAAAATTGTGTGGATAGATCGATCGATTTGCTCGGGTTTAAACATGCATAAACATATTACATATTCAAATTTGAGTTATAGAACAATGGTATTCCTCCTTTGAAATGAACCTGCATAACATTTTATAATTATTTACTAAAATGCATTTGAATATGATTCATAAACAATTATTCAGAGCAATTTAAAGCAATGTTTGTTTGACTCGATTCAAAGAAAGGCTATAATAAGTAGAAATTAATAAATGTTCGTAAAGGTTGCACCTTATTTTAGATGGGATGCTTGGGTATAATAATTATGTCACCAACATTTGTGTGACTTTAGTACCAGGGAGTTCGATATTATGATTCCTCAGCACTCTCTGTTAAGCATGTAAATACACGTATTGATCAAATCTAAAGTAAGTTAGTTTAATTCATTTTGGAAATGGAGAAGGGTATGCCAACCGGATCACCATAGGACGCACGTAGAAAAAATCCCACCCTAAACACAATGCTTGTTTAAACGAATATATAACACAAAAATATAAACATAATTGTGTGTCATCAAAGCATGATCATAATGTCGTCACATTCAATAACTTTAATGACGTTAAGTGCATTAATATGTAAGTACCATGCATTTGCAGATAGCGACTGTAAACAGTTTAAACGAGAAACATGGATTCTGTTATTAAAGCGGAGCAGCAAACATTCTTGTTTTGTTTGTGCAGGACTGAAGAACGTCACAATACGCAATTTCTTGAAATGCTACAAGGAGATATGCAGCATATATATATTTAGTTTGTCACTTAATAAAAAGGGGGGGGGGGGGAGACCATTAATAATTAACAAATACAATTAAATGATATTACTAATGTTAATTTATTATTTCCCAATTTAAACAATGCAGTTTCGTAGTTCAAGCATTTAAATGAAGAGCATCACATTATGTTCTGATTTTATAAGACAATATAGATCTAATCACACATTTTTGAAACTCCAATTTTTTAAATTTCTGGTCTTACGTACATTTGTTTCATATCCTAATTATCAGGATGCAAGCTGGTTCATCATATGTATTTATTTTTTTGCTCTGATTTTCTTTGATTAAGCATTCCTTGTTTTGCTACTATGTATAATTTTCTTTGACGGTAGTATTATTTATACGACGGAGACGTCTGGTTACATTCTGTTTCGATTTCTATCAATCTTCTATTATGCAAATATATTTATTTGTTTGCATTTCGTCAAAGTATATATATATGATCCTAACTTGTATAAACTAACGTGATTACATAAAATAATTAGCTCATATCAAACAAAATCATGTGTTGCACACACACAAACGGAATCAAACGGGCTTAATGCGAACTGGGCAACGACACTTTCCGACAGTTATCGATACCGGTCGATCTTAGGAAAACAACGCTGGAAATAAGTTGCACTACCTTAAAAAACCAAAACCACTTTAATATTTTTAGTTACAGCGACATTGACCCCAACTACCATTTCCAAGAAAATATATGCGCTTGGGCCACGGAAGGCAATAGTGCGATTGTGATAACGCGACAGTACGATGACGATAACGCGACAGTACGATGGTGATAACGCGGAAGTACGAAGATGATAAGGCTACAGTACGATGGTGTTAACACGACAGTTAGACGGTGATAACGCGATAGTACGATGATGATAACGCGACAGCAAGATACAGCAATAACGAAAACGCGATATCACGACATTACGATGGTGACAACGCAACAGTACGATGGTGAAAACACGATATAATTTTACATCGTCATCATCATACCGTCGTCTTTTTGCGTGTTCGTTATCGTAGTATCGCGTGTTCATCATTGTGCTTGTCGCGTTTTCGTTATCATAGTAATGTGAGTTCGCGTTTTCATCATTGTACTATCTAGTATCGCCTTTTAAATCTATTCATGTATAGGCAATGGCCCTAACGGATTTCAGTACAAATGAAGTAGCGAATTTATGCTGTCTGGCACATTCATTAATGTAAGACTCGGTGTTGCGATATTGTTGACAACCACGGAATCTTAAAGTTTTTCTCCCAGAAGTTAAAACGTATTAATGAATTAATGAGTCCTTCATGAATATCTATTGTACTGATATGGAATGTGGTTATATGTAATGAAAGTTCAGCGGTAACAGACAATGTTTACAATTTGTAATCATTGTATACTGATTTATAACTAGTAATGTATGACATTAACAAATGTTAACTGAGAAGGAACATATTGTTACCTCTTGTTTCAAAGCATGTTATACATTAAATAGCTAACTGTCTGAACATTGTTTTATTACTGCTCTTCAACAGTTTTAAAAATGTGTACATACTTGGTCGCGTTGTATAGTGTTTTGGAATATATTTGTTTCTTTCTTCTAAATAACGCGGACATACTTATATTAATTGGCACTAATCTTTTATATCGTAAAGATTACATAAAATACATTTACGTTCATTTCTGTTTATGGTTTAATGTCTGCCAGTTTAATCAACAATTTATGAGATGACAGGCGTACTTTTGAAATGATATTCCTAGTTTTTTTTTGTTATTACTTACATCCAAATATAACGACCTTCCAAATACAGGTTAAAGTTCTTTATATACATGTTAGGATGGTGAAGAATCAACATTAACTCTCCATTGTGATATATAATGATATCTCTGTCTATTTTGTAACAAAGGCATTAAGTGATCAAGTTTAACAGATACAGGGAATAACCACACATCTGTAAATCCTGCATGATTCAAAATATCATGAACTTTGAGGACCAATTAACAGTTGTATTTCTTGTATCAAGTTCTTATCTTTGCACATTAACGACAGCATTAAGAATACAATGCATTTGTTTATTTTGATATAGTTTCAAAACTTAGTTAACAATTCTTATGTATCTACCAATATATAAAGGAAATCAACCGACTTCAGCGTATAATGACAATAAATTTGTCGATAATTTAACATTAAATAATCTTTTACAGAATTTTCTTCGAACTCGTTCAATATTGGTAGCTGCAATAAAACCCCATACTTCGCAGTTAGAATTCAAAATTGACAAAACATATTAATCAAACAACTTAAACATAATATTAATTGGAACTTCCATGTATTTCGTTATATAAAATAATGAGTTCATTGCTCTTGTGGCTTTACCATATACTGTATTTGTGGCAGGAACAAATGAGACGCCACTAGACATAACAATACCTAGATATATAAAATTGCTCACTATTTCAATATCTTTCCATTTGTATGTCCATTTGTAACTTTTGTTTAGCATACCACCATTTCGGAAAACCATGATTTTTGTTTTATTAATATTAACCGTTAAATTCCATGTATCACAATATGTTGCTAAATTATTCAATGATTCATGCAGCCCTTGTTAAGGTTCTGAGAAAATAACAGCATCGTCCGCGAATAGGAGTAGATAAATATATAATTGATCTAGCGTTATTCCGGCGTTTAATCCGTTTTGTAGATTAAATTCTATGCCATTCAAGAATAGCAAAAACATGATCAGCGAAGTTATCTCCCGTTGTAATAAACCGTCATTACTACGAAAAGGGTCCGAAAGTGAGCCCATGTGTTTAACTTGAAGTTTGACCTCATTATACATAGACTTAATTAGAGATAATAACTTTCCATCAATGCCTGATCGAATCATTTTGCACCATAACTGTCCCCTATTGGTGACGTCATAGGCCTTGATACCCCTATAATGATTTGGGTCGGAACTATCTCCTCGTTTATATAGTGGCTTAATCACTCCGGATGACCAGCTTTTGGGCAATTTTTTTGTATGTAAAATGTAATTAAATAATATTTCTAACTGCTTGGCTATTATGTGAAATGTTTCTTTAGAGTATTTATAAATAATATTTGTTGTGAAGCCGGCTTATTATTATTAAAACGTCAGGGTGCTTTTGTAATATCTTCTATTAAAATAGGTTTGTCGAGAGCGGGATAAGAACTTGCTTGGTTTTCTAGATTGTCAAACTGCCGCAAAAAACGTCATCGTTAGGTACGTTGACGTCAGCCTCGGAAACTAATGCATTGAAATACTAATACAAATCTTAAAAGCGATATATTTTCCGCAATCGGTGAGGACAATATTTGTTTAAATAATTTTCGAATTCGTGCGGCGTTTTGCGACACATATTATTCATGTTCATACCCTGCTCTCAATTATATTTTGATTTAGTTTTCCTGCAAGAATATTTATAGTCTTTTCTCGACGCGAGCATTATTTCCCTTGCATGTCTATTTTTATTTAATTATAGTCGTATACTGTCTTTATATATTTTGTCCGTTTTGTTTACATTCTTTATTAAACCAGCTTTGTTTACTTTTTTCAACGGAAGCGAAGCTATTTTGATTGTTATTAATAACTGTTTAAAATACTCTTCACCTCGCTTAGTAAGAAAATTGGTAAATTCCGTTACCAATACATTGGGATCGCAGCGTGAATCAACAGATGATTGTAAATTATGTTTTAGCTCTTTAACTCCACTGACCATATCGTGCACGACATTGTCTTTGTACTCCGAGTTTCACTTATAATATATGCGCGGATTATTTTTACCGTTAATAATCGGTCTGTTCGTGCTTAGAGCAAATGTCAATGGTGCATGATTCGAGAATTCATCGAAATCGTGCGTTTTAAAATCAGCTAAATGTTGAAAAAATGTGACTGATGTTAACATATAGTCAACTGTGCTTTCCCCATAATGCGTAAAACAAGTAAATTTTCCAATTCCTTTATCGTTACTATTACTATTATTATATTAGTAGATTAACACAAATCTAACAGGTATATACCAAATTGGTCTGACCCAGGGTTTCAGGCTGACCGTTTTAGTGGGGTGTATATTTCCAATTAATCAAAATCATCCAAGCTTCTGTCATTGTCAATAAAGTCTGCGTTATTGCCGATTCTAGCGTTTGCGTCCCCAGTCATAAATACTTTTCCTTTACTTTTGAAAAAATTTAAATCAGATTCTAACTTTTGAAAGATGTATACTTCATACATATCATGTGTTGGTGAATATTCAGGTGCAATATACATTACAGCTAAATATATATCATATTCTATATTGATTTTTTTTATCTATTTTAAGCGATAATAAAAGTCGATATCATTTCTTACTAGAGTAACTCCTTTCCGTAGAGTGTCTCTAATGTACATGACAATCCCGCCGCTGGACGCGTCGCTCTACGGTGTTGAAAGCGTCTAAATGAGTGGATAGGGTTGCTGTATCCTTTGAGGTCGATTACAGAGTTCTTGTTAGTCCAGGTCTCAGGATATAGAGCTTGCTGATACAGTTAATGAATATTTATTAATAAGAATTACAGGATTATACACTAATTAATAAAAGTGATTTGTAACGGTTACTGTGGTATTTAGTTTGACCAACATAATTTAGACTAATTTTAAAATACACGTAACAATCACAAAACAAGTTTGTACAGCAAAACTTAATCATTGGAACATCGAGAAGCAAATTAAAAAATTTACAACGGTAGATGCATTAACAATAAAACGTTGATGGAAACGAGACATTAAATTGTTGTTTACATGTATTTTGGAACATGTGGCCATGATATATGTACTACATAATTATAGAAGGATAATCCACGTAATGTAACTCTCTTTTCTGTCCAAATTAACGGTCTCTTTTCTGTCCAAATTAACTATCCACAAATATTTGGGTGGTGAATACTCCGTGTTACATATTTATTTTATTACGCTAACAATGCCATATTTTGCAAAAAGTCAGTGATGTACTTTCCCAATTTTGAATGGTTTGATGACGATTTCATTTACTTTCGGTGGGTGAAAAGTTGCAAATTTGTATCAGTTAACTTCAATTTCAAGAAACATATTTGCAATAACATATATTACAATTTGTAGTCTAAGGGTCCACCTAAGCGCAAACAGATATTGGTTATTTGTACAATGTCTTCTTATCATAAACGATTATTGTTTTCTTTAGAATACAAATACAACATGTATTCTGTTTTCACAAACAACAATAACGTAATAAAGGGATGCCTAGATACATTTTCCTACCTCTAGGCAACTGGAAGTGGCAGGGTTTATCTTGGGTATCCCTAAGCGGGGAATACAGCCTTGTCCATAATATGACAGATACAAAGGAAATTCACCACTACTTACGAGGGATGTTCAAAAATAACGTAGACTTTTTATATTATTTAC
Source organism: Congeria kusceri (assembly GCA_027627225.1). Taxonomy (NCBI): domain Eukaryota; kingdom Metazoa; phylum Mollusca; class Bivalvia; order Myida; family Dreissenidae; genus Congeria; species Congeria kusceri. Next base: position 5,696,484 of record CM051029.1, on the reverse strand, counting down.
AACTAAACAAACTTAATTGAATGCCACTTATATTAAAATGAATCGGGATTCAGATGGAACATTTTTAATAAGTCATATTGTGAAATTAATTTGTAACATGCCTAATATATTTGATAATATAACCATGGTAACAGTTAAGCGGAGCACGTAATTTATTTGCATTGAAACAAGCAAATTTGTACGAAATGAGTATGCTTACTTAAAAAAAATAGTATTATGAAAGACAAACATACATTGACATAATACCAAAAGTTTGGCTTCATTTTAAGATTGACTATTAACAAAAACAATATTGATATAACGTTAATGCACAACGTCAACTGAGAAAAAATGTAATTGTGTCATTAACTCTTAATTCGGGTGGTAATGACATCGAGTAAAGATATTTGTAAATCATCTATGCAGACATCTGATTTTCTCAACAGGCCGGATAGAATACAGTTTTTGTGTGGGGCACGTAAACATTGAGACATGAATGGATAAGGAAAAAAAGACGCGACGATGACGACGTCAATCAGCTTAAATTAGCATGATCTTCACGGACAGTCAATGGTCAGGTAGCTATGCGAAATGTCTCGCTTGGTTTATTTCTCCATGATTAAAGCATGTTGATAATTAAGAAATATGTAAAAAATGTAATTGACAAATAACACCATTATTTTAATTTTCAGTGTACATGCAGATTTAAAGTAAGACGAAAATATTATTTTATTGCAAATATTTCTAAAAGTAGCTCCTTTCTTGATTCATTAAAATAATTTTTGCATATGCTAACATTGTACACGTTTATATGCTAAATGTGTAATGTAATCAGACATACTTAAAATGCAGAATGTTTAAAAAATATGTTGTATATATTGGTATTCAAAACGCCATAAAGCGCTCTGTACAAGTGTATGCGAGACTGGTTATCATATTACATCAATACCATGATGGGAAAGGCCTCTTAACGCAGATTTCAACACAAGAATCATGGATAAGACAGTTTATAAAAAAATCCGAAAATATTGAAGAATAGTGAAATAATAATATTGAAACAAGAACATTTTCTTCGCGCCAAATCTTCCCTGAAGTAAAGACATTAACGAAGTCATTGAATTCCAATTGACGTGCTCTGGGTTGTCTATAGTGACTCTACTTAAATGCCTGCCAATTTTAACAGAGAATAGTAAAATCGCTGACATTTTGTAAACTGTTGCAATACATATTCCAGTTTATTGTAATGTACTCTGTTTTCTTTGAAATAATTAATGTTTGAGTACATTGACATGGAATCAATCTTCCCGGTGCTATTCGTTGCATATATTCCCGATAATACACGTTTTGATATAAATGTTATTGTATAACAATTCCATTGTTTAATACCATTTATGTTACCATTTAACTCAATCTGTGCACTAAAGGACAAACAATAAGGTTATTACAATTACCCGTGATGATTGTAAGATCAACCGTATCACTAGAATAATGATGGTGGTTGTGGTGTCTTATATTTCTCATGGTTTGGTCATAATAATTGCGTGTGAGAAAGGTAAGACCAACTTATTGACTATAATATTGATGATGGTGTGGTTGCGTCTTATATTTTTTAAGGTTTATAGGTTATAATTAATACCGGTTAAGATTGTAGGACCAACTTAATGACTATATGATGTTGATGGAGGTGGTGTCCTATATTTGTCATGGTTAGGTAAAAATAATTACATTCTCATGGTTAGGTTATAATAATTAAAAGTGGAAATAGTAAGAACAACTTTTTGTACAATAATAATGATGATGGTGGTGGTGGTGTATAACATTTCTCATGATTATGTTATGACAATTTTCCGTGAGAATAGTAAGAGCTAAATTAATGATAATGGTGGCGGTGACCTATATTTATCATGGTTAGGTTATAAATAATGATTAACAGGGAGAATGATAAGACCCACTTATTGACTACAATAATGATGATGGTATCTTTTATTTCTCATGGTTAGGTTATTATAACTGCCAGTGAGAGTTGCAAGACAAAATTTTTGACTAAAATAATGATGATGGTGGTGGTGTCTTATATTTCTCATGTTTAGATTTCAATAAATATCCGCGAGGATTGTTAGACCAACCTATTGACAACAACAATGATGATGGTAGTGGTGGAAGTGGTAGTGGTGTCCTATATTTCATGGTTAGGTTATGATTTTGCCCGTGAAAATTGTAAGACCTATTAATTGACTACAATAATTATGATTATTATGCTGGTGTCTTACATTTCTCATCTGAGGTTATAATAATTTCCCATGAGGATTGTAATACCAACCAATTGACTACAATAATGATGATGGTGGTGGTGGTGTCTTATATTTCTCATGGCTAGGTCATACAAAATGCCCGTGAGGATTGTAAGACCAACCTACTAACTTCAATAGCGATGATGATTGTGGCGGTGTCTTATATTGCTCATTGTTAGGTTATAATTATTAGCAATGAGAATGGTGATACCAATGTATTGACTATAATAATGATGATGGTGGTTGTGGTGTCTTACATTTCTAATGGTTATGTAATAGTTATTGCCCGTGAGAATTGTAACACCCATTTATTCATTATAATGCAGGTAATGGTGTCTTATATTTGTCATGGTTCCGTTATAATTATTGCCCAGGAGTATTGTAAGGCAAATTCCATAACTAGAATACTGATAATGGTGTTGGTGGAACCTCACATTTCGCATTGTTAGATTATAATAATTACCAGCAAGGATTGTAAGTCCAACTTATTGACGATAATAATGATGATGGTAGTGGTTCTGTTTTATAGTTCTCATGCTTAGGATATACTAATTTCCTGTAAAGATTTAAAGACCCACTTACTGATTACAACAATGATAATGGTTGTGGTGTCTTGTAATGGTAAGGCTATATTAATTGTGGGTGAGAATTGTAAAAATTATATGAATAGAATAATGATGACGGTGGTGAAAGTGTCTCATATTATTATGAAACGGTTATGATGATTGCCGGTGGGAAATGGAACACCAATTCTTAGCCCAGAATGATGATGACTGTGGTATACTGTCCAAATGTTCTTTAGAGACATATACACTATCACAGAAACCATCTCATTTACCATGTTTACTTTGAACGTTAATTATGTATGAATGTTTGGATTTTTTTATAACTTTGCTTAAATTTCTTTTTTTTTGGTAATTCTTTGATATTGTAATACACGCTATGAATAAATAATAATTAAAAACAATATTAAGTTTGGTTACAATAAATTGAATTTATTAATAACTGTTTCAGTGTTTGGGTGTAACGCAATTTGTGTAATTATTATTCAAGATATATAATCTACAAATATAATGAGTTAAGTCAACGTGACTATTAATATACATATGTAACGACAAAACAACACGTGCTTGACGCTATACGGACATTTATTAACTGAACACACTACAGCTGCAAATAATCCTTGGAGCGCGGGGTGTAGTACTAAACATTCGCAGTATATATAACATAAGCCAATATGAAACAATAACTAAATTGTTCTATTGTAATATATGACTAACATATTAAAGTATCAATACACAACTCATGGTATTCAACCCTCCACAAATGATATCATATATTTTCAGATAGTTCTTAGACAGGTTTACCATGTCTGACATGCTCTTATGATTGACACAGTTTTGTGTTATTTTTCATGACACGTGCGCACGTCTACTATTGTACACACAAAGTATCAAACGGAGTTTATCACACCTAATCTGTAAGGTTTGAACAATATAATTGTTGTAAAAACTCATATATTAAGCGGTGGTAGGCTTCATTCTACGCTTTGGTAATGTTACGCTCCATCCTGCAATTAACCAATTCAAAACACCCAAACAACGACATAGATTATTTGAAGGAAAAAAAATGAACGAACAAAGACATATGAATTTAATTAGTGTCTTTCACTCAGTATATTGCAGTTAACAGATTAAATGTATAACAATTATAAATGAATACTCGATACTCAAGCCGAAAGCAGTCTATTGTTTCTCACGGCAGTGTTTAAATTGCATTACGAATGCGCAAATTCCCAGGTTTTCCGGTATATCTTAATGTTTCACGGTCTTGCAAAATTTGCGCTACACCGACAATATACGGAATATGACGACAATTGGTATTTGTTGTCACATATATTGCGTGCCTTTATTTAAAATGTGTGATGCAATATATAATTTAGTTTGGCTTCTAACTTGTATTCACATCGTCCATAGGTCCATGCATGTGCAGGTCGATACACTCCTACTCCATGCCTAACAATACTATTTTCTCTATAATGCGGAGTAATCGGGGTTAATAATCGACATCCTTAGGACACGTTGGATTACGACAGATGTGTCGTGGATAAGCTAAGCAATTTAAACCGCACTATTGTTGGAGCCTAGATCTCGGCAATATCGTGATAAGGTGATTACAGTTCAATAGTCTACTATGCTGTACAATATATTAATTGGCAACGCAGAATCCAGGTTTATAGAATGCATTGAAGTTTTAATAAATGCAATAAAATATATGTTGCCGACTGGTTTGTTGTGGATTCTATATCGTGGTAATTACAATATATACTGTTTTGAGAAAACAGAAGAAACTATTTCGGCATCTGTAATAAGTATATTTATAATAATAAATATTATAAATGTCCTTCTCGCACGAAATGAAAGTATCCAATGAATAATAACAATACAACAAGAATTACGTGATCCGAAGGCGAGTTAATTGAAGTATAATATATAATCCTGAAAAAAAAAACTAGCAATTTGTAACAATGTCAAATAAAAATAATACAATAAGACACAAAAACAAAGATATAATATAATGACCTGTAATAAGTATATTTATAATAATAAATATTATAAATGTCCTTCTGGCACGAAATGAAAGTATCGAATGACGGGTTTCTATCATTCGATACAGGTGATTGGAGATTTTTGAGCAATTATCAGATTAACGTGCCTGGGCTTGGGAGTAAGTGAAATTCATGTTAGTAGAATGTGAGATTTAGTTATCTAAATCTATTCAACTAAATAATAGCCTTAACAGTTAAACTACTAAAATAAATGAATGTACATGTTACTACAACTACTATCTACAATTTATACTTTTACTTTTCATTATCTACATGTCCTATCTTTAATTTAAAATGTAAGCTGCACGGTGTTAAATTAACATATTATTAATATAAAATGGGCTTTAAAATAACAATAACACAAAGCATAATTGTTGAATATTTATTTCAGAATCGTATTATAAACGCCCTGTAGCATATTACCCTCCTCCGATTTGGATGTCATCCTCGACATCTGCTTTCCATTAATGAAGTGCGTTTAAACCATGGCGTAGTAAACACGCAACAGATCTTGACAAAATAATATTAATAATGGAGATAACAAATTTATAAGTATTTATCTCACATACGTGATTCAAACTAAAATTTAGGGCGCATGGCGTTCAAATAAAATACATGTATAACAATGTTTGAACACATGACATATAAAAAAAAAGAAGACTTTACAGTTATCGTAAATAATCAGTCACGGTGTGTAAATATACATTTACACTAAGTAGTCGCCTGTTCTCATCCGTGCTGGGGGCCGTGTACATAGACTGACCTCGACTTCCTGTTGTATGTACTGCTGCCCGACGGCTGTTCCGAATCCGACATACCAGATTCGGCGTCTGATGAATCGCACTGATAAGATGTTTCCGATGTTGAGTCAACTTCTAGTAGCAGATGACGGACTGGTAGTAAGTGGTTCCGGTGAACTGTCTTCACAATGCTTTCGTCGCCTTCACGCTGGATACGAAACACCGGAGTTGCCGGATCAGGTTTGTCAATCACAATATACGCATGTTCTGCCCATATCTCTGCAATTGTGTTGGTTCCTTTTAAACCATAATTGCGAAGTAGCGCTCTGTCGCCCACTTGTATAGCTTATTCTCGCACCTTCCTGTCATAATGTTGTTCTGCTTTTATTCCGCGTTCACGCGTCAATTGGCATGCTGTTTATATGCAGCACCTAGGTGTTTTGTTGCGATTCTTTAATGCATGTAAAAGGTGCTGAGCCCCCGACACTCTTCCTTTTCAAACCCAGAACTGCGTCGATCGCAAGACGAGGTGTACACCCAAACATGAGTTCGTATGGCGAGTAACCAGTGCACTCATTTCTTGTCGCATTATATGCGTAGACGAGCGCTGGTACTGGGGACTTCCAGTCTGCCTTTTGTTTATAGTCCAGTGTACGCAGCATCTGTAACAATGTGCCATTAAAGCGCTCGCACTGTCCATTTCCTTGTGGATGGTAAGCTGTTGTGCGGGTTTGTTTAATGCCTGCGATTCTACATAGCCTATTTTTCACGCGTGACATGAAATTCTGTCCGCGATCGCTATGTAGCTTTTCGGGAAACCCGTAATGGACAAAGTAGATGTCGAACAAGGCTTTTGCAGTGGTACGAGCTGTTTGGTTACGAGTCGGGATCGCTTGAGCTTGAGCATATCTCGTAAAATGATCTGTTATTACGAGTATGTTTTAGTAACCTCCCTTTGATGCTTCTAACGACAGAAAATCTATGAACACCAATTGCATAGGGGCCGTCGATAGGTGCTTATTGTTATGGTCTGCATTTTGTACCCTTTGAAATTTGATTGTTCATACTTTTAAAGTCATTTAACAGATCAAGGGTATCAATGATTAATATCTGTTGTATACGCATCGTAATATCCAATATATAGCAATAAAAGAACAAATCGGGTCCTCTTGTCGGCACGCTCTTTCTATTGTAATTAGATCAGATAAAACCCCATTGAAACTGGATTTACCCCATGTCAATGGTCTTAACATGTTTTAGAAAATTCTCTTGAATAAACGTCTTTACGAATACATAGTAATTTTCTTAGTTCTTTAGCAACTGGCATGGCCTCAGAGATACAATAATTACAACACTTTTTTAACAAAACCAAATATAAATCATTCCAAAAATACTTTACCAAAAAATTACCTTTTGATCCTGGACTTTTATAATTTTGTTCATATATGTTGCTGTGTTTGATTTTTTCTAGTGCAACTAAGCCTTCTAAATGTTGAGATTCTTTATTACTCAGTTTGACAGAGCTCATGCTATTAACATCTTCATGTGTATACTTCATGTATATTATAAATATAGAAATAATGAAATTCCAGAGACATCACGTGGATACAAACCCGTATTACCATCCGATTGTCCGTTCTTTATTTAAGCAATCGACCAGTTGTTTATAAAGTACCGAACAATACATACAACACAACACCAAACACAATTATTAAAACTTAGGTCACCGCCTTGGAACGGTCAACTAAAAGCTTTGAGCATTTAGACCGGGCTAAAGGCAAGCCGAATCTCACACTTAGCCCAGAAATAATCACAATACACGATGTGTAAATAAACTTTAACCTCATAGCATTGTAATTTAAATTAATTGGCAATAAAAGATAAAAGTAATTCAATTAGACTACGGATTAATTACTCAATAGTTTAATATTTACCAGATCAACAGAATTGCAACTTTCTGTTGAACGATGAAATGACGTAAATACAATAATCAGCTAAATCTCTTCTTGTTGACAAGATTTATAGACCTAGCACCATATCGCAAGGTGTCCATTTTGTAAGTGCTTGGCATTCGAATATTGTTCGTTATCTGTTTATAATGGGCCAATTAATACCGTGTATTTATGCATTGATACAACAGTGAGATGTTAAATTCTTTCTAAGGATTTAGATTGTAGCATTCACTAGCAGGATAAACACACGGTGATTGTCAGTTAATATATTATGGATATTTCAAATCAATGAGATAAAATTAGATGTAAGTATGGTTTATTTCTTATTTTCAATAATTATTTGCATTATTAAAATGAGTATTGTTTCAAGAAAATACACATGCAACATTTATTCAAATCATTAATGTGACACTGATTGTGAATTTCAGTAGATATTATTGCAATCAAAATATTCAGTTACATTTATGGCTGTTTGCTTAATTAAATTAACCTTAAATAAAGGTATACTTTCAATGTTAATACATAATCTGACGATTACCGATTTTAAGCAAAATCAACTATATACATGACATGTATACTTATGATGTCAAATTGTAGCAAATAAGTTATATTTTCCCATTTAATTGCATGAAATATGATGGTCGTTAAATTTTTGTTTACTGGCTGAGGCAATTAATTATGACAACACTTAAAACGAATCCACCACATAATTAAGTTAGAGCGAAGCTACAACGCATGATGTGGTTGATACAATGCATACATGGATTAATAAAGAACATGGCTGCGACTCAAAAAATAGAATCAACACACCTACGGAAAAACTCAACATGCGGAACCATGTGGGACATGTGTAACACCACAAGAGGACAGCACAGCAGATGGGACAGACATAGCTATTAATGAGGCTATTTCTGCGCAAACAGTGGGCTTGTTTCTAATTCCTCACTCACAGCAGCGAGCGCAACCAGAACAAGGAGCATGATCTGCAACATTAGACTTACAAGCAGTGCTAATGACTCCGTGTTCGTTGGTTTGTTGTTCTATTCAAGAAAGTTGGGCTGCAACATTTTTACAATTTACTCAATAGTAAACAAGCGCGTAGTATTTCATGTATGGGATTAAACTCAGGGCATAAGAATATCCTCTGAAATCTCAACATGCCTGTGGCCAGAACAAAAGCTGCGGTTTGTTATACCAATGAAATTCATTCACATTTATTTTATAGACTGAACACATGTTATGAAAAACAATGTTCACACATGAAACAATACACAAACGGCCACCGATTTGACTGGCTGACGGTAAAGATTACCAAAGTACAAAACAATGTCCAAGATCGGTTTTTAAGAACTACACATTTAACCCTGGGGAATTCATAGACATTGACATGTCAAACCCTTAGAAGAAGAAAGCAGCAAAAATGCAGCAAATGGCCACGGAATGACTCTGACTCTGAATGTGTTACCAATCCAAATTGCCAAACTCGCCAAAAATATTCATGTAGAGAACAAGAACAACTATGAATGCCTGCCAACACAAAGTAATTAAACAGACGCACGGTTTGTGAAACAGTTATGGGCTGACAGGAAAACCATGAAATAGTTAAATAAGTAAAACTGAAATTAAACATCATCATAATTGTAAGAATCAGACTTAAAGAAGTGCCTTTCTTGTGCATGGTCCTTGCAAGTCATGGTATGTAACCAGGGATGACCGTGTGTTGAATAAAACATATGTGCATGATCATACATGTTGTTTCTGGTATAAACAGTACCGTGTACACCAAACAATAAGCCAATTGTAGAATGACAGCATGTCTAGTTTTGAAGATTTATTCAGAGTAAAAAGTACCAAATGACAAATGGCACTTTCTTGCTGTCTGTAATAAATACTTGTATTGTACAGAAAGGTACCAAATGAAATAGTTATAATTTGTTGAAAACATGGTGAGGGTAAAAATGTGCCATATGTCGAATGGTACCCTTTGTGCACTGATCGTTATATAATTTTTTGAGTGTCAAAATTAATTAAATAATACCTAATTAATGAAGTTATTCAGTCCATACTTCTTTCAGAAGCGTACTTGCATTATTTCAACAAATATATAAAAGTGTACTATTATGGCTTTTATTTCAGCATAATGAAACAATAAAATGTGATTTTCTCGAAAATATAATAAAGTATTATGGTACCTTCTTGGTCTAAGGGGGCGATATAGTGCAAATCACAGATCATCGTCGTGCATCTCAGGAGGTACCCGTAATACGCGGTGTTAAAAAGCCAAATTACGTAGCCTGGTTGTATATGCAAACATAAAATGAAAACCTGTTCATTCTACAAACTTGAATCGAATACTAAATTTACTATTTTGGAGTTCATGTGGATTTATTTCAACTTTATTTTCTTTATTGAAACCATACCATTGTGGATATTCAGTTTAAAATTCAAGGTACAAAATAAAATACGAAATAGCATTTTAGTTTTACGTTGTTTTAAATAATGAAATTTCCAGAATGGCGAGTAAAACACATACCTCTTCAGAAATAAACTCATAAATATTTCGCTGCATACCACCAAGCACTGTATAGATTACTCATTTTTAGTGATATTACTTTTCGTTATGTAACCACATGCAAATAAATCGAACTTATATTAACGCGAAATTTAGCAATGAAACGGTAATTGCTTTGAGCGAAGGTTAAATAATACACTACACAATCGACTACGTAACATGCGAGGCTCTTTCCAAATCTTAACTTAGAATATTATTTACCGTATTTCGAATTTTCTCCATATAAATATCCTTTTTCAATCGATTTCAACTACACAAGTTATCACTACCATGCCTGTAGAAAGTTTCTGATAATCTGTTTCCGACTGTATTTCGTCCGTTTTGACGATACCACCAAAACAAAATTCAGTCCCATTGTTTAGTATACATGTAGGTATTACATGCAAAACCGACAAACAGTTCACTTAAATGACTAATTACTAAACCTGGAGTTCACTGTTCGTTTCCAACTCCCGCTGTATTTTCTTACAGGCAATATTTATTGAATGTAACGCAAAATAATTGTGATTGTTGGCACTTAATATCATTTTATTATAGCCAGTGTCTGCATCACATTTAGATATGATGTGTGTTTGTTTGTTTGATTTTTCGCTGTAATATACAGTATTTCCGTCATATAACGTCGGTCAGTTTAAGCCCCAGTTACACTGCAGCTAAGACAGGTATACATGTAAGACAGGTCTACGAGTAAAAATACTGACCTAGTCCCGCGTGTTCCCACGTAGTTTTGGAATGTCTTGCGTTGTCGCAAGTCTAAACATCAGACGTTACTGGCTTTTGATGTTGAAAAACCTCCTGAATTGAGGAAAGATTTGTACATAGTCTTGCGTGAAACTGCGTAGAACGTAGAACCTTGTATGCGATGTCCTGCGTCGTATTGGAGAAATCTGACATCAGCGATGTCGTACGTCGAGGTGACATAGATCCTACTTAGCCGTGCATGAACGTGCGTGGTTGTATGACAGTGCAAGACACAGCTCCTGCGTTAAGGTCATATAGGACTGACATAATAGTTTGCAGGTGCCCAACGTTATACTCAATTCAGTATATTTATTGCATAAAACATATCAACATACTTACAGCGACAACAAACAATACACAGTGTTGGTAAGGCATGGGAATAAAACAACAAAATGAGAAATTGTATTAGTCTGCAGACAAGCTTTTACATATTTGTGGATAGCAACTATCTTTATTTTTCTAAGTGTATTATCGTAATATTACCATTTCACTGATTAAAAATAGACGTGTTGGATGTGACAGATAACATATATGCGAATTTGTGTAACGATGGCCAAGTATATAAAATTTAGCTCCGGTAGAGCGATTTTTCAAACATAACACAATGTATGTCGGGAGCAAGCAATTTCTCGAGCAGCCGTTTTCCGGTGGATTGCTCAATTCAAGGAAGGAAGGGATTGTGTTGAGAATAAAGCAAGCTTAGGCAACAGAGGCAACACGTGATGAAACTATCCAGAAAGTAAAACTGGTATTTACAGAATAATCAATGATACACATGTGAGGAAGCAGCCAAGAAAGTCGGTATAGTCATAGATCGGCTCATAAAACTCTAACTTACGAGTTGAACATGCGACGTATTGCCGCGAGGTGCGTACCCCACGCACTGACCACAGAACAAATGTGGCAAGAGTGGAGGTTGCAAAACAGTTACTCGAAAGATATACGAATGAAGGTGATATCTTTTTCAATAGGATTGTATATACTAATAGACGAGACTTTGATAAGAAGTTATGAACCAGAATTCATCAGAATGGCATACACCAGGGTCTCCAAGGCCGATACAATTTAGAATAAAACAGGCGACTGTTAAAATGTTGATGATTTTTGCCTATGATTATAAAGGTGTTTTTTTTCTCGCAGGGTTCCCGTTGCAAAAAACTGTCAACCATGACTATTATCGTGCATCTCCCATGAGTAGCTTGCGACCTAATATTCGCAAAAAACGTCCGGAGCTACTGGATGCAACTCCATTAATACTGCATGACAACGCCGCCTTTGATAAAGCGGGGGGTGGGGGTCACGTCACTGATGACGTCATACGACTGGCATGTTTTGTCTCACCCATCTTATGCGTCAGATGTGATGCTACCATACTTTGAATTATTTCCCAAGTTGAAAGGACCACTCCGAGACGTGTTCTTGGACGCTTTAGACAGTCTAAAAGATGAAGTTGCCAATTAAATAAGACATATCAATTTGGTTGCCTAGCAACATGGATTAAAAGTCTTCACCATCGATGGACTTTTGTGGTTGAAATGGGTGGATCCTATATTGAACGAATGTAGTAGGGTATACTTTTTGAAATGATTTGTTTTTTTCAAATGTTGGCATATTCTCACGTATAATTTAATGACACTCGTAACTATATATAGTTTAACCAAATTTGGCTGAAGAAAGATTTCGGTTATTAGATTTGCGTATGTCGTTGGGCGGGCTGTTTGGCGGGCGTGCGTAGCACTTTTCGTTTCCGCTCTCTAGCTCGAGAACGGATTGGTCTATTGTAATGAAACTTTATAAATAGATACATTATATCGAGACCTCGCGTGGGATGGCATATGGGTTGCGTGGAGTGAAGGTCAAGGTCACTGTTACTAAGAATAGAAAAAAGGTTTTCGCTCAATAACTTAAGAATGCATTGAGATATTTGAATGAAACTTCATACAAAATTACCTCATATTGAGACCTAACTTGGGTTTGCATATTGAGTGGGTGTGATCAAGGTCAAAGTCACAGTAACTGAAAAAATTCAAACGGTTTCCCGTCAATAACTTTAGAACGCATTGAGATAATTTAATGAAACTTGATACACTAATAACTTATATCAAAACCTCGCTAAGGACTGCCTGTGAAGTGGGTTAAGGTCAAGGGCACCGTAACTATAAATGGAAAAACGGTTTCCGCTCAATAACTTGAGAATACATTTAGCTATTTTAATGAAACTTCATACATAGATACCTGATATTGATACCTAGCTTAGGATTGCGTGAAGGGTGGTTGGGGTCAAGCGCGAACTCACCGTTACTAAAGATAGACACAAAGTTTTCGTTTTATAGCTTGAGAAGACATTGAGATATTGTAATGAAACTTCATATGTAGATACGTTAAAGCTCACTTGTGATTGCTTATTGGGTTGGTGTGGTCAATGTCAAGGTCACTGTTACTTAGAAGAATTTTTTTTGTAGCTGACTTTAATGCATTTTGTTCGACAAATTTGGTGTTCGTGGAATTTACACGTTTGTTGTAATATATATTCGCTATTAGCACTGCATATTTTGGACAGGTGATACAAATGATATACATTTTCGACCATATGTCGATTACAGAATGGCCGTAAATTTTTTTTTCCTCACGAGCCCCGGATTGAGAGTCCAGCGCTCTATCACCTGTGATAGCCAAGCCCGGCGCATTTAGATATCAACAACACGTACTAGTTTAGCTATTATTGGGGACGAAACTTTTAGCGGTGCCTGGTCCAATTAAATTGAAACTTATTTACCAATGATAAATACAAACGATAATAATTTTCTAATTTACATTCAAAATGTAATACATTACGATATGTTTTATTTTTAAAACACAAGATACTAAGAAATAGTATAAAATGCAGAAGTGCCATTAGTCACGTGAATAAGTCTGCTCCAGGATGTTATAACGAACATTCAATATATTGCCATTATTTTGTAAATTGTGACAGTATGGAGTCAAATCAATAAGAATACATTCGTTATTCATAAAAGTAAATATAATGAGCTCACAGTACAATTGTTATATTTAAAATGTCAACGACTTCTAAGATAACCCCTAAAAGTTTAATACAATAACTGTTAAACGTCTCAGTAGAAACAACACTACTGCTGCAAAAACAACAACAGCAGCATCGACAATAACAAAAACCTATACTACTACAACGCTAATTATTCTAAAACTACTACAATAACTCCTAATACTATTGCTACAACTACACTAATACTACTAATACTACTATGTTGTTATAGTATAGTAGTAATATTATATTATATTACTTGAATATTGGTTTGTAAAGCCACAAATATTAAACCTAACTTGAACATATCCATTTTAACGCTTAACACGCGAACAAGTCTACAGCGATATACAAACGTTTGGTACACAGAGTGGTTTATAAGCCGAAGTCCTTCAATAAACAATTTGGTAAACAAATCAAAGTATTGCAACACACCCAAAATGACATTGATTTGTATTATATACCTATTGTTCTTCTGTTAGCAATACATAATGTATTCAACATACGGATACGGTTAAGTACATTCGCTACTAGCGTTTTCTGATTGCGTATCATATTAGTAGCCGGACTACGTTTTATGTCAAAAACACGCGATCGAAATCGGAAATAATCGGAATGCATATGTACGACTTCAAAAGTGTATGTGTTGATCCAGATATCACATCTGTAATATACATTTATAAAATAAACAGAACATTAATAAAAGCAGTTGATAACCTTACTTCCGGTAAATGTTTCTTCCTAGTGGACCCCAAACCAGCATTCTTCATACACCACTCATTGTTCAACATAGCAGTATTATTCAATTTCACCTTAAACACAAGGCAAAATAGAATAACACACATCGATATGATATATTTAATCCCACATGTATCAGTCTCGTTGGTTGTGTCAGGTAGCATCACACTCGAGCTGCGCCTATCTTGCGATACGACTTGACACAGCCAACTCGGCTGATACATGTTCTCAGAACACCAAACTACCATACTATTCTATATATATATTGATTTAGGGTATCAGCATATAAATCTACTTTCTTTACTCCTCCTCCGCCTCATCATCATCCTACTACTCTACTACTACTGCTACAACAACAACATCAACTGCTACTACTACTAATACAACTACTACTACTACTAAAACTACTGAAACAACAACAGCAACTACTGCTACTACAACTCTTATTATATATATATGTGCAATATGTGTTTATTTGTTTGCGGAAGCAAATGCATTCGAACATGAGTTTACACAATAGGCTCAACACAACTGGGAAGACCATAGCTAGCTTACGTCTCGGCCTGCTGTTAAAACCGCAAGAGTAAGATTACTTTCTTATTATCAGATGTGTTTGATCCTTTCCAACCAGTAAAAGATGTCCATTTTTTTAAAGTTCCTCCAGTCACGACAATGTCAAATTGTTATACGTTTTATCGTCACTGAAGAATGTCGTTTCCGTACATTTTAACCTCTCATGTGGACTGCTGTATGCAGTATGATGTGTTGTTGTTCTGGATTTCATTGCAATACCTGAGTATTCATAAATTGATGTTTCTGACAGTGTTTCGTAATGACATTAAGCGTCGGCATAAATAACAATGCTTTAAATTTCACTTATACATATTAGGGTATTTGTTCTTGCTTATTTTATTTCAATTTTGAAATACGGATAAGTATCTTTCATATATCTTAGATGGAGGTACCAAGCTTACTCTTAAAATAATCATACAAATAAATACACTGTAATTAAAACACAATGCACTTGTATTAATTTCGCTACTTATATAACACATTACAAATACTTATACTAAATTAACGAAATGGATTGCTATAAACATGTACATATACCCAATTAGCTATTAAATTGCCAATATACACATTATATGTGCAAATATTCATAGCATATGTATAATAGTTAATACATGTTTAAATTCAAAATAAAAAAATACGATCAAACTGGCTATCGCCTTGTTAAACAAGTATACTAAGAAGCTTATGTCTATATATTAGAGAAGCAAAGACAACTCAGTAAAATCCACATTACGATGTTATCTTACTTAGGTAGTTGTAAGTTATCGTAATGTCCCGAAGGTCTGGACTGGTCTGAAAATGACCGCCAACAACGACATGAACCAAAATACCAAATAGAAACTCATATTTAACGACTCAAATATCGTCATTAGAGTGCGGTGGTCCTAAGTGGCACAAAATATTTATCTTACACAAGTAGTTAGAACTGGATGACTTGGAAAATTCAATGTACCATATTGAGGTTAAGTTCAGATTTAAGGAGCGTAAATTGTCATGATTGGCCTAAGTGTGCTAAATATCAATTGCAAATACACAATGACAAAACAGAACAGTAATTTAAATTAAAACTAAAACGATAAATACTAATAACATTTAAAGTTAACTATTATACATACGGCGTCTCTGTTGTAATTTCTTTTTAAGTATCCCTTACCATTGCTCAAGTACCAGAGAGAGAATCCCTCCGCCGACAGCACATGCCAGTGCTACTCCAATAAATAACGTTTCAAAAGTAAATTCTTGTTTCTCAAGTAGAACACGTTCTTGGGCAACTAAAATACAGTTAGTTTAGGTGAAACATAGTAGTACACGAAATTCAAAACTGTGATTCTATTTAGATGGACTACGCATCAATATGTATTTTACAACGCTAAACAATTAAGATCATGTGTATACCTGCATCGTTGGAAACAAGAGTTCTTGATATTATTTCATCCGTCTCCTACACCGTTTTCTGCAAATATTTTCAGCCGATAACGTGTTCCTGATTTCGATTCTTCTAACGTGCAAGCATTAAGAACATTAATATGTACGTCAGTCCACTTTGTTGCATAAGTTCTACTGACCCTACTAACATAACGTTGTTCGTCACCTCCATTAACCCTGGTTCCCAATGAAGTTATATCGAGATCTCCGTTACTGATTTAACACAAAATGATAATTGGAAGAGGAACCGTTAATATAGAGGCTTATTTTTTGAATAATAATCGAGTAATATGCATGTATTGTAAAAAGACTGATATATAGTTTTATAAACATGATCGCATGAGTGGCAAGTACTCGATTCAATGCATAAAGTGAACCTTCCATAAAATTATTTGAAAAGTATATTTACTCAACACAACGTTATTTGTTGATACATTAAAACAGCGAATAACATTGCACAAGTCCACTGATTACTAGATACCTTTGGAAGTCAAAACAAGATTAAGTGCTTTAGTGCGCAAGCATAAATATCATTACATGTGGAAGACTTGTATCGGACATAATCTAGTGGTTTTAGTAGTAAAATATTTGACATGAACTATATACTAACTTAATATATTGAGTTTGAGTCGTGGAAAATGCAGTCATGGATCCATTCAGTGAATAGTATGTATTTATCGCCTATCAAGAAATGCTTTCATCTGTAAATGTGCGGTTGAACTTTAACACAACAGCACTTCCATCCTTTTAACCTCCGGGATACAACCAGCGGTAAAATGGAGGCGGATATCCAGAGGCCGAACACTGGAACTCAACGGGCTTTTCTTCGTGGACATCTGCAGGTTCCGATTCGAAGGTGTCGATCATTGTAATAGTCGGCTTTGAAACAGGAACTATTAAGAAAAAAAAAACTTATATACAGATTCGACAAATATGTAAACGTTTGTCATATTGGTTAAACATGGTAAATGGAATGTAGACCCGAATACATTGTAGCGGTTTTAGCAACACAATTGTTGATATCAGATACGCTTCATAGTCTCTGCTACAAATATAGTACCAAGCTGTTTTAAAACACATATAAAATGTCAGTGTCGTTTAATTTATAAGTTAAAAAAGGTCAACATTCACAAACAGCGTGTGCTATTTACATTGTAGAACACAATTGATTTAAAATGGTATAAGATATGCTGCGTTTAAATAGCAGACATACCTGAAATCATTGGATATAGTTCGAGTTCCATAACGTACTAGTATTGTTGGCCTTTTTATTTCGCATGCGTTTACAGGCAACGTAATTACGTACACTAACGAATTAATTCTTATGACTGGTGTTCTGTACACGAGAACGTATGAGGTTTTATAAAAAATACGCGATTATTTTGCAGATGATAACACATACGGTTATTAATACATCAAAAGTCACGAACAATATAATAATATCGTTTAAATCAACACATTACAACTTAACCTGTATGTGTTCACTTGCTTTGAAAAAAAACATACTATGTCAGTTTATAGAAAGCATATAAAGCATGTATATTCTGATTCTAAGACGCGTTTCGTGCAATTATTATTTTATATGCCACTTACATTGTATTTGTAAGACCGACCCCTGGTTCTTGGAGACCTTCGTAGTTTTGTATACATAGATAGCATTGCACGTCAAGTTCTTGGTACTATATAATGTGGGTCTATATCTTAAAATGCTCGTTGCTACATCAGAGCTGTACGTGTAGCTGGTCATGTCTGTAACGTTCGTGTCGTCTTACAGACCAATACATCAAAATTACTATGACTAATTATTCATTTTTTAATTTTCTCAAATCTCATGTATAGAAGATGGATTCCATCAATACTGTGCTGTTGTAAAGGTCAACGGAAGTCTTGGACGATTTAATAATTGTGTATAGGGGATAATTAATAACATGACCTACTTATCAGGCTAATTGTATAGTTATTGTTAGATGTTTTGACACCACCAACTACTGTCGAGCAGCAGAATCGTTGACCATCGTTTGATAACGCTATCACCTATACACCGTTGTAGAATTGAAAAAGCAATCTAAGTAATCTGAACTCTGAGCACATGTTCCACCGGAATATTGCTGAATTTGGACTGTTTCTTCGGTATACGTTTCTGGGTCTGTTTTACGCCAGTAAACAGTTGTGGCTGGAGTTGATGTCGAGCAATGTAAGGCTGTTGTTTACATACACGTTATCAACGTTGGTTTCGAGTGTGATGTTTGAATTCAGAGCTAAAACAGACTTTGTCTTAAATAATGTGAACATTTAACTAATAGTCAATGTAGCGTATACTTACCTGATGCACACAGTAATGTGTGAACCTGTGGTTTATTATAATACGCTGTTACATTGGGTGTTTTGTTCGAATTTATACCATAGAAAGACAACTATTATTGTATCAACTGTAACGAGAGAAACGTATTATAACCAGTAGTTTACGGCTCAAGAAAATAGATGATATGGTACTAGGAACTTCCATAGACTTTCAGTTTGTCAGCATCTTCAACGTTTTTGATGTATGTTTGAAACATAGCTTTCATGTCTTTGCCACTGTGCAGACTTTAATTACGTCTTGCCACCTGTATGACCGTTACAAATCATGCCTTGGACATTCGAAACGTCGTTTAAGATTGTTATCAAATATCCCATATTATATCCCATAATTATTGACCTGTATAGGAAAATATGTAATGAACTAACATGACTTCCAGGGTACTATCAACATGTATATTATCCACCAAAGGATGAAATCGTTATTGATTGGGTGCCAAAGTGATTGTACTCTTAATAGTGCCTATGCAATCACACAATATCGAGGCATGGTCTACTTTGCTACAAGTGACGTTCTTGCTTCATGATAAGATGCAGATATTAGGTGGTGGCGTTCGTTGTAAGTGCCACACTCTTTACAAATGTCATTCAAACTAAAAAAATCCACGTGCAAGAATTCATGCAAGTAAATAGTAGACAAAGTCGTAAACAGTGGGCTAGTAGTATTAAAACTGCATACGGATGTTTCACTTTGTTTAACTTCCATGTACCGGAACACTGTGTTTACCCTGTATCGGTATGATATGTGATGAACTATAACATTGCTAACGTTTAACGTTTATGTTGGTACATATGATCTTACATGATACAATATATATATACATTGTTTCATAAATATAAACACATACACATATTCCCTCCATAAATAATACTAAATATTCAATATAACTTTGGCTCACTAATTGACGATGCGTGTTTCTGTTCGTGTACTCGATATTGTAGTGTTTTCAACATTATTTTGTATTGGAATTGAAATTGTCTTGTACGCTTACTTTACTGCTTTATAAAAATAATTGATATCAACATGTAATACGCTTGCCGGCACACATTTATGCCCGCTCTGTCGTAAACCACAAACAAACACTCACACACGCACGTATGAACTGTTGTACGCAAGCAAACATGCAAACACACGAACAGATCTTACATGAAAACAAAATAATATCTTTTCATACCTGCGTTTTGAAAGCATATTGATATCGTCTGATGGTTGTTCTCTTTGGAACAGCTGTATTGCCCTCTGCAAATGGAGACCTCAATTCAGCATATATATTTATTCTAACATTAACTGATGAAAATCAGTTAATGTTAGAATAAATATATATGCTGAATTGAGGTCTCCATTTGCAGAAATACTGTAGATGCCAACAATTGACGTTGTTATGGAGCATACAGAAGTAAACAAAGAAACGCATTCACCAAGGTATGTTTGTCCCTTGTAGCACATTACTTTTCTTGTGTCTGTGTCATTCCAGCTGTAATAAAACTTCAGCTGCAGGTTTCGATCTTCTTTCTCGACGTAATGATAAACACAGGAAGCTGAACATCAGGCATAACACCCTCAACACTGAATGTTTTATGAAAAGTCATGCCCTATTAACCTTGGTAAGTAAATATCACATTTGCATCACTTCAATGCGACTGTTATTATAATTGAATTAAAACATGCGCAATTATTTCACTGATGTGTGCACTTCGGGTTCGGTTGTTGTATATAATTGCATAACATAAGCATTTTATTATAATAAAACAGTGAAGTATGCATCTAAAACGCTTTCTGGTGTGTTGTTTATAAATATTTGTGATCGCATGTGTTAAACAAGACGAATCTAGTTTTAGTATCGGCTAATAACGAATTAATTAAAGGCATAATCAAGGTGCCTCGTTCTCAGAAAATATATTACAGTTTACATTTAGATATGAACTATTCATAACAACATGAACGTATACCACTAACTGAATTAAATATCGCATCTGATAAATGGAAATACAGTAATTTTAGGTGCATGCAATGTTTACATGTTCAACCAGTTGAAACCAAACGGTGTATCCCGTGTTGTTTTTATAATATCGTTTAGCTTTCCGAATGTTAACGGTAATTATTCTGATTGAGTTCGTGTCTCCACGGTGTTTTATATGTACATAAACCTTATTTTTATAAACAGTATTACCAGGATGATCAGTGTTTTGTATATAACAATATCTGACAAGTGATTGTTTTTTATTTAACTTTTACATACCACACGCAGTTCAAAAAAGACATGTACCAGGTTATAGACAAAGAGTTCAATCGTTCTTTCTGATTTTTATAAATTGCACCTTTTTTGGTCAAAGAAGAAAAGGCAAATGTTGACACATAAATAAAATAATTATAAAGAATACATTTTTCATTTGAATAAACTTTTATTTGTGTATCGTAATTATGCGGACGGTATTGCATGGCATCGAAAAACAACTAGATGTTCATTTGTTTTATATAAATATGGCAAAAGTGAACTAAATGCCTCGTGGACACTTACGTGTACAACCGACTCGTGTGAAGATAAATATCCACATGCAGGCAATGCATACCATTATTACTCTACTTTTGTTTATAATTTCCTAAACAAATAGATAACACAATTCTGTAATGCCGTTAACACAGTATATTATGTTGTCCACTGTAAAAACTACATACCTCTTATACACTACTGCAATTTATTAACGATGTGCTTTGGGTGTTGTTGTCAATGGGCATACCTGTGAACCCTTAATTTCGGCATTCAGTAAGTGAACTGTGTACTTAACTAGATAGAAGGTAACTACAAGTTGTTAATTGATTTAATTTAATGGTCAATACATACAATTGTGCGCGTAGGGGTTCGCCGAACATCGCATGTTGCCTTGCATAAATCACTAGAAATGTGAATCGTTGCAGTGTAGTGAGCGGTGGAAGTGCAGTGAAAGTTGGAAGTGTAGTTAAAGGTAGAAGTGTAATGAATGGTGGCAGTGTAGTCAATGGTGACAGAGTAGTGACTGGTGACAGTGTAGCGAATGATGGCAGTGTAGAGAAAGGTGGGAGCGTGGTAAATGGTGGCAGTGCAGTGAATGGTGGTAGTGTAGTGAAAAGTGATAGTGTAGTGAATGGTGGCAGTGTAGTGAATAGTGGCAGTGTAGTGAATGGTGGCAGTGTAGTGAATGGTGGCACTGTAGTGAAAGGTGGAAGTGAGGTAAAAGGGGCCGGGTGGCAGTGTAGTGAAAGGTGGCAGACTAGTAAAAATGTACAGTGTTGTAAAATGTAACAGGGTAGTGAAACGTGACAGGGTAGTGAATGGTGGCAGTACAGTGAATTGTGGCAGTGTATAGCACATTGACAATGTTGTAAATGGTGACAGTGAAGGGAATGATGGCATTGCAGTGATGTGAATGCTGACAATGTAGTAAATGGTGGCAGTGTAATGAATGTTGACCATGTAGCCAATGATGGCAGTGTAGTGAATAGTGGTATAGTAGTGAAGGGTGGCATTGTAGCGAATGGTGACAGTAAAGTGAATGGTGACTATGTACTGAATGGTGGCAGTGTAGTGAATGATGGCATTGTAGTGAATGGTGGAAGTGTAGTGAATGGTGACAATGTAGTGAATGATTGCAGTTTAGTGAATTACGGCAGTGTAGTGAATGATGAATGAGGAAATGGCGGCAATGTAGAGAATGGTGACATTGTAGCTAATGGTGGCAGTGTAGTGAATGGTGGCAATGTAGTGAATGGTGATAGTGAAGTGAATGGTAACATTGTAGTAAATCGTGGCACTGTAGTTAAAGGTGGAAGTGAGGTAAAAGGGGCCGTGTCGTTAAAGGCAAAATGGTATTGAATGGTGGCAGTGTAGTGAAAGGTGGCAGACTAGTAAATATTTACAATGTTATAAAATGTAACAGGGTAGTGAAAGGTGACAGGGTAGTGAATGGTGGCAGTACAGTGAATTGTGGCAGTGTATAGCACATTGTCAATGTTGTAAATGGTGACAGTGAAGGGAATGATGGCATTGTAGTGAATTATGGCAGTGTAGTAAATGGCGGCATTGTAGTGAATAGTGGCAGTGATGTGAATGCTGACAATGTAGTAAATGGTGGCAGTGTAATGAATGTTGACCATGTAGCCAATGATGGCAGTGTAGTGAATAGTGGTATAGTAGTGAACGGTGGCATTGTAGCGAATGGTGACAGTAAAGTGAATGGTGACTGTGTACTGAATGGTGACAGTGGTGAATGGTGGCTGTGTAGTGAATGGTGATAGTGAAGTGAATGGTGACATTCTACAGAATCATGGCATTGTAGTGAATGGTGACATTGTAGTAAATGGTGACAGTAGTGTGAATTGTGGCCTTGTAGTCAATGGCGGCATTGTACTGAATGATGGCAGTGTAGTTAATGGTGGCGTTGTAGTCACTGGTGGAAGTGTAGTGAATGATGGCAGTGATGTGAATTGTGACCGTGTAGTGAATGGTGATAGTGTAGTGAATGATGGCATTGTTGTGAATTGTGGCATTGTAGAGAATGATGACAGTGTAGAGAATGGTGATAATGAAGTGAATTGTGACATTCTAGTGAATGATGGCAGTGAAAATAATGGTGGCAGTGTAGTGAATGATTGCACTGCAGTGAATGGTGGCATTGGAGTGAATGGTTGCATTGTAGTAAATTGTGAGAGTAATGTGAATTGTGTCAATTTAGTGAATAGTGGCATTGTACTGAAAGATGGCAGTGTAGTTAATGGTGGCATTGTAGTGAATGGTGGAAGTGTAGTGAATGATGGCAGTGAAGTGAATTGTGACCGTGTAGTGAATTGTGATAGTGTAGTGAATGATGGCATTGTTGTGAATTGTGGCATTGAAGCGAATGATGACAGTGTAGCGAATGCTGGCTGCGTAGTTGATGGTGACAGTGAAGTGAATGGTGATAGTGTGGTGAATGTTGACAGTGATGGCAGTCTAGTGAATGGTGGCATTGTAGTGAATTGTGGAACTGTAGACAATGGTGGCTTTGTTGTGCATGGTTGCAGTTTAGTGAATGGTGACAGTGTAGTAAATGGTGGCAGTGCAGTTAAGGTTGCCATTGTACTACATATTGTCAGTGTAATGAAAGGTGGCAGTGTAGTGAAAGGTGGAAGTGAAGTGGATTGTGTCGGTGTATTGAATGATGGCATTGTAGTGAATGGTGTCAGTGTAGTTAATGATGGCGAAGTGAAATGTGACAGTGTGGTGAATGGTTGAAGTGTTGTTTATTATGGCAGTGCAAGGAAAGGTGATAATGTACTGAATGTTTTTCAGTGTATTGAAAGATATCAGTGTAGCAAAAAGTGACAGTGTAATGAAAGATGATAGTGAAAATGCAGTGAAAGGTGAAAGTATTGTGAATGGTGACAGGGTAGTTAATGATACAGGTGGCGGCGTATTGAAATGTGGAAGTGTAGTGAAATATGGAAGCATGCATGTATTGAAAGGTGACAGTGTAGTTAAAGGTGGCGGTGCGATGAAAAGTGGCAGTGTTGTGAAAGTTTTCAGTGTCGCGAATGGTTACATTGTAGTGTATGGTGACAGTGTAGTGAAAAGTTACAGTGTAGTGAAAGGTAGAAAAGTAGTGAAAGCAGGCAGCATATATGTATTAAAATGTGACAGTGTCATTAAAGGTGACAGGGTAGTGAAAGTTGGAAGTGCAATGAATTGTGACAGGTTAGTGAGAGGTGACAGGGTAGTGAACGACTGGAGTGTAGTGAACAGTGGCGGTTCAGTGAATGGTGACAGTGCAGTGAAAGGTTGTAGTTTAGTAAAAGGTGAGAATGTAGTGAAAGTTGATAGGCTAGTGAAATATAACCGGGTAGTGAAAGGTGACCGTGCAATTAAAGGTGACAGGTTTGTGAAAGTTGGCATTGAAGTGAAATGTTACAGGGTAGTGACAGGTGACAGGGTAGTCAAAAACGGCAGTGAAGTGAAAGGTGACAGTGCTGTGAATGGTGGCAGTGCAGTGAATGGTGGCAGTTTAGTGAATCTGGCAGTATAGTGAATGGTGGAAGTGTAGTGAAGTGTCGCAGTGTAGTGAATTGTGGCAGTGTAGTGAATGGTGGAATTGAAGTGAATTGTGGCATTGTAGAATTGTGGCAGCGTAGTGAATGGTGGCAGTGTAGTGAATGATGGAAGTGTTGTGAATTGTGGAAGTGTAGTGATTGATATTAGAAATGTATTGGCTAGTGGCGGCAATTTATTGAATGGTGGCAGTGTAGCGGCTGGTGGCTGTTTAGTAAAAGATTGCAGTTGAATGAATGCTGGCAGTGTACTAAGTGGTGACAGTGTAGCGAGTGGTGGCAGTGTAGTAAGTGAACGAAGTGGCATGAATCGTGCCGGTGTATTGAAAGTGCAGGGTAGTTAAAGGTTGCATTTATGTGAATTATGGGAGTGTTTTGTGCGGTGGCAGTAAAGTGGCTGGTAGTGGATTTGTTGTTGCTTGCTGGTGGTGTAGTTTCTAATGGTAGTGTATTGTTCAATATTGGCAGTGTTGCTGACAAGGAACAGGGTTAAAACTCAACTGCACATTTTTATATTGGTTAACATCATATATCTGATGTCATTCGGAACTAAGATGTTTTAAACTGAACTGACATGGATTTATAATATATTTGAATCATGCGTGTCCAAAACTACAAAATAAAAATGCAAAACAAACCCGAAACTGAATTGTTTACTCTATTATACTTGGAAAATATGTGCATAATACACGTTCAATCATACATATACAACGATGTTAAATACAGTGTAACCAATATTGAGGATGTTTCGCATGTAACGTAAGAAGCTTCAAGTAGACCAGTTTTTAAAAATCAGTAAAGCTGTGACGTACTTATATAAGTACGAATGCACACACTGTAAAACAAATCATATTTTGTTTTTACGAGAAAGCTACTTTTAAGTAGCTTTATGGAGCATGTACACTTAGGGCAAAATTATAAACAGTGTTATTAATGAATTTGGATAAATACTATAATCCAAACCGGTAACATGTAAGCAAACTGTTTTGTTATAACCTTGTGTTATGCTCTTCTACAATGTACTTAGGTCTGTAGATGTCAGATATACAGATACTAATACAATATAATACATATGCATACGAGGAGATATATAACAAATACATACGATATGACTAGTGTATCACTTCAAAATCATCAGTATACGAGAGCAACGATTTCAGATACTTACCTGAATACCACAAGAGGAAGCACTGGTTGCACAGAAGAAGGTTTAACACTTTAAAAGTACGGAATTCACGATATCAGATCAACTGTATGCGTGATTCGCCAAGCGCAACTTTAAATTGCACACCTAATGTAGATAAGAGGCAAGTATATGATTACTTTAAACTAACGCTTTATTAAACTGCTGGGGTCACACACACGTTAAATAACAACGTGTTAATTACAATAATGTATGCACGTTAACATTGAATGTCATAATCGAAATCGATCACGTAAACGTTTTAAATCCTATATTATCATAATATAATACGTACCTGCAGACGGATTTGTTATGTTTAAGGTGAAGACACATACGCTCTTTTAGCAGTTGGCAATACAACATATGATAAATAGGTTTTACATCGGATGTGTCATTGTATGTGTGCAGTTGAAAATGTTTGCAGGTGAGCCTTCGAAGGTTTTGTTTTGATTTATTTAAAAACTGAAAAAGTGCGATAGTTTAAGCTAAACTTGAAATTTAATTATTGTAAATACGTTTAAACGAGGAAACAAATTACGATTAACATAAACAAAATAACAATACAATACTACTCCATTATCCAGGTAAAATATATTAAAACATACCATATTTTTGTAAACAGATTAATTCACAATTCTGGAAAAGCCCTGCGTTTCTATCAGAAATTATGTCGATAAGACTTTCTATCATATGAATGAGCATTTGCTTAAATCGTTGTGAAGTACTAGTTGTGCGTATGTTTGCATTAAATTTAATATTGTACAAGTACTTTAAAACAGCCTGTTTTACGTATAGTTTATCCACTTCCAAACACACACAAATGCAATCATAGTGTGTAACAATTCGTTGCACGCTTAGACATACAATTAAATAGTATTTGCACTAATTAATGTGCTATCTAAATGCACATGCCTTCACCATTTGCAGAACAAATGATGCAAGTTACATGAACGATGCTTTATTACATATAGAAACTGGACATATAATAACGTAATAAGTATCCGGAATTTCATTAACAGTGGTTACATGTAAGAAATGTGTTTTGTTATGCGCATTGTTGTGAAGTTCTATCATCATACAGCTGTGTATTGTGTGCCCATGTCTGATACACAATCAGTTAAACATGTGTAGTGTATATGATTAACAAGGACATGTTCATGATAACAAATTTAGAAAATACTGGCTACAAAGAATGATTATAATATTAACGATATAGAGTTCACATCAATATCACATACACGAATCCGGATATTTCCATAAGGCGGTCTCAGGGTTACAACTGTATTACTAAAAATATTCACAGGGTTATTCCCCTT
Organism: Congeria kusceri; assembly: GCA_027627225.1. Taxonomy (NCBI): domain Eukaryota; kingdom Metazoa; phylum Mollusca; class Bivalvia; order Myida; family Dreissenidae; genus Congeria; species Congeria kusceri. The sequence continues at coordinate 5,668,907 of CM051029.1, read as the reverse complement.
TAACAATTAAACATAGTTTTATTTCGCCAATATAACATAATAACATAATTAGTATTATTTCAATTTTAGGTAACCTTGGCTTATAACATATATTTAATGTGTTCAATATACTTCAAGATATTGCATTTTCATAGCAGTGACGGCAAATACAATGCAAATAGTGCCTAGCATTATGTAATCAAATCTCCTGTTTACTTTTAATATGTATACAAAACAGCTTTAACACATTGATTGTATATCACACAATAAAACTAAATGCTATATATAGTAAAACGAAACATACAATAGACAAATAACTTCCAAAACAGACACCCAGGCGTATGTAGGGATATAACTCTCACACAGAATAACGTGGAAGATAAAGTTGTGAATCATTTGACGATTATATCGTTTCACTAACCTACTTTTGAGCCAAGCATCAGTTCCCATAATATATTAAAGTTAAACATCCACGAATGTGTATATTCTTGTTATATCCCTGCAATACCGTCTCATCTGCTGATTACAAAGCCGATACCTGAAATCACAATGTTACCATCAACTCGCTATACCGTTCCTACGCTATCACAGCATATGTAGGATTCAAGCCTAAATGATACGTGACAATTTGGTGGGTCAGTTCCGGCTCTTGGTCAGCGAATGCACCAATATTCAGTGAATACGATACAATTATGATAGAGACTATGTAACATGTATTGTGTACCGATATAATTGGTTTGAATTTTAAATATATAGTGAGATTTGGTTCAAAAGAGTTGACACAGAATGTTCTGCTTGAACTGTATATGTTTCCAAAGCGTGCGAGTTTAACTCGAATACTAATTACTATGTTCATGTTTAAACATATTATTTCAATAAATAGCTTAGTTTCTGATAATCTTAATCGATATACTTTGGCTCAGCATTCACACAAAATTGCGAACTGCAAATTTGTAAAATGGCTTTATAATACAAAATTATAGCGTGTTAAAGTGAGGGTTGTAAAAAAATGAAACTAATTGTAAGCGATGTAATTTTTGCTCGGCAACATAGGTCATCGACACTTAATGGCATTTAGAATCTCAGTAACAACAACATTTTGGTAGCAATTTCCTTCTAATAAACTAATTTCCTATATTCGGACATCAAGAGTTTTAGCAATGACATATATTGAGCTGATTACTTTACAAGAGTGATAGTCTCTTTTCAAGTTATTAATTATCATTGTTTATTCCATCGAAACGAATGAAAGAAAGACCGAATATATATTTTAGACGAACTATTGTTTGCACGTAAGCATAATTAATGTAACTTTGAGACGTGTCGTGTAAAAACCGGGCTTAATGCATGTGCGTAAAGTGTTTTCCCGGATCAGCCTGTGAGGTCCGATTTATGTTTAATAGACTGGGGTGTTTTAGTGTTTTGTAAATTATTATTAAGTGTCTATCTGGTGATGTGTTAATATATGTGTAAAGAGTTATTTAAATGTGCCACTAGACACATTCTCTTATTGTTATATATGCGAAGATGAACAACTCTTTCAGATAATGTGCTTACAACATCAGTTTCTATATGTTTGATAGTGTGTATTTTCAGGGCTTTATCCGTGGATGCATCATATTTGATTCTTTTAGGATCCTATCTGATTTGGATTTAAACTTGACACTGTAAACTGTTATACTGTATAAGAATACATTATTATGAATATGACGCAAAATAAGAATTTAACTGGAGTTGTGTATTCTTCTTTGACGTATAGAAATATGTATTTGAACTGCACCCAACCTCAGAGAACACTATATTACACATTGAAAAAAAGTATTGGTCATATGGAGGCATGTTGTAACTAGCCGAATTCAGCTGAATTATTGCGACATGCATGTCATATAACTGCCTACTTTGTCTAGTTCCGTCGCAGAGGTTAATTACTCATATTAGTCCGCCTGATAAGTTTCTCACTACATCAGGTTTACACTGTCTGTATTGACCAAGCAAGCGCAAGAGTTTTATGGTAAAGCTCAATTCCCCCTGTTATGAATAGTAATGATGGAACACAATTTTAATTAAGGCTCCTGTATACAGTGAGGAGGTATATGTTAATCAGAAGGGGTACCGTAGCATCAAGTTTAATGTTGCATTTGATGATAGTACTGCAACAACGTGTGTTAAAGGCAGTGAGTCGTAAAAGTACTGACAAAAATTACATTTGATTATAACTCTTGTTTCAAAAAGTGAATCAATACTAAATATACATGTTCATATGGTATTTGTTATTCATTGCAATGTTATGTTCTAGCTCTTATATATCGAGAGAGCCAGACGGTGCTATCAGTATTCTTTGCACATATTATGGTAACAACTTCTGGCTTTCAAGGGACTATGTATATAAAGTAGTTTGGAGTCAATACATGTGAACACAGTTTATAAATGTTATTTCATGTTGACAAATTCTGGAATCGTCTTTAAAATATTTAAGAGGAATACCAAATATACATAAACATAATGTTGCATTTGCAAAATTGTTGTCTCTATAAGTTATTCTTTGCCATTACCGTTAAAGGAACTGAATCAAGTAAGCAACGATGCAGCCAATATAAGGAATGAACAACACCATATCCTAGAAGACAGTGGTTTTCCCTGTAGAATATGGATTTTGATGCCATCCTTAGTTCAACAACATGGAGCACACGATTTGTACATCATGAATATGTTGGTAACAAGAAAAAAAACACATGCATTTAACAATCTGTAATATAAAAGTATGCAAGTTTTTAAATATTAATTTTGTTTACATCTATAGTATTTCTTGTGGTGTACAATATCGTTAAACACACCCACATATTGTACGTATTTTGTAATTAATGAATAAACAATGAATGGCAACTGGACATATTTTACCCTAAAATGGAATATATTTTATATTTCAGATATTTGATAATGTATTGTTTCTAAACATGATGTCAAATTTTTTTGAAATATTGATATATCTATCGTCATGTTTTAATGTAAGTTATTACATTTGAATTTAAATTGATGTTTGACAACTATTTCAATATCAAGTTATCGCTTTAAATAATATCAAGTGTATGCATGAATACATCGATATATCATGCCCTATTAACAAACTAACTGTTTAAGTTACATACGCAAACAAGAGCCGAAGTTTAACGAGGTATTAGTCAGTTAAAATGAAGCGTTGGTATCATTCGGAATGGAATACGGTTGAAACCACACAAGGCATATCAGTTAAGTAGTGAAAACAGATTTTAGAAAAATGTTTTGTATTCACTTATGAACATATATTTATTGGCAGATGAAGAGTTATTTTGTAATGATTGACATAAGGCATACATAATATTCACACATAATGAAAACATTCAATTATATAAATGTTTTCTTTTCAACAACAGGTAATACAATGTGTATTACATTTTCATATTTAAATACTTTAAGCCAATTTATAGTGAATTTTAACACCAGACAATGGGGCAATAAAGATGGTTAACGTATTTTGCATTTCGAGAAATAATTTACGTTTGCTAATTAATGGAAGCTTTGTGGTCAGCAACATTTTACGATGTTATTCCTTTCCAAATTGCTTTCTTTACCACTTAATGTGCAGTTTAAATTAATTCTTCTTAACTGCGTTACCAGGTTGTGGCATCCACATGTACAGCTGACAGTCTATATTGTCGAATTACTGGCAAACACAACATGCAATACAATTTATATCTGAACGGAACTATACGACAAACATTACATGTTTGTTACATAAACATAAAACAAATATACATAGTAGTAACTATGAAATACCTATATTATGATTAGTGTTTGCATTTAAAGACAGTTCATGATGTAACGAAAGAAATGAAACGTTTTGTCATAGGCCTATATCAGATCAATAATTAAAATTGTTGTTTTTTTTAAAATGTTTTTTATGTTCATACAATGAATTTAAATTGTCATCATAATTATGTTTACATCGATAGTATTCGTGTGCATAACGATGGTGTTAACACTTTGAGTGTTGTCTTCCATAACGGTAACTTTATGTATTGGCAAACAGATCCTGGAACTGTGGGATCCACATGAAAATAGCAACAATTTACACATATCAAATTTACATATAAAATTTAGCAATACCAATACATAAATAAAAAAATAGTAAATAAACCCAATGACTTACTTCTTTCGAAATGAACTTTTACCTCTATGTTTAATAAATTAAATTTATTTGCATGAAGTTGGCACACTGATATAACATGATACTCTTTATAATGTAACAATATCTTACACTGAATTGAAAGATGTATGATGTCGTTCCTAAATGCATCTGATATAGTTTTATCGCGAAGGCTGAAGTTTTAACAATTAATCCGTGGCAATTTCAGTTGTGTCATTTGTAGTATAATGTTTGACGGATGTCTTCCTATCCAGAGTTGTGTTGTTGATATTATCAAAAATTATGACGCTCCACCTTAACTAGAAACATAAGAAACTTTAACAGTTAAGTGATAATATGACAACAATTACATGAATACCTTACATTATTTCATTTAATTATCTTAGCATATGACTGATAAATTGACATTTCCAACATTGTTAAGTCATGTATATAACATTTAATACTGTAAGGCTACAATGCATTTTGAATAAAGCTAACCAAGGGACTGTTTTTACAACATTTTGCGTGTTTCATGATGCTAGTGATGGAGTATAACAGTTATTGAATATACTCAGTGTATTTAACAGAAATGACTAACAACACACCTTACTCTATGTACTTTTAAAAATGAAGTTTAATCCGGGTATGCCAACAGCAATGGCAGTAGTTTTACCAATTACTGCTATTACAGGCTCAGTCATCACCGACAACTGTCTGGTACGTGTTGTAGCTATCACCACCTAAATATAATATTAAAAGGTATAACCGTTTATTAAGTGCATTTGTTCCAAGTAGTGTATAATCATTGCACCATCAAAGCAAGCACATTGTAGATTACATGGATATTCAGTCATGTTTTTGTCATGAAACATTAAAGAGATTGGTATTTTCAATTATATGTCATAACCTGATGTGAGTCTAAATGTTCAATACCGAGGATAATGTGCCACAAAGTAAAGCAGACAGGTCGGTCATGACAATTGTTGGTAAATTAATTAGTTATTAGTACCATAACCTGCATAATAGGGATACAGGCGCCGTGTTCAACAAAACGTTGTGCCTGATTTTCGTGTTAACGTTGATCTTCATACTAAAATGTCAAATTCAAAGCTGTTCATAAAAAGACCACACTTAGTTAAGCCTCAAACTGCGCTTAAAATTAACTTGAATTTTACATATTTGAACCAAAACATGACGCGGTTTGATCATTATAATCTTGCTTATATTCAATGAAAGTCAGTTTGACTCGTTAGAAGAAATCTGTCCATCGCATAGAAGAAAAAATTGAGCGCGACAGGATAGCGGAGAGGTAAGCATTAATCTGTTAATAAGGACGTTTATCATAATTAAAGGGAACAATTAGTTCGGCTTGGCACCATTGTTTACACCAGATATCGTCTTCGTCTTCTATGAGCACATTTGTAATGATACATCAAGGTATGAATTGTATCAACCACTCTTTTTTATTGTTTGTGAATACAATATAAAAGTAGATCTTGTGTTGCTGCACCATGTATAAAGTAAATGTAATGATGATGTGCGTAAAATTTAACAGGATTCTTTTTTAAAGAAGATACGTCATCTAACAGTGAATGATCTAAGCTTGGATGCCATAATCTATTACATTTTGTATAAATCATAATATGAACACGCTTGTTAATAAAAGAAACTTGAAAATAACAAAAACGAGGAGATATACGTGTTTAGATACGATGGCTTATGTGGTTCATGAATGTAGTTTTTATGTAATTACTATAGCACATTAACAATATGTTTATTTACTTAAGAATCGCAAACTTGCCAATAATATCAGATTGAAAATTATGATCATTCGTCAAGTCTGGAATATGACAACCAGAACGCAGCAATCGCTGTGTATCTTGTGGCGACACTAACATACAGGTTTAAAAAAAAATATAGGCGTTTTGTGTTCAACATGTATGATACTTCTATCGCTGTAAAGTACAAATATTTGATATATTGATTTGCGCTGAGTGTACACGATATGTTCGTTTAATAATACAATTATTCATTATTTTGAAATATGAACGGTATTTTAATTGTGATTCCAATAAACTACAAGATTGGAGTGTCAACTTTAGCAATCAAGAAAGCAGATATTAAAATAAATTTATATTTTCGTTATGCTACAAAAATGAAATATAGATATCAAGTTTCTTGATGAACAACAGTATGTACATTAACCAATCTAGAATTACATGAATAGGAACAAAACTTAGAATACATTCATCTACATTATATAAAGCTTTGCTGTCTCTAAATCGATTGATGTACATCAAAACATGAAAATATATTTGGTTATAATAAGTGAACAGATGACTGTCTTTATTTATTTCATCGCAAGAAGAAACGAAAAGTATCAAATCAAAATAGTTTAAGGTGTAAACTAAATTTAATAAACAACAAATAATCATATCGCATGCTGTCTACTTTCGGTTTCTAATTTCGTCGAAGGTCTTGTTATTAATTTTAATATATATTTAACAACTTAGTTATCTTTTATTTACTTTGGAAAAATAAACCACAACGAAATGCAAGCAATCGTATGTATACCCAGAAGTGTAAAGTGAAATGCTATCAAAACCACAATTTTTAGAAACAAATTGTCCATTTTGATGTTAAATGGAACCCACTACAAGAAGGGGCTTACTGTCAACATGTTTATAACATGTGTGTATCTCAATTATTAACTATGTTACAGAAATACAAAAAAAACGTTGAAATGTTCAGCTTATCAGTTAGATACTAAACGATTACTTCCTATATTTCCAAACAAAGGTTGATAAACTGATTCAGGCTTGTTCTAAACTTTGCAATGTGTCAAATGTACATGTCGTAATATTTATTTGTACAGTAATGTTCAAAGTATCATACTTTTGCTCCAATATGAATACATTTCTTAAAATACAAAGTAATGTAGGTGTTTTGCATGCGTTGTGCCCTTCTTCAGGTTGAACTAATGTTAAAGGTAAATTCTAAATAATTGGGTAAATTAGGCTAAATGCATGTATATAGTGTCATAATAGTTGTCGTTCATCACACGTCATTACTTATGTTCCAAATGTGTACAAACAGAACTACATCCACGTGTTTCGCAAATAAGATATCATCGTTGCTGCAAGACTGTAAATTAAAACAATATATGTAAAAGTGTTATTTAATCGACTAACCGAATCATAAAAGTATTAGAAAGCAAATCTATTCGCATAACATATGTAGCTAGCATAGATCTGGTTATTGTGAATGATGTTGAAAGTATTAACTTGTATATGAAAAAATGTTAACTTTGTTACGCAATCTTCGTGTAGATTTCCTTTATTTTGCGCTCTGAAACGCAATGAATATCCAGATGGGTTGGAGTTGATGATACTCGTTGGAATCTCAAGCGGTATTTTGTTTTTCTGATCTTGTATATGTTTGCTCGGGAAAGAACTGCACACAATAAACAAGGTACACGGTACATGCTTAAACTCAGAGCGTACAGAAATTATTACGTCTCTCGGAATTGAAAAATGGAATAATAAAACGTTTATTGTTCACTACTATTATTAGTATGCACGTAGTTATACGATAACTAACATAAATGTACTCCTTAAGGAAGAATCGGCTTTCCATAACTGAATATCTTAAGATCTTTAAATAAATTCAGCGCCGCTGTTTTTTTACATAATATTTCACCCACTGTCAATTGGTAGCAGTAAAACAAGGTAAGTTCACTTTCGTGTCATAATCATTCCGTTTTAGTGCATTCTCGCCTAACGTATTTACATAAACCGGATAAGAATATTTAATATGTCAATGGTCCAATATGTGCTTACATGCTATTTTAACTGCTAAATATGGACTTATTTTTGGAGCTTATTTGTATTGACAAGTTATTTATTTTCTAATACACACATGTGAATACAAATATGTCAATTCAATGACACACAAGAAGGCACCTCCATGTGTTATTTAAATTTCGGATACATCGGTATTCGGATATAAAATGTGTTTAAACTAGTGTTTCAGGAATAGTATAGAAGGAGTGCATTGCCCATTTTGTTGTTAACTTCGAGCCAGCACAATTTGGTGCACGTGTGTTTTAAATTAAAATAGGTACTTTTGTTATTTACAGGTTTAATGTTCTCTTTGCATATACGTTAGTTTCACGGATGACTTGAAATATGCTTGACGAATATGGTTTTATAGTTTATATAATATACGTTGTAATGTGCTTTATGTCCACAGATAAAAGGTTTCCAAAGAGGACCCTCTTGAGACAAAGCATCAGTGATCAAAATGTACCGATTCTGTCAACATGGACACGAGGCCCTGGATGCAAAATCACATGCACAAAAACAAAAGCCGACCTAGCGAAGAAATAGCCTGTCATTCATGTGTAATCAGGTATAAATTTCCAACAATTCTGACAAGGGAAGTAGAGAATCTCCAATTCGACCATACTGACAAATGGTCACAGTTGTCTGATTTTAAAACCAGTTTAGTCAGGTGATAGTGTCCCACTCTTTTAAAATCCTTAATTCACTGTGTTCTGGGCAGTCAAGATGTAAGCAGACATTTTATTTCAACAGTTTATATTACTTCTGAAAGTTTAGTTATACTTGTATTGTTAATATATTTTTTATTATTTATTTATTATAATTTATTTTCAAGTGAGTACTGCTCTATTTATAATTATTTTACATTGAACTTTGTGCTCACTGGAACCTGTAATCGAGATGGAATTGTTATTTTATCTTTGGTATAGAAAGTTTGTTAATCATCACTGTCTGTTTATTGTGCACAATGATTATAATGGTACGGTTCTAACATACACCAGCCAGAGTGTGCAGAGGCAGGGAGGCAGTGGGAGGCAGAACTACAGACTATGTGAAGTCCAAACTACATTTGGTACATTGATATGTGTTGTAATGTGTATGCGTGAGAAGGAAAGGTGTAACGTTTGTATGTTTTATAGCTGCTGTGATGTTTTAGTGTTTTGTAAATGATTATTATATGTATATCTGGTTAAATATTAGCGTATGTGCAAAGAGTTATTTAAATTAGCCCATTATACAAATTAACTAATAATTATATATGCAAAGATGGTTAACGCTTGCATGTATTTGAATGTGATTACCATATTATTTTCTTGAAGTCCGTTATTGTGTATTTTCATGGCTTGATCCCTAGCGGTTATTAATGATCCTTAGGCTTGAACCGTCAGCATATTTGATTTTGTTGGGATACTATTTGGATCTATACTTGAGACTGAAAACTATTATAATGTGTATTATTATATTATAATGGATATAAAGAATATTAAGAAGTCAACTGAAGTTGTGCGATTACTTCTGATGTAAAGCAATATATAGATTAACTGAACCCAATCTCAGAGAACACTTTATTACACACACACATTATTGATGACTTTGAGGTATGTTGCAACTGGCCCTATTCAGCTCAATAAATTGTGAATTAATGCCATATCACTACCCACTGTATCTAGGGCCGTCGCAGAGGTTAATTACTCATCTTAGTTCGCCTACTAAAGTTGCTCTCTATATCAAGTTTATGCTGTCTGAAAAAGAATTGACCAAGCAAGCGCAAGAGGTTGATGGAAAAGCTCATTTCAACGAGTTTTTGATGGTATTAATGGAACTAAAATTACAATCAAAGCTCAAGGTGGTTATGTTAATCACAAGGATCAATGTCAAGTTTGCATATGATGACAATACTGCATCAACGTGTGTTAAAGTCTGTAAGTCGTCCAAGTACTGTCATAAAGAAAATCTGTTTATAACGTTTGTTTCAAACCTTGCAAAACGATTAAATATAGATGCGTTTATGATATAAGTTAAGCATTGCAATGCCATGTTCTAGCTCTAATATATCGTCCCTTGACAGCCAGAATGTGTTATCAATCTTCTTTGACTTGATTACCTTTTGACTTTCAATGGACGATATATAAAGTAGTATAGAATAAATACATATAAAGAAATTAGATTTTTTTTTTTTTTTTGGTTAAATGCTAGTTGATGTTGATAACTTCTTAAGTCTTCTTTACAATATTTTAAAGCAATACCAGACATGCATACACATAATTTTGTTTCCCTAAACTTGTTTTCAATATAAACTATTCTTTGCCATTACCGTTAAAGGAACTGAATGAAGTCAGCAACGATGCAGTCAATGTACGGAATGGACAACACCATATCCGAGGAGACAGTGGCCCTCCTTGTAGAAGATGGATTTTGATGCTATCCCTAGATTCCCAACTTGGAGCACTAGACTGTCATGTCATACATATACTGCTAACAAGAAAAACACGTAGGTTAACACATACATGTAACACTGTGTAAAAATACATTCCGTATTTTTGATTACTATTTTTGTTTACATGTATAGTATTTCTTGTGGTATACAATAACATTGAACATCCACATATTAAAAGTATTTTGTAAGTAATGAATAAACAAAGAACGACTACTGGTTTAAACCAATCAAGAAATATGATAAACATACATACAGAATCATTGGACAATAATAGTTTATATTTCATATATTTTAGCCCGACTATTCGAAGAATAGGTGAGCTATCCATGTCTGAATTAGCTTTTATTCAAAAGTCTTGTAACTTTAAAACTACATAAGTTATTCACTTGAAACTTGAGATATACCTTTGTCATCAACTCCAGTGTCAAGGGAAACATTTCCCATTACTCTGTTTTGTATTTTTCAGAGTTGTGCCCTTTTTCTACTTAGATTTTCTGGTTAAAGTTTATATTCAAAAGTTGTGTGACTTCAAACTACATAAGTTATTTACACCAAACTTAGAATATACCTTTGCCATCAACTCCAGTGTCATGGGAAACATTCCCCATGACTATGTTTTGTAATTTGAACAATGTATGCGCCCTTTCCACTTAGCTTTTCTGGTTAAAGTTTATATTTAAAAGTTGTGTAACTTTAAAACTACATGAGTTGTTCACTTGAAACTTGGAATATACCTTTGTCATAAACTCCAGTGTCAGGGGCAATATTCCACTTAACTCTGTTTTTGTTATTTGACATAGTTATGCCCATTTTCACTTAGATTTTATGGTTAAAGTTTATATTCAAAAGTTGTGTAACTTTAAAACTACGTGAGTTATTCACTTGACACTTGGCATATACCTTTGTCATCAACTCCAGTGTCAGGAGCCTCCATAACTCTGTTTTGTAATATGATAGCGTTATCAAAAGTTTTATAACTTCAAATCTCTTGAAACTTGGAACTGAACTTTGTCATCAACTCCAGTATTAATGGCAACATTCCCTATAACTCTGTTTTGCATTTTGACAGAGTGATGCCCCTTGTTCACATTGATTTTCTGGTTAAAGTTTATATTCAAACGTTTTGTAACCTCAATACTATACAATCTACTTGAAACTTGGAACTTATTTTGTTCATCAACTCCAGTATCAGGGTGAACATTTCCTATAACTCTATTTTGTATTTAGACAGAGTTATATCCCCTTTGATATTAAAAAGTTTGGTAACTTCAAAACTACATAAGTTATTCACTTGAAACTCGGAACTAAACTTTGTCATCAACTCCAGTATCAACGGCAACATTCCCTATAGCTCTGTTTTGTATTTTGACAGAGTTATGCCCCTTTGTCACATAGATTTTCTGGCTTAGGTTTATATTCAAAAGTTTTAAAACTTCAAAACTACATTAGTTATTCATTTGAAACTTGGAACTAACCTGTGTCATCAACACCAGTATTACTGAAGGGTGTACATTCCCCATAACTCTGTTTTGTATTTTGACAGAGTTAGCCCACTTTTTGCATAGATTTTGTTGTTACTGTTTTTGTTCCAAACATTTATAAAATAGTCAACGCTTCACTTAAAAGCTATGTATTGTAACAAATGTATGTCCTTTCTACTATCCAAAATATGTACCAACTGAAATACTTTGAATAGTCGAGCGCGCTGACCTCTAACAGCTCCTGTATGTTTTATTGTTTCAAAACATAATGTTAAATGTTTTTCTTTTAAATAATGATGCATGTATCAACATGTTTTACTGTCAGTTAAATAATTTGAGCATGTATTTTGTTTTTGAAGGTCACATAATCTAACAAGTGACAAAGTGTAACGAGGTATTGGTCAGTTAAAAAGAAGCGTTGGTATCCTATACATGGTAAAAACGGTGGAATACCTGTATTATGATTACGGTTTGCACTTTATAAATGAGTGTCATGAGTATGACATGTTTGTTGATGTTTGACTAAAATCCCTTTTCATAATTTTGAGAAAAATATTAAATGTCAATATAGATTATGATGTCACGAAAGAGCTTAACGTTTTGTCATAGGCCTACATTAAATGAATTATTACAACATTTTTTTAGAAAATGTGTCTCATGTTTATGCAATAAATTAAAATTGTTATAATATTTATTTATAGATTGATAGTATTCATGTGCATAATAATATTGTTAACATTTTGAGTGTTTGTCTTCCACAACGGTAACTCTATATATTGGCAAGCTGACTGATAATGGTTAACTAAATGAAAATAACAACAATGCACATAGATCTTGTTTACATATAAAATGCATAAATAGCAATACATATATAAAATATAGTAAATAACCCCAATGACTTACTTCTTTCGAAAAGAACTTAGACCTGTATTTTTAATAAATTACATTTATTTGCATACAATAAAAAGGCGCCTTGATATGACATGCTACTATTTATCATGTATTATTACACTGAATTGAAAGATTGCACAATGTCCCTACATGTGTCTGGCATATTTTTATCGTGCATGCTGAAGTTTTAAAATTTAATCCATAGCAATGTCAGTTGTATAATTTGTAGTTTATTTTTTGACGGATTTCTTCCTATCCAGATTTGTGTTGTTGTTAAGGAAATTAGTAAATTTCCCAAAAATGCTTGTACAAAAAAAGCATACAGACATACATTATGCATACCAAAAATTATGACGCTCCATCTGCATTAACCCTGAACCTAAACTAGGAAAATAAGAAACTTAAACAGTTAAGGGATAATAAGACAACAATTAAACGAATAACTTTTAATATATATTATTTTAGTTAATTATCGTAGCATATTACTGTTGATTTGACATTTCCAACATTGTTGCGTCATGTATACAACATGTAATACTGTTGTAAGGCTACAATACATTTTGAACGCAGCTAACAAGGGGACTTATTGTACCACATTGTGTGTATTTCATGATGCTAGTGGTGGAGTTTAACAGTTATTGAATATACTTGGTGTATTAACAGAATGACTAAGTAACAGCATACCGTACTCTATGTACTTTTAAAAATCCAGGTTATCAGGGAATGTCAACGCATTTGGCAGTATTTTTACCAATTGCTGCCATTACAGTCTCATTCATCAACGACAACTGCCTGGTGCGTGTTGTAGCTATCACCACATAAATGTAATAATAAATGGCATAGCCGTGTATTAAGTGCATTTATTCCAAGTATTGTTTGAATAAAATTATAGTACCATCAAAGCAAGAACCTTGTTGATTACACGAATATTCAGTCATCCAAATCGAAATGCAAGCAATCGTACGTATACCCAAAAGAGTAAAGTTAAATGCTATCCAAACCACAATTTTTAAAAACGAATTGTCCGTTTTGATATTAAATGGAACCCGCTACAAGAACGGCATGAGTACTGTTAACATGTTTACAACATTTGTGTTTCTCAACTGAAAACAAAGTTACAGAAATATAAAAAGGTTCAACTTATCAGTTAGATAACTAAACGATTGCTTCCTATATTTGAAACGAAGGTTGATAAACTGATTCAGGCCTGTTGAAAAATTTAAAACGTGGCAAATGTACATATCGTAATATTTATTTGTATAGTAATGTTTAGAGTTATCATTATTTCGCTTCAATGTAAATACATTTCTTGAAATACAAAGCAATGTAGGTGTTTTGCCGGCGTTGTGCCCTTCTTCAGGTTAAGTGTATGTATATAGTGTCATAATAGTTGTCGTTCTTAACACGTCAGTACTTATGTTCCAAATTGTCGAAACAGAACCACATCCACGTGTTTCGCATTTTATATATAATCGGTGCTGCAAGACTGTTAGTTTAAATAATATATGTATGCGTTTTATATAATCCCCTAACCGAATCATAAAAGTATTAGAAAGAAAATGTATTTGCCTACTTAGGCAGCTAGCATGAATATAAACGTGCATTTGTTTTCTCATATAATTGTGAATGATATTGAAAGTATCAACTTGTATATGAAACAATGTTAACTTTGTTATGCAATCTTAGTGTAGATTTCCTTTATTTGGCGCGCTGAAACGCAATGAATATCCAGATGAGTTGGAGTTGATGATACTCGTTGGAATCTCAAACGGGATTTTGTTTTTCTGATCTTGTATATTTATGCTCGGGAAAGAACTACACATACTAAATAAGGGTTCATGCTTACACTCAGAGCGCACACACATAATTACTTCTATCGGAATAGAAAAATGTAACAATACAACGTTTATTGTTAACTTGTATTATTAATATGCACGTATCTATACAATAATTAACATATATTGTATGCTAAAATAGTTCAGAATTTTTCACACACACAAAATCAATCGTAACTCACCGGTACTAAATGTCTATTTAACCGGAAAATCATGTATACTATTTTCGTGTTAAAGCGTATGACTATATAACCTATTTTTTCTACCGTTATAATTGTAACTTCATATGGATTTCTCAGGATGATTTGTGGTTGTGTACCTTATTCATGATCACGAAGAATCTATGTTAAAATTTTACATAAGTTGTTAACAATCCTTAAATTAAATGTGTTTATTTAATAGGCCTATCTTAGAAAAACAAATATTTAAGAAGGATTTAACTTATGTCTTTCCTTAATTACTTGAATTTACTCCTGACGTATTAAGGAAGAATCGGCATTCGATAACTGAATAATATAATATCGTATATAAGATCTTGAAAGATATTGAAATACACTAAGCGCCAGTGTTTGTTTACATTATATTTATCCACTGTCTAGGATCAGGGTTCAACACGGGAAGTTTACTTTCGTGTTATAATCATTGCTCGTTAGTGCATTCTCTCCTAACGGATACGAATATTCAACATTTAAATTGTCCAATATCTGCTTACATGCTATGCTAACTGCTTAGCATGGACTTATTTTTGGGTCGTATTTATATTGAAATGTTATTTATTTTCTAATAAACCAATGTGAAAAAATTATGTATATTGAACGACATAAACAAAAGGCACCCCCATATGTGATGCAAATTCGGATACATCGGTATTCGGATAAAACATTTGTACAAATTAATGTATCAAAATATTAAAAAAGGATTGCTATGTTGTTTACTTCAAACCAGCACAACTTGGTAAACGTGTCAGGCATGTTTCCACAATAATTGGTAACTACTTAAAAGTATGAAATTAAACAGGGAACTAAAAGTAATATTGTTTTATTTACAGGTAACATGAAGAATGTTAAATGTACTCCTTGCATATCTGTAAGCTGCAATGATGACTTCAAATAGTTGTAATAATTGTATGTTATAACCATTACCAAATCATGAAATCAAACATTATACTTAGTAATGTGCTTTATGTTTCCTATATAAAAGATTCCAGAGTCAACCCACTTGAGACACTGACAATGCAGCAGTGATTGAAAGGTACTGTTTCTGGCAACAAGAAAACAAGGCCTTGGATGAACAATAGCATGCACAAAAACAATAGCCAACCAAGCGAACAAAAAGCCTGTCATCCATTTGTAATCAGGTAGAATTTTCCTATAATTCTGACAAGGGTAGTAGCTTATACCCCATTGACCATATTGACCAATTGTCACACTTTACTGATGTGTAAACCTGTTAAGTCAGGTAAATGTCCCCACTCTTTTTTTAAATTCTTCATTCATTGTGATCTGGGCAGTCAATGTGTGAGCCGCGATTTTTGTAATAGAGCTACCTATTTTTCATCAGTTTCCATTACTGCTAAAATGTTAGTAATACCTATATTGTTCATATTGTTTATTATGTATGTATTACAAGTGATTGACAAATGTAAAGTGATCTGTTTGTCATTATTTTGTATTGAAATTTGTGTTCACTGGAACCTGTAGTCGATATGCATTATTCTTTAATCGTTGGTATAGAAAGTATGTTTATCATACACGAGTCAGAATGTGCAGAGGCATGGAAGCAGAGGGAGGCAGAACTACAGACTATGTGAAGTGAAAACCACATTTGGTATGTTGATATATTTTGTTGTATGTTTGTGTGAGAGAAGAAAAGTGTAACGTGTGCATGTAATATAGCTGCTGTGATATGCGCGTGTTTTGTAATTGACTTTTATATTTTATGTCTATCTGGTGAAATATTTGCATATGTGTAAATGTTATTATATTGGCCACAAAAAAAATTATGTTTCATTATATATGCAAAGATGATTAACACTTATTTTAAGGTATTTTAATGTGCTAACTATATGATTGTCTATCTTCCTGCTACTGTGTATTTTCAGGGCTTAATCTTTAATGATCATTATTGATCCGTAGGTTTATCCGCTGAGTCATCATATTTGATTATATTAGGATCCTATCGAATTTAGATCTAGGATTGAGGCTGTAAACTGTTATAATACAAATGAATACATTATTATAAATATAACGACATTATTAAAGATGATCTGGAGTTGTGTCATTACCTCTGACGTACAGAAATAGGTACATGAACTGAACCCAACCTCAGACGACACAATATTACACATTGAAGCAAGTATTGGTCACATGTTGCACGTTGTAACTGGCCGCATACAGATGAATTATTACGACATTAATGTCATATAACTGCCTACTGTATCTAGTGCCGTCGCAGAGGTTAATTACTCATCTTAATCCGCCTGACAAGTTTCTCTCTACATACGTTTATACTATCTAAATGGAAAAAAAAGCTCAAGTTACCCGTTATTGAAGGTATTGATGGAACTAAATTAGAATCAAAGCTTTTGTAGATAATGAGGAGGTATATGGTAATCGCAAGGGGTACCGTAGCATTAATGTTAAGGTTGCATTTGATGATAGTACTGCAACAATGTGTGCTAAAGGCAGTAAGTCGTAAAAGAACTGTCAATAATTAAATTTGGTTATAACTCCTGTTTCAAGCGGTGCATCGATACTAAATATAGATGTTCATAAGGTATTAATTATTCATTGCAATGTTATGTTTTAGCTCTTATATATCGAGAGAGCCAGAAGGTGCCATCAGTATTCTTATTACATAAGCTGATAGCACCTTCTGGCTTTCAAACATAAAGTAGTAAGGAATCAAACACATACAAGCAGTTTTAAATGTTATTTCATGTTGACAAATTATGGAATCGTCGTTAAAATATTTAAGAGGTATACCAAATATACATAAACATAATGTTGCTTTTATAAACGTGTTTCCTCATTAAGCTATTATGTGCCATTACCGTTAAAACGAACAGAATCAATTCACAACAATGAAGTCAAAATACGAAATGGACAATACCATTTCTAGAAGACAATGGCTATCCCTGAAGAAAATGGATTTACCCTTCAGTTTTAAGGAAAACGCAGCATTCCTTAACTGATAAATACAACAACGTAAAATCTTTAAATACAATCAGCGCCGGTATTCGTTTACACTATATTAAAACTACAGTCAGTCGGTAGCAGCTTCAACACGGTAAGTTAACTTGGGTTTTGTAATCATTCCGATTTTAGTGCATTCACGCCTAACTTATTTGCATAAACCGGATACGAACGCTTAACATGTCAACGGTGCGATCTGTGCTTCCATGCAGTGTTAATGTCTTATTATTGACTAATTTTTGGAGCGTATGTAACAGGGTATTCACTACTAATCCTATTGATATTTTACTGACCACTAATCCAATTAGAGAGTGAGAAGTGTCAGTGTGAGTGAGTGATTGGTGAGCTGTTTTTACTAATGTCTGGTCCATGCTTTTATAGTGAGATGTTTATAATCATAGATATAAAATATATTTTTCTATCCTAGTGCATTCGCTGTTTGGAGTTTGTAGAGTTAAGACCTCTGGCATTTTCCATTTGCCAATAACTAACTAATCTTATATTCAAACTATAGGGGTTGGTCACTGGTGAGTGTATATATATTATTTTATTATATAAATTGTATTGTATTTGAATTGAATTGTTGATATATTTTATTTAATACTTGTCCTTAATGAATTAATATGTAATACAATGAATTATTGAAATTTCTATTATTATCATTGTAATATGTTGTATTATAATAATTGTTATTGTTTCAGGCCATCATTTGGATCCATAATAAAGTATATAATTAAACCCACGAGTGTTTTCTTTATCACACCCTGCTACAAATGGAGCCCAACGTGGGACTATTGTTTAATGTAAATTCACTTGGCCCAAATTACTAATGCTTTAACAACTTACACCATTTAGGTTAATATATACTAACAACTGCTAACTATTACAGCACTGTCGCATTGAGAGAGAGAATATTGCACATACCCTGTTTGGTCGTTTTATTTTAAATTATTGAAATTTGTTGTGTAGTTTATTTTTACTGAACAGTGTAACAATGTCGGACTCTGAAGATGAAGCAGGTGCTCATAAAACAAATTTTGTCGCTGTTGAAATGTCTGAGCAAGACATGATTGAGAAATTGTTAGCGTCAGGGTATAAAGTGTTCAAAGCTGAGCCTGATAAAACCCAGAATAAGTTGAACTTCATGGAAAACCTGAATTTATTTCATCAACTCCTCTTCAGATGAAACCTGAACAGGCTTTACCCTCAGCAATTCCCAAAACTTCATTTCAGAAGTCCTCTGTTTCACAGGCCAACTTAGGTACCAGCTTTCAGGAGAATTCCCTGTGTAATGCAAATTTTCAGTCCTCGGTACTAAAACTGCCTATGTTTTCATGAGAAGAGCCGTGTCCAAAGGGCGAGGTCTCATATAATGAATGGCGGCTTGAGGTAAAATGTTTTAAAGCAGACAATATCACCCCACCAGTTCTTTTACAGGAAATCAGAAGGTCGATTGGAGGACCAGCCAGGAGATGCGTGATTTCATTGGGTGAGAATGCTGGAGTTGATAATGTTTTGTTTAAAATGGACTCTTTGTTTGCCATTTCCTTTGTCAACAATAATGTCATGCAGGAATTTTTTAATTCTGTTCAACACCCTGATGTGTCCGTAACAGCTTTTGCCTGCAGACTTGAGTACATTTTGACTAGCTCAAATGAAACTCTCAAAATGAGTCCTAAATACAGAAATGAAATGTTGCGTTGTAAATTTTTGACATCCCTTTACTCAGATAAACTCAAATTTCATACTAGACACAAATTTGATACTATTTTGTCCTTTGAGCAACTAATTAAAGAAATAAGGGCAGTCGAACATGAAATGTTCCTTAACACAACTTCAGTTCAGCCTCTCAAATCTTCCAAAAAGGTTCAACAAAATGTTGTTTCAGCTGATTCCTCAGATTTTGAAAGTAGATTAAAATCTTTGGAATTGAAAGTTGAAAATCAATACAGTACTATTAACAAAAAGTTAGACCAATTGTTGGAAAATGTTTCAGGTGATGTAAAGTCTCAGTCTCAGTATGAGAATCAAAATTCGTATACATCTCAAGGTTTTAGGGGCCGTAGTAGAGGCCACGGTTTTAGAGGCCGTGGTAGAGGTACATACAGTAATACTTCTGCTAAGCAAAACAGTCAAAACTTTCACCCAAAAGAGTAACCGCTTCTGTTGCAGGCCAAACAGAGGCTGGTGTACAAAATAGCCAACACAATTTGCATTCTAGATTAGTTGGGGAACCAAATAATAGCAAAATAAGTATCAATGGTTGTCCGTTCACAGCTTTGATTGACTCTGGTTCCATGGTAACCACTATTTCTGAAACTGGATTGAAATCCTTTAGTGAACAACCTGACATTTTACCATTAGATACTCTAGGTTTAAAACTTGAAACTGCAGATGGCTCCCTGTTGAAGTACTGTGGAAATATAGAAGGTACAATTTTAGTTCCTTTTATGTCAAATGTCACTTTTGATGTGCCCATTTTAGTTATCAAAGATAACACTTTTAACAGAAATTGTCCTGTTATTGTGGGTACCAATGTAATTAGGCTTGTACGTGACATTGTCTCTCAGGATGACAGTCATGTCATACCTGAGAAGTGGAACATTGCAATTGCTAGCTTAAATGTGACGTCATTTACAGCCAATTTATCTAGAAAAAGACCAGTCAAGTTAGGTCCATATGAGACTGTGTCTTTGAATTGCCTTGCTAGAGGGGTCATCATGCCATTTGTAATGTTGTCACTGAAAATTATGACCCATCTGCTAATTACTCTGTGTGCCCCAGAGTAATCAAATTGCAACAGCATGGACATTGTTGCAAAATTTCTGTCAAAGTGTGCAACATGACTGGCAAACCTATTGTTTTTAAACCAAAATCCCAAATTTGTCAGATTGCTGAAGTTGAGGTCATTGATGATTTGTCCTCAAGTTTTCAGAATGACTCGCAACAGGAAACACCAGTAGATGAGTGTACCAATGACCTAGTATTTAAGATAGACACTGATAATCTCACACCCGAGCAATTACAGAGGGTGCGACAAATCCTAGGAAATTGGTCACATGTGTTTTCCAAAGGTCCTACTGATATAGGATGTACAAATCTTCTTAAACACACAATTGTGTTAGAAGATCTAACACCGTTCAAGCAGTCTTACAGACGCATACCGCCAGGGTTGTATGAAGAGGTGAGGCAACACATTAAAGAAACGTTTGATGCCAATGTCATTCGAGAATCCGAGTCACCCTTCAGCTCCAATGTGGTGTTGGTAAGGAAGCGCGATGGATCGCTTCGGTTCTGTATTGACTGGAGACAGCTCAATGCACGAACTAGGAAAGATGCATACAATCTACCCAGATTTGACGATATTGTAGACAGTCTTTCTGGGGCCAAATACTTTTCCAAACTTGACTTGAGGTCAGGTTATTGGAATGTTGAGTTAGAGGAAGAAGATAAGCCCAACACAGCCTTTAGTGTAGGAAACCTAGGTTTCTATGAATGGAACCGAATGGGTTTTGGACTTTGTAATGCCCCTATTACCTTTCAGCGACTTATGGAACGCTGTATGTGGGACTTACACTTAAAGGAATGTTTCATATTCCTCGACGACATTCTGGTCTATTCTAAAACGTTTGATGAGCATGTTGAACGACTTCAGTCAGTATTTTCTCGCCTTGCTGAAAATGGTTTAAAACTTAAACCTGCCAAATGTGAGCTGTTTATGCCCTCTGTCGTTTACTTAGGCCATGTGATCAGTGAAGACGGTATCTCCACTGACCCCGAAAAGACCAGTGCTGTGACAAAGTGGCCTACACCCACAAATATTACAGAGCTCAGGCAGTTTCTTGGCTTTGCTGGTTTCTACAGAAGGTATGTAGAGCACTATGCTCAAATTGTTGAACCTCTCAACGACCTTCTGAAGGGCCATGATACCACAGGTGGAGCCAGCAAGCACAAGAAACGCTCTAAAAAGTCCACTAAACCAACTGTTTGGTCATGGGGTGAAGATCAAGGCCAAGCATTTCAGGCAATCAAGGACAAACTCACGTCCTCTCCAGTACTGTCATATGCGCAGTATAACCAGCCCTTCATACTGCACACAGATGCATCAGGCCATGGTCTTGGTGCTGTCTTATACCAAAAGCAGGATGGGGTGGAAAAGGGTATTGCATATGCTAGTCGTGGATTGAGGCCATCAGAGAAACGCTACCCAGCACATAAACTAGAATTTTTAGCATTAAAGTGGGCTGTTACCGAAAAGTTTCATGATTATCTTTTCGGTAACCAATTTGTTGTCACAACTGATAACAACCCACTGACATATGTGACCACCACAGCCAAGCTTGATGCGACAGGCCACCGTTGGCTAGCAGCACTGGCTGCATACAATTTTAGCATCAAGTACAAACCAGGGAAACTTAATGTGAATGCTGATTCCTTGAGCAGAATACCACAGATCTCTTCAGATGTGGTCCAAGCCATTAAACAGGCATCTGAAGTAGAAATGCCACTAGCAGAATGTGTAGCTATTGGTGTATGTCCTCTTTCTGCAGAAGAGACCAGACCTCAATTGCCACTTGCCCAGAGGACCGACTGGAGTAAAGCCCAGGCTCAGGATCAGTACCTGGCTAGAGTACTTGACCTCTTAAGAAGTGGTTGCCGCCCCATGGAGGAGGCACTCCGTAAGGAACCACTTGAGGTACAGCTGCTACTAAGAGAATGGAAACGCTTCATTATTGAGTATAATCAGCTGTACCGAACCACTTCTTTAGATGGTCAAGCTGTTAAGCAACTTGTTTTACCCATTGCATTTAGGGAACAAGCCCTCAAAGGTGTTCATGACGACGTTGGGCACCCGAGTAGGGTAAAGACAAGTCACTGTGGTTGGCCAGGCAGCGACTTTATTGGCCTCCCATAGAACGAGATTTAGACCTAAAATTACAGGGCTGTACGAGGTGCATTCTCGGGAAACGCCCCCAACAGACTGCTGGTCTGGTTAATATCACATCAACTGAGCCCATGGAACTTGTGTGTATGGATTTCCTTACATTAGAGAAATCTAAAGGTGATTACGAACACATTCTGGTGATCACTGATCATTTCACTAGATACGCACAAGCTATCCCATGTTATAACCAGACAGCCCATACAACAGAAAAAGCTCTTTATAGCAACTTCATAAGATATTACTCGTGTCCAGAATTCCTTCACAGTGATCAGGGACGTAATTTTGAAAGTCGGGTGATCCAAGAACTCTGCAAGATAGCTGGAGTTTCAAAATCCCGAACTACTCCCTATCACCCCATGGGCAATCCTGCGGAACGGTTCAATCAGACACTTCTGAAAATGCTTGGGACACTAGATCCTGCCCAGAAACAAGATTGGAAATCCTTTGTAGGTCCCATGGTGCAAGCCTATAACGCCACTAAAAGTGACGCTACAGGATATTCACCCCTCTATCATATGTTCGGGTGGCATCCCAGACTTGCCCTTGATACGTTCATGGGTACCGAGCCCGGGAATGAAGGAAATCCAGACCCTACTTGTTACATACACAAATTGCAAAATCGCTTGCAGCAGGCTCATAAGCTAGCTGCTGAGGTCTCAGCGAAGCATGGTGTAAGAAATCAGGCATTTTACAATCGCAATGTTAATGCCACCAGTATAGAGGTCAATGGTAGAGTTTTAGTGAGAAAAACTCATTTTGACGGGAAGCACAATTTGGCTGACCGATGGGAATCAGAACCGTATACAGTCTTGGAAATCCCAAACACTGACATACCAGTATACAAAATTAGGCGAGAAGATGGCATTGGTCCTATCAGGACTTTGCACAGAAATCTACTCCTTCCTATTATGTCTATTCTCTTGTCCCAGCAGAATAATCAAACCACCTGTCCCAAAACTAAGTCCCAAAGACCCCAAAAACCTAGTCCTGTAGAAAGCTCCGACACAGATAGTGAGAGTTCTTCAGGGCCATACATAATACCCCAGCGTCGAATTGGTTTCAGGTCATACAGACATAATAGAGTCCAGAATGAGTCTTTAACAGCATATCGAGCCCCAGAGCAGTCTCTGTCTAGGGATCCTACTGATAGTTCCTCTATCTCAGTTGAGCAGTCCCAACAGGTTATGGATTCTCCATCCATTAATCAGACAGTGTCTATGTCCCCAGCTGCTAACCAGGTTACTTCTGTTCTTTCAGAACCATCTGAATTAGCTGATTCCGTTCTGCCGACTACTGGTATGCAGAGTTTCCCATCCATAAATCAGTCTAATTTAGATTCAAATATGTTAGAGCCTGTTGAAAATGTTCAGTCTACTCCTGAGACTTCACAAGACTCGAACTTACAACCTGAAACAGTTGGTAGACCCCAAAGAAACCGTAAACCACCTGACCGCTTTGGAGAGTGGGTTTTACCTATTCATGCCAATACTGAATTTAGAAAAGAAGTGCATATTTATTATGTTTAATTCAGTATTGTTAAACAGTATTGTTCAATATATTTGGACATAAATTTTAATGATCAGAAGTCTATTTTAAAATTTTATTTTTACAATATGTATTATACAATGCAATTTGTGGGTTTAATTGAAATAATTGAATTATTTCATTACTCTACTTTAATTCAGCAGCTTGTGTTAAATTATTCTGTTTATTTTTCATGTACATTAAGTTGCATCCATCCTGTTTACATTGACTGACATCTAGGTCAGCAGTCAGATGATTAAACAGCTGATCAATTGATATATAGGTCATGTCCTATTGAATTTAAATACTCATTAAACACTGTGTCACCACTCTGGTGGAGAGTGTACTGCAGTATTTTGATATGCTGCTATAGTAAAAGAGGTAGTATAGTTAGAATGGATGAAGTTATTTTAAAGTTTTGTGTTTTCAATATAAAATGTCAGGAGCCATTTTCTCACACAGAGGGAGTATGTAACAGGATATTCACTACTAATCCTATTGATATTTTACTGACCACTAATCCAATTAGAGAGTGAGAATTGTCAGTGTGAGTAAGTGATTGGTGAGCTGTTTTTACTAATGTCTGGTCCATGCTTTTATAGTGAGATGTTTATAATCATAGATATAAAATAGATTTTTCTATCCTAGTGCATTCGCTGTTTGGAGTTTGTAGAGTTAAGACCTCTGGCATTTTCCATTGGCCAATAACTAACTAATCTTATATTCAAACTATAGGGGTTGGTCACTGGTGAGTGTATATATATTATTTTATTATATAAATTGTATTGTATTTGAATTGAATTGTTGATATATATTATTTAATACTTTTCCTTAATGAATTAATATGTAATACAATGAATTATTGAAATTTCTATTATTATCATTGTAATATGTTGTATTATAATAATTGTTATTGTTTCAGGCCATCATTTGGATCCATATATGGATTACATATATTAACACGTTCTTTATTGTCTAATACACCAATGTGGATACCAGTATGTTAAATGAACGACACAAACACAAGACACCTCCATGTGTGATATTAAATTCGGATACATTGGAATTCAGATATAAAATTTGCACAAATTAATGTATCGAGAATATTAAAAGAAGGAGTGATTTGTGGTTAACTTCGTACCAGCACAAGTTGTTGCATGTGTCTGGCATGTTCCTACAATAATTATTAACTCATTAAAAGTTTTAAATTAAACTAGGTAATATATTTTTATGTTATTTTGTCCATAGATAAAGGGTACCAGAGTCAACCCTCTTGAACTAGCAGTCGTAGACATGTACTGATTCTGTCAACAAGGAAACAAGGCCCTGGATGCACAATTAGCTGCATCACGAATACAACAGCCAACCAAGCGAAGAAATAGCCTGTCATTTATGTGTAACCATGTAGAATTTTCTGATTATTCTGACAACTATATTTAAATTATCTCCAATTGACCATACCGACCAATAGTCAGAGGTGAGTGATTTAAAAACCTGTTTGGTCAGGTGACAGTTTCCCACTCTTTTCAATTCTTCATTCATTGTGTTCTGGGCAGACAATGTGTGGGCAGCCATTTTTGGCATTGAGATTCATATTTTTATTTCATCATTGTATATTAATTTTGAAAGGTTAGTAAGAATTGTATTGTTCATATTGTGCAATATTTAGGTATTACAAGTGGATTTAATATACTGAGAAATGTTGTCTGTAATTGTTTTTTATTGAACTTCGTGAACAACTGGAACTTGTAGTCGAGATGACTTTGATATTATACCTTTGGTATAGACAGCATGTTAATCATTATTTTCTTTCTAGTATGCACCCTGATTCTTATGATGCAATTCTAACATACAACAGTCCTAGTGTGCAGACTAACATACACGAGTCAGAATGTGCAGAGGCAGGGAGGCAGAGGGAGGCAGAACTTCAGACTATGTGAAGTCCAAACCACATTTGGTATGTTGATATGTCTTGTAATGTGTATGTGTGTGGGGGGAAAAGTGTAACTTTTGTATGTATGATACAGCTGTGGTGTTTTAGTGCTTTGTAAATGATTATTAAATGTCTATCTGTTGAAATGTTAATATATGATTAAGGAGTTATTTAAGTGGGCTACTAGACATATTTTCTAATTATTATATACTCGTAGACGAAAAACTCTTTTATGTACTGTAATGTGATTACTATATTATTGTTCTATGTGTTTGTGTTTTTTCTTTTATGTTCATTAGTGATCCAAAGGCTTGATCGTTTGAGTCATCATAATGAATTATATTAGGATCAGATGTGGATCTAGACTTTAGACTGTAAAGTAGTATAATGCGTATGACTGTAGTGCTATGATTACATAGAATACTGTGAACTGAACTAGAGCTTTGCGCCATATAAATGCCTGCTGTATATAGTGCCGTCGCAGAGGTTTATTACCCATCTTAGTTCGCCTGATAAAGTTGCTCTCTACATCAAGTTTGTGTTGTCTGAACAATTGACCAAGAGTTTTATAGAAAAGCTCAGTTCAACGAGTTAATGGTGGAATTGATTGAACTAAAATTAGAATCAATCCTCCTGTAGAGAATGGGGAGGTATATGTTATTAGCACGGGGAACCATAGCATCAATATTAAGGATAGTACTACAACAACGTGTATTAAATGCAATAAGTCGTCAAAGTACTTTCAAAAATGAACTTTGTGTATAATTATTGTTTAAAACATTGCAAAACGACTAATTATATGTTGATATGATATAAATTAATCATTGCAATGGTATGTTCTATCTTTTATATATCGTCCCTTATGAGCGATACGTCTTCTTTGCCTATGCTGATAGCACATTTTTGCTTTCAAGGGATGATATATAACGTACTGTGGAATCAATACAAATAAATATTTTTTTAGTTTATGGTTTTACATGGTAGTTCATGTTGACAACTTCTTAAGTCTTCTTAAAACTATTTTAAAGAAATACAAGATATGCATACACATACTTTTGCTTTTCAAAAATGGTTTATATAGAAGCTATTTTTTGCCATTACCGTTAAAGGAACTAGATGAAGTCAGCAACGATGCAGCCAATATACGAAATGGACAATACCATATCCTAGAAGACAGTGGGTATCCCTACCATATCCTAGAAGACAGTGGCTATCCCTGTAGAAGATGGATGTCCATGGCATCCCTAGATTCCCAACATGGTGCACACTATTTTTTCATTATGTATATGTTGGTAACAGAAAAAAACAACACGCATTGTAGCTCATACATGTAACACTCTGTAAAACAACCTCCTGTTTTTTTCTTTTAATTGCTAGTTTTGTTGAAATGTATCATCTGTCTTGTAATAATAATAATACCAAGTGCATGCATGCATACATCGATATATCATGCCCTAACAACACACTATATTTTGATGGTCACATACGCCCAGAAGAGCTAAATATTAGCGAGGTATTGGTCAGTTAAACAAGCTTTTGTATCCTTTACAACGGAATACGGTTGAAACCACCTACGGTATATATGTTACATTGTAAAACAGGTTTAAAATGGTACTTTTCATGCACTTATGGACTCGTATATAAGCAGAACTATATTATAGTGCTTTACAAGTTGGTTAAATTAAAATATAAATATGCATGGTAATAACGGTCGAATACCTATATTATAATCATGGTTTGCAAATTTAAAAATGAGTGTCATGATGATGAGTATGACATATTTGTTTATTTTTAACTAAAATATATTGTTATAATTTTGAGAAAATATTAAATGTCAAGATTGTTTACGATGTCAAAAGAGTAATAAAACTGTTTGTCATGGCCCTTTATCGAATGAATTATAAAACATATTTTTGGATTTTTTTGTAAATATTTCTAGATAGAAATAACAACAATGCACATCTGTTGCATAGACAATGTATCAATAGTAAAACAGAACTCCATATACGATGGGTATTTGTGTAAATACCATTTGAAATATTGTAAACACTCTTTAGAAATGTTAAGTTGAGTTGTCCAGTACTCTTAGAAAATTAAAGTGGGGGTACTCGTTAACACTGAAAATTAAAGTGGGGGTACTAGTCAACAAGGAAAATTAAAGTGGGGCTACTGGTAATCACTAAAAATCTTGCCATAAACTTGCTGATTTTAAAAACAACACGTTTTCATTCTGCAGTTTACTTCCTTAATGTATCTAATTAAAAACTATTATTACTTTACAATATGAACATGCAAATTTATATCTTTCACATTTAATAACATGGGGTAAAATACCCTTTTAAGTCCACTCCTATCTGAAGCTTTGATAATACCCTTTACGATTATCCAATACCCTTTAAATTTGATTTACAGGGGGTAAAATATCATTTAAACAAATATCAGGAGCCCTGGTAATACACATATAAAGTATATAGTAAATAAAATAAATGTCTTCCTTTTTCCAGATTACTAATAGGATCCTATTCAAATATAAAAAGCTGTTACACCATTGAACAATGCTAAAACAAACCAATGCTTTTACTTGAAACAATTATCAAACGTCAATAACTGTGAGTTATTTTTACATTTTTGAGGCAACAACCCATTTATGGAATATGGACCATACCTCATACAGAATATGAGCGATTTCATCGTCGCATACTGTGTGCAGACATGCATACATTTTTATACTGTAAAATCGTTTCAAATTTTCAGAAATACGTTACAGTTCAATGTTATTTTTAAATAAGTTAAACTACGATAAATATGATGAGGTAATCGACTACTGATGGTGGTGATGATGATGGTTGATAATTACGTCATGCATGTGTTCGAGTGTCGCTCGCGCCAATATCCATTTATATTTCATCTTGCTCACGAAATTAAAGTTTAAGAACAGTTGCAAAAGTGTGATGTGGACAATGTTAAATCACACTGACATATACGAGAAGCTACATTAAAGAAGGCGCATACGAATTAGAATTTGAATGAATAACACTGTGTGTGGTTAATTTAAAATCAGACATACTTCCCCATGTCGGCTAATGTGCACTGTTTATGTGGATACTGCACTCTGTGCAGTTTAAAGTATTAAAGGAATTCCCATATCACTGGTAGTCCTGGGTCACATTAAGATGAATGGTTCTGAAAATAAGTGCAGCCCACCAAATTTCAATTTGTATTAACTAGTGTTTTAACAGCAATACATTTGCAGTAAATCATCAAATGTTCAACTCTGTATGCTGACCAATGAACCGAACAGGGATTTTATGAGTTATACACATTAATAAAACTACCTGAACACTGGTTGCAGAAACTAAGGTACGTTTTATTCATCGCGATAAAACATCGAAAATAATGCACTAATGTATGGTTTCAGTTGGTAAATAAATATATATTTGTTGTACCCTATACATAGGAAAATCCTGTTTGCCATATTAATGCCAGAAACAACAGTTATATCAACACATGTGTATTGGGGTGTCCCGGGTCACTTGTACGGTTCTCATTGATAAGGATGATATGTCAAGACATTGATAGTGTAATGCTTTATGGAATTTCTGCATGGGTTTCCGTTGGTTGGTCAGTTGAATCATGCACAATGTATGACAATTATTAATTGACCAATATATTGTATGTGTTATACAAATAAGGGGATATTATAGGCGTGCATCTGATAGGTATATTTACCCTTCTATAAATTATACAAAATTTGTCGTATTTCATTGGGCGAAGCAAGATGACCATTCAATGTTTTAATGTGTTCAGACTGTTAATGTTATTAATGTCATTATTACAGTTGATCAGTTGCATAAAAGATATAGTATATGTGTATATTATATGTATTCAAAATTTGCCAGATTGTTTAATACCGTCTATTTAATGTAAGCAATGACTGGGAATTCCATATTTAGAATGGTGTTTATAGATTTAGTGACCTTCACATACTAGTTTATGGTACTATTCAGCTTTATGTTAACATTTGCCACATAATCATTTGCTGTATTGTATACGTGTTTCAGAATGTTGATGTTATCATTAGAATGGTGCAATATCTTATGTTATCTTATACTATCAGTGTGTGTTTTCTTAGCCTTCTATTCTTAGGTTGTCAATTTATCAATATGCTTGTGATGTTAGCAAATTGTTGATCTGCTTGTTACTGGTGATACATATATGTTTAGACTCTATGTACAATTACCACATTGAGTACGTGAATGTACTTTGGATTGTTAACCGGTATTGTAAATCGAACTTTATTCATCTTCAATTAAAACAAATACCTATGTTATTAAACCGTGGCATAGATTTTATTCATCTTCAATGAAAACAAATATCTATGTTATTAAACTGTGACATAGATTTCTATAGCAATTCAAGTATGGTTCGTTGAGTTTTTTTACCTGTTGGTTAGGCCTATATTTATAATGTAATTCCAAAAGCATCCCTACTTGATCAACATTTTAAATATATGTGAACACATTGCCATGTACATGTATAAATGTCAAATGTAAACAAATAGACAATGTTAGCTTCTGACTTGGATGGTGCGCTTTGCTCTAGAACTGAGCATGACAATTTATACTTCCAATACTTGTTTATTTGATTTGGCTGTTTTGGTTTAAATGGAATTGTAAAAAGATGTCAACACAAACTAAATAAATTCGCTTGTAGAATATGTTCGCACATAAAAACGTTAATGTGCCTTGTTAAAAGTTCCTCTTCAACGCATTAATATATGTTGTTTTGTTCTTCACAGACCCATGAATATGAAAGTGTTAAACAAAACTTTATGAGACTTATATAATGAAGTACATTTTACTTACTACTGGTTAAGCGGTGTCGCAAATACTTTTAATGGGATAACTTCCCGATACCGCTACTCTTTGCAATTATTTCGGCTTATTTCAAATTATCATTGGCAATAAAATCTGCCAATCATTTTCGGTTTGGATCCATATTTTACACCGGATGTCATCTTCTAAACAAGTGCTGCATTTTAAAACAATTCCAGTTTTAATAGACTTTTTTAACATAACAACGTAATTAATATTTGACTTAAATGTAACTGATTTTTTAGGATAACTTAAGTTAAGATTCACTTCAATTGTTTTAAGAATAACAAATATTGCGGCAAGAATGTTTTATTTTTCGTAAATCCTGGTATCATAAATGTTGTTTTAACATATAATACGATTGCTGTTCAGAAAATTATATACAATTCATTTGTAGTATTGTCAATATACACTTAATATAGGCTCATACAGTAAAATTATCTGCAATGAACAATATATTATATTGAAAACAACGTCATTTAAATATAAAGCGTTGCTCTTATATTAGTGGCCAATATATATTGACAACTCTCATCAAGTAATGTAAACCATATACTTATATTATACAATGAAAATAACATTTAAAAACATACAAAGATTATAATCTCAAGCAATACAATGTACAAACATATCAGACCATCAACAAACAATATCACATTAACAAGTACATACCTTATTTAACTGTCGATATGACTTCAGCCTTCTGCTTTCACTCTATGTGTGTACTGTTAGTGTACTAACTTGATGGTAGGATACCATGTGAATGCATTTGCTTGTGAATGTATAAATAGTATATGATATTAGACATGGACAACTGATCGTATTCAGCAAATGCACAAATCAAAATAAGAATATACTGAAAACGACAACTGTTTTGAATACGTATATAAAACTTAAATCTAATGCGATCAGAATGTGAGATAGTATAGAAAAGGCATATTTATATCAAACACCAGTCAAACCTGTGGCGTTCTTCCGAAACCCCATGCAAGTTGTCTAACAATCTCTTGCACACCGGCTACATTGCATGCACCTCTGTATTGGGCTAGAAAAGTAGTCCCATGCAATTCACGTGGTTTAAGTCATATGATCAGAGCATTCAAGACTATTGGTGTCCATAGTTTTCCGTAAAATTGACATATGCATTTTCGTCTTTCACCACGGCTGAATCCCTGTCTGAGGCTTCATTTGCATGCTTATTGTTCAGCGTGTTCGGTTCATGTGTGTTTCCTCTTGAAGGCCTTGGTAACCGACAATACTGTAACCGTGGAATGGACACCAGGATTTGAAGGAGAAGAAAAACAATCGTTCGTTATTGGATGTAAGACAGAAGAAGGTGAACATTGGACTTACAAAAACGTGTCTGAAACAGTCACTCGAATGAGCATTAATGAATTAGTCGCTGAAACAAAATTTGATTTCAAGATATTCCGTCAGATTTCTACAAGTTTACAAAAGTGGAAATAACACCTTATTTCGTCTTGTTATTCAATGATATCTTAAACACTGCTCAGTTTCCAAACTCTTGGAATATAAGTATAATTTGTCTCATACATAGATCAGGACCTACTAACGAACCAAATAACTATAGGGGCATATCAATAACAAATACAATGTATAAGATTTGTTCAGGTATAATTAATAAACTGAAGAACATGACAAAATAGATGAATGCCAGGCAGGTTTTAGACGTGGGTATTCCGCAATTGACAACATTTTGTTTACAAGCCATGGCTAAAAAATACCTATCAAAAAAGAAAGGGATGTTTTACTGCGTATACGTTGACTTTAGAAAGGCATTTGATACAGTCAACCACTGTAAACTATTTCAATGTCTTCAAAATAAGGGAATCCACGGAAAATTTCTAAATATTCATAAACTTATGTACACAAACTTATACTCCTGTGTTAAATGCACAACCACCCCAAATAATCAAGTAAGTGGTAATAGAAACCCAAACCAGTATAATAGCACTATTAATAATGGTAATAAATTTATAACTGATGTATTTTCTTGCAACATTGGAGCCCGACAGGGTGACAAAACAAGTTCAACCATGTTTGCATTGTTTATAGACGAGTTATCGTCCCTTTTACGCCGAAACTGTGGTTCTGGTATCTGTATTACATACGACATCCCCGATATTTTATGTTTAATGTTTGCAAATTGTGGTGAAACAGCTCAAACATGACAACAACAATTAAAATATATAGACTATAAACACATCCCTCTCAGACCATACACATCCATATGTGTATGGTCTGAGAGGGATGTGTTTATTGTCTGTGATATATGTGTGGTTTGAGAGGGATGTGTTTATAGAATGTGATAGATGTTTATGGTCTGAGAGGGATGTGTCTATAGTCTGTGATGGATGTGTATTGTTTTAGAGGGATGTGTTTATAATATGTAATGGATGTGTATGGTATGAGGGGGATGTGTTTATAGTCTGTGATGGATGTGTATGGTCTGAGAGGGATGTGTTCATAGTATGTGATAGATGTTTGCGGTCTGAGAGGGATGTGTTTATAGTCTGTGATGGATGTGTATGGTCTGAGAGGGATGTGGTTATAGTCTGTGATTGATGTGTATGGTCTGAGACGGATGTGTTTATAGTCTGTGATGGATGTGTATGGTCTGAAGGGCAATTGTCAATAGTCTGTGATGGATGTGTATGGTCTGATAGGGATGTGTTTATAGTCTGTGATGGATGTGTATGGTCTGATAGGGATGTGTTTATAGTCTGTGATATATGTGTGGTTTGAGAGGGATACATCCCAGACTATAGACACATCCCTCTCAGACCATACATATCCATCACAGACTATAGACACATCCTTCTCGCAATATACAATAATTTATGTCAGACAATCAATGTCGGACAATACACACATCCATCTCAGACCATACACATCCAGCCAAGATAATACACATTTTTAACTCAGAGCATACTCACATCTATCTCAGCAAATATACATCCAACCCAGACCGTACACACATCAGTATCGTACCATACGAACATCTTTGTCAGACCAAACAGACCGAATCCTAGAACATACACATCCATCTCAGACCATACAGACTTTCCACTCAGACCATACACACATCCATCTCAGACCATACACACCTCTATCTCAGACCGTGCACACCTCTATTTCAGACCATACACACATATATCGCAAAACGTTTATGTCAGACAATACAAACATCCATCACAGACCATACACACATCCATTTCACATCAATCTCAGACCATACACATACAACTCAAATCATACACACATTCATGTCAGACGATGCACATACAAACCTCAAACTATACGCACATCTGTCTCAAGAAATATACACATCTTTCTCAGACCATACACACGTCCATTTATGACTATACATATATCTCACAACACGCTCACATCCATCTCAAACCATACACACATCAATATGTAGCAACGCTCACATATATCTCAAAACATACACATTTCCAGCTTAGAACATACACATATAAACGCCACACCATTCACATCTATTTTAGACAATACACACATCCATCATAGACCATACAGACACTCACAGCCATCAAATACCATACACACAACCACCTTAGACCATACGCACTTCCATCTCATACTATACATCTATCTCGAAACACACGCACATCCATTTTAAACCATACACACATCAATCTCAGATCACACATACATCCATCTCAGACCATACACACACTCATCAGAGACCATACACACATCAATCTCAGACCATATACAAATCCATCTCAGGCCATACACACACATATATATCAAAGCATGCACATATCCATCTCAGACAATCCACCTATAAACGTCAAACCATACACACATCTGTCTCAAAACATATACACATCTAAGTCAGACCATACACATATACATCTCAGAACAAGCACTCACTCACATTCTTCTCAGACCATACATCTATCTCAAAACACACACATCCATCTCAGACGATACATTCATCCATCTAAGACCATAAACACATCCGTCTCAGACCAGACATATATCCATCTCAAACCGTATATACACATATCCATCGAAGACAATACACACATCTGTCTCAAACATATACGCATCCATCTCAGACAAAACACCCATCCATCATAAACCATAAACACACTCACATATCTAAGTCATACACACATCCGCCTTAGGACATACGCACATCCATCCCAGACCATGCTCACATCTAATCCAAAACACACACATCTATATCAGACCATATAAACATCCGTTTCAAACCATACACAAATCCATTCAATGCATAGATCATTTTCAGAAAGACAATGCACACATCCATTTTATACCATATATACATCCATCTCAGACCATGTACATATTCATTTCAGAACATAATAGTCCTCAGACCATACACGCATTCATCTAAGAGCATGCACTCATCTGTCGCAGACCATGCACACATCCATCTCAGAACATAAATTCCTCCATCTTAGACCATACCCACATCTGTCTCTAAACACACACACACACAACTATCTCAGACCATATACATTTCCATCTCATACAATATAAACATCCATTTCAGACTTTACTATTATCCATTCCAGACCATAAACATATCCATCCCAGAACATAAACTCATCCATCTCAAACCATACACGCACCCATATCAGACCATACACACATCCATCTTAGACCATACACACATCCATTTTAGAATATGCACACATCCATCCAAAATCATACCCACGTCCTTTTTATACAGCACACGCTCATTCATCCACGAAAATACGGGCATCCATCTCAGACTATACACGCATTCATCACAGACTATACACGCATTCATCTCAGACTATACACGCATTCATCTCAGACTATACACGCTTCCATCTCAAACTATACACAAATCTATGTTAGACCATAAACACATAAACCTCACACCATACACACATCCATTTCAGACCATACACAAATCACTCTGACCATAGTTATACACGGATCTACCTGGGGTAATACACACATAGGTGCGGAAATTAAAATTACTTTTTGCATAAGCAAACACAGAAAAATTACATGTGAAGTAATGTGCACGTCCTTCATACATGTAACTAACTAGCTCGTAAAACTATGGCATTACACTGCACATACCTGCATGGAATGTCTTTCAAAAAAGGTGTGATAGTGACCAATACACTAGGCTGCAATGTTGTTTTGTCGAGCTATGTATGTAAAAAAAAAATATTTATTCATATATCATAGGGCTTCAAAAACACGTCAGAATAAGGGGAACTTGCAACTAACAAAGCTTTTAAACAAACGTTTATATACACTTACCTGCAATTCTCGGCATGATCAATATCCACACAAATATCAAGAGGAACATCGTCTCTGTTTATTGCCACACTAGTTCCCTAACACATTTCATTTTATGACAAATCGAAATATATTGGAATTGCGAGCTTTGTTTATATTGTTTATAAATTCTATTTTTGTATTATCATTTACTCGTACACAGTAAACTGTTTGCATGTATATAAACGAAACTAACATTATGTAATTTCAATGACATACCTGAGTGTAATCTGTTCTTATGAAATAAACTTCCGCATGTTTTAAGTGCTCTCTATCAGAGTGTTACCTTGTATTTTTGTATTTTAAACGTGCTCCTTATAAAACAGTTGTTGTAGTATATATATACGCATCTAATATATATATCTAATATATCACGCATTCCAATCAACTGAAACTGATACAATACATTTGCCTTATAATATATATATATATATATATATATATATATATATATATATATATATATATATATATATATATATATAAATGTAATCGTGACCATAGGGCGAAGTGTATCAAAACCCAGTACTATGGCGAAATTTTCTAACTTCTTTAAAACAACTACGTCTCAAATCAAAATGAGCTATTAACACAATTTGTAATTGGACATTTTTAGGAAAATAAAAATGTCTTTCTAATTTTGACGCGTTATTGGTGAAAACTTGATTTAAACATTTACGCCTTAATTCTATTCTACCTAATGCCATTTCACCCATATAGAAATTTTACTTCACCTCATCACGTTATTTAGGAGAAAGGGACTTAATGCCGAAAAACAAGTTGTTCCGGTTTGGTTTCTTAATTAGACTGCGATAAATTAATATGTGTTTGCGTTAAATGAGTAAAGTGTAATCAGAATATGTGTGGGAAAAACAGTGATAATATAATTTTAGTATGTGCATATTTTTGTTTCAACAATCAAATAATATTTACTTCTTTTTCACGCGTGTTGATGAAGTGTATTTATAGAGTTCTAAAAATAGAGACTATATTTGATGTATCAATCTATAGACTTAGGGGACCTCGAATATTAAATGACCAAATGTTGTTGTTTTTAATTATGTTAATTGACTTGTGTTGGCTTGTTCTCCATTACCCTTTGAACAATTGCAAACGAACAATCCATTTGGAATATTTTGACCACGCTTGGCAATAAAAAACGTGTTCGACCTATTTCTCGGGCGCGGTAGAAATTGCTAAACAAACATGTATGCTAAATGCATTTTACTTGTTCATATATATTGAATATTTGTTATAAAAGTAAAAATAACATGACACGAATTAAATGTGATTATTTAGTGCGAACAATTTAATTTTGTTATACTGCATCATTAGATTTAAATTGTGTTTTTTTTTTGGTAAACGTCCGTCCGTTGATCTGTCTGTGCACACGTCACATCTTACTATATCAAAATACATCGCAAAATAAGTGATGATAGTTCCACGTTGCTACGTTCCCGAAATGCGCAAGCGTTTAATGTTTCTCTATTTCCAGCATTCGGTTGTTTTGATTGCCTTTTTAACAGTATTACTGCGAGTTGGTAAATCACACGCACCTGTTGGCAAGTCATAACGTTTTGTTGATAGTGAAACACCAATTGTATTGCTCAAACAAAATGTTTCGTCAACTCCACAGTGGGAGATTTCTCAATATACCTGTGTTCTTAAATATAATTATTGCATTGACAATATTTGAGGATCGTTCATAATAATGCAAAAGGATACCTCCCGTTTTGAAACGTTAATATTTGGTTTGCCGTTGTCTTTTAGTCTTGACATTGTTTGCTTGCTTTTAGTTGGGATAAAAAAAATATTGTCCGAATACATGATATCGTCTATAGCATGAAGTACATTCATTTGTTCTATTACAAACATATCCCTACATCTTTTAAGCACGCATTTTGTGTGTATATATTTTATTAATCTTCATTTGAATAAAAATGGACAGTTAAAATGGGCTCTAGATAATGTTTCAGCATTTTTGCTATTATTGTATACCACGCCTAAATTCCAAAAATGTAATTATTTTGTACGCCAACTTTTAATATGATATTAAATATAGTGCATGTTTGTGTAAGAAAAAAAACATAATAATGCGCATTAAATTCAGAATGCAGAAGTACAAGAGGGATCTTGTATTTGTAATATGCTCCCGACATCCGAGAGCAGTCTACATGAGTTTGCACCATAGACATTCCATCTGGGAGCTGTCATTGTCTGTTTTCGGGTATTATGTGTCGATTGCAGGACAAGTATCATTGCTAACTAATTCTAAGTTTAATTAAAAGTAATACACCATACATTCTCCGTAGTATGGAAAGCGTTACAGAGTCTTTATAGCTCACTTAAGGTGTTGTTCGATTTCTGTCATTTCCAGCAATGAGTTGCTATAATTGTTTCTGCTTCACTTTTTGATACTGTATTGTTGAGTGTTCCATATTTCCAGCATTATGTCGAAAGGCAGTGCTGATCACTGTGTTCGATTGCTGCTTGTAACAATTAAAATTAATTATTATAATGCATAATTGTAGTTTCTACAGTGTATTGTATATCCTATAAGTATACCTATTATGTATGCTATAGTGGCAATTGCATATTTCAAGGTTAACACACATTTAGTGATATACTAAGAGGGGCTCCCTTCTTACGCATATTGAGTAATGGCGTTTTCTATACGGCTGAATATATGATATCTTCTGAAGCATAAACATAATTAATTTCTTATATATTTTAAACGTATCAAATCTATTTGTATTTCAAGCATAAAGTTACATTCGCTTATTTCTTTTGGAAGTATGTTGAGATGCTTGCGCATGCATGTGAGGCAAATACCAATGTTATTTTGTAAGGTAAACCAATCTTTTTCATTTTATATGCTAATAATTAAGGATAACAATTAGTTGACAGAATAATCATCCGTCTTATGTATGCTGAGTTATCAATTACTTTATTTTCCCTTGTGTCTCTCTTGCGTGTTGTTTTTATTATAAGCTTTTTATTCATATTGTCGTTACGATTCGATATTGTTAGCTTTTGAATACTTATGGCGAGTTCCGTGTGTAGAGATATCTTGTCTACACCACATATTTATACATGTTTTATAGGTCATAAATACATTTATTGCATTGGCAATTTATTAAAACGCAGTAGGACACCTCCAGTTTTGAAATTGTATTGTTTGGTGTGCCATGTTGCCAGCATTATATCGAAGTTATGTGCTGGAATTGCTGCATTGCATTTTGTGGGGATTGAATCACTACTATCTGAATACATACTATCTAATAAAACATACAATATATACTTTTTGATCTATTAGAAACATATCACAACACCTTTAAATCAAGTATTTTCTATGTATACTTTTATGTATTTTTATTTAAATACAAACGGACAATTTACATTGTCCATATGCAATTTCGTCCATGGTATGTTATTATTTTACTGCGCCAGACTAAAACCTTCTTCGTCCATATGTGTTAGAACAGACTCTCAAACGACATGAATGGAACATGAGATTGGATCAGTGTACTTAAACTGCAGAAAATCTGAATAATTGTTAGTTTTGACATACAATTATTACATGGGAATCGAAATCTGTATGGGTTATAAATGTGACACTTTCCCTGGGTTTATATATCAAAGGTTTATCATTGTATTTATAACTGCAATAAATATATTTTTTCATTAATGGCTGTAATAGTTATTAGTAATAATCGAATAAGCATGAAAACGTGTGTGTTACTATGTATTGTTGATGCTATCAATACTATTCTGACAAAATTAGTTATTATTGATTGTTAAAATTATTGACATTAATCTTCATTACATATTTTAGTCCAACTACAGGTTAACACAGATGTAAACATTATGCAAGTGTGTTTTTTCTCCCCAAACACATTGATTTGGCTTTATTTCCAGCATTCGGGTGCTCTCATTGTCTTATTTACAGTATCATGGCGAGTTGCAGAACTAGGCATGTTTTGACAACTCATACAGTTTAATTGATGGCAATTAACCATACATTTTCCGGAGTAAGGATACCATTATGGCATCTTTATAACTCACCTTATTAAGTGCGTGTTTCGATTTCTATCAGTGCTATATTTAGTTTCTACCGCACTTTTTGATACTGCATTGTTGGTAGTGTCACATTTCCAGCATTATGTCGAAATGTAGTGCCTACTGAGTTCGTTTGTTGCTTCTACCTTTCTTTTTATGTCCCCACACATTGGGTAGCATTAGGCATTACTCTTAACGGTCCGTCGGGTCTACGCACGTACGTACGGACGTCCTCAAATTGTATGGATGCAACTCCTCTTTTACTGCTGGGCGGATTTTGCTCAAACTTTCATAGCTAAGGAACCTTGATGTGTGAGTGATCGTGAGTGATGGAATTTTTGCTGAGACAACATTTGGTAGAATCATGGCCCTTTGTCATTTTTTCCAGTATAGAATATACAAAATATTAACTCCTCTTACAGTGCTGGGCGGATTTAACTGAAACATACACAGGTGGAGAACCTTAATGTGTAGGTGATCGTAAAAGACGAAATTTAGGCTGCGTCCAATTTTGGCAGATTTATTGCTATTTTTCATGTTTACAACTATAGTACTTCTTAAATTTTTTTGGACTCAACACTTTTTGAACTGATAGGCTGATTTTACTTAAATGTTTAAAGCTGAGGAACCATTATGTGTAGATGATCTGAAAGGAATGAATTTTGGCTACGACCAATTTTTGGCA
Organism: Congeria kusceri; assembly: GCA_027627225.1. Taxonomy (NCBI): domain Eukaryota; kingdom Metazoa; phylum Mollusca; class Bivalvia; order Myida; family Dreissenidae; genus Congeria; species Congeria kusceri. The sequence goes on along the minus strand of CM051029.1, from coordinate 5,627,726 downwards.
TATTTATGGCCCTTGGCCATTTTTCTACTATAGAATATAGACGGAGGAATCTATTTAACAGTTTGATAAATTTCGTTGAAACTTTTACAGCTAAAGAGCCTTAATGTGTAGGTGATCATATATGAAGGAAATTTGGCAGCGACTAATTTTGGCAGAATTATGGCCCTTTTCCACTATTCCACCATATAAAATATAATTCCCGATATTTTGTGGACTCAACCCCTCTTGAAATGCTTGGCGGATGTGAAAGCTGAAGGACATTAGTGTCTAGGCGATCGCAAAAAGAAGAAATTTCGGCTGCGACCAATTTCGGCAGAAGTATTACCCTTTGTCATTTTTCTACTATAAAATAATTTTAAAAAGTTATTTGTTGAGGCAAGAATTAGTGTTGGCGACAAGTCCTTTGTCTGTTTCCAAACATGTGTGGTGGGGGCATCCGTATCTGTTACACATCTAGTTGATACTGTACTGTTGAGTGTACCATATTTTCAGAAATATGTCGTTTTGTCGCGCTGTGTGTTCGCTTACAGCTTGTAGAAATTAAACTTAAAAATTGAAATGCATAATTTAGGGTCTACAGTGCGTTCTATGACCTACATATTTTCTTGTTCTATATGTTATTGAGCATGTTTAGGTCTCACTTGCCTGTTTTATATTGGCAATTGCATATTTCAAGGCGGTTCACCAATATGAGTGATATATTTGTAACTAACAGAGCGCATATTTGTAAACAGACAGTGTATTTTACATGCGTACCGACGTTTTCTATTTGACTAAATAAAGGATATCTTCTGAAGCATAAATGTTTTATTTATTAAATTATAAAGGTATTAAATCTGGTTGCATTTCAAGCATTGAGTTACATGCGTTTATTCTTTTGGAGGTATGTGGAGATGCTTGTGCATACATGTGGGGCAAATACAAATGTTATTTTATTTATTTTTACAAATAATTGTAATTCCATATGCTAATATTTGTGGTAAACGGCTAACGGACAGAATAATATTCCGCATTATGTATGCTGATTATTCGATTGTCTTATTCTGTCTGATTTCTCTCATGTTTTTAATTGTAAGCTTTTTATTCATACTATGGATTCGATTTCTATATTTAGCAGCTTATGCGTACTTATGGCGAATTTCGTGTGTATGAATATCTAGGCAATTGCACAGGTTTGTAAATGTATTTCATGTCTTAAATGCAGTTATTGCATTGGCCATATATTATAACGCAATTGGATAGCGGGGATTAAATCCCTATTGTCTGAATACATAGTATCTTACCAAAGCATATATTAAATGCGTTTTGATCTATTAGAAAAATATCCTTACATCTTTAATTTAAGTAGTTTCTATGAAGAATGCTATGTATGTTTGTTTCAATAAAAAAGGACAATGTACTTTGATTTAATGTACTATCTCTATACCCATATCATATTGAAGTATATCCAAACAAATGTAAATAATTTGCTTACTTATTCGGCACCCACATATTTTAAATAGTGTTTTGCTTTTACATATGGTCTGAAAGAATAGCGCACATTTCTTTTTGGAAAAAATGTGTATATGCATTCGGTTTGTTTTAAGTGAATGATCAGTGTCATTGTTGGAATTATCCCCACCCAAGAAATAACTAACAAAGCACGGTGTGAATTTAAATTAGTGCATAACTTAAGGAAAAGAAGGATCATGTTTGTTGTATATGTAATACGTTCCCGAAATGCGTATACGTCCTACATTTGTTCTCTACAAATACATTCCATTTGGTTATTAGTAATAATCGAATAAGCATGAAAACGTATGTGTTACTATGTAATGTTGATACTATCAATACTATTGTGACAAAATTAGTTATTATTGATTGTTAAAATTATTTACCTTTATCACCATTACATAGTTTAGTCCAACTACAGGTTAACAAAGATTTAATCATTATGCAAGTGAGTTTTATCAACGCATTTGAGAGGGGTGCAATATAAAATGCCATAAATGCAGTCAGTCAAATTTGAGTGATTATCAATTTATCTCAGATGATTCGATTCCCTAAACTGTGACAACAGGATTGTGGCAATGCACTAGAGTTCAACACCCGAGAATTGGGGAGCGTCAAATAAAGAAAGAGTGTTAGTAACAATCGAATTACGAATCATACATGTGTAGTTAAATATATTTATGATGCTAGCAATATTATTTAAACAAAACTTTCCATTATTTACCGTTCTATATTTGTTCTCCATAAACACATTGATCTGGCTTTATTTCCAGCAAACGGGTGCTCTCATTGTCTTATTTACAGTATTATGGCGAGTTGCAGAACTAGGCATGTATTGACAACTGATACAGTTTTATTGATTGTAATTAGCCATAAATTATCCGTGGTAAGGATACCACTATCGTATCTTTATAGCTCACCTTATTAAGTGCGTTTTTTTCGATTTCTGACACTGCTATATATAGCTTCTACCTCACTTTTTGATACTGCATTATTGGTAGTGTCACATTTCCAGCATTATGTCGAAATGTAGTGCCTATTGTGTTCGTTTCTTGCTTCTACATTTCTGTTTCTGTCCCCACACATTGGGAGGCATTAGACATTTTTCTTAGCGGTCCGTCGGGTCGTACGAACGTACGTACGCACGTCCTGAAATTGTATGGATTCAACTCCTCGGTTACTGCTGGGCGGATTTCGCTCAATCTTCCACAGCTTTAGAACCTTTGTGTGTGGGTGATCGTGAGAAATGGAATTTTTGCTGAGACTACATTTGGTAGAATTATGGCCCTTTGTCATTATTTCCACTATAGAATATACAAAATATGAACTCCTCTTACAGAGCTGGGCGGATTTAACTGAAACGTTCACAGCTGGAGAACCTTAATGTGTAGGTGATCGTAAAAGACGAAATTTAGGCTGCGTCCAATTTTGGCAGGTTTATTGCTATTTTTCATTTTTACTACTATAGTACTTCTTCAAATTTTTTGGACTCAACACTTTTTGAAGTGCTAGGCTGATTTTGCTTCAATGTTTAAAGCTGAGGAACCAGTATGTGTAGATGATCTAAAAGGAATGAATTTTGGAAGATGTATGGCCTTTGGCCATTTTTCTACTGTTGAATATAGACATGAAGACTCAACTTCTCTTTAACAGTTTGATAAACTTTGTTCAAACTTCTACAACAAAAGGGCCTTAATGTGTGGGTTATCATACCTGAAGGCATTTCGGCAGCGACTAATGTTGGCAGAATTATGGCCCTTTTCCACTTTTCCACCATAGAATATATACTTATCGATATTTTGTGGACTCAGCCTCTCTTGAAATGCTTGGCGGATGGCGTTCAAACTGTCAAAACTGAAGGACATTAATGTCTAGGCGATCACAAATTAAGAATTTCAGCTGCGACCAATTTCTGTAGAAGTATTACCCTTTGTCATTTTTCAACTACAAAATAATTATTTAAAAAAATATTATTTGAAGCTCGAATTAGTGTTGGCGACAAGTCCTTTGTCTGTTTCCAAACATATGTGGTGGGGGCATCCGTGTCTGTGAAACATCTAGTTGATACTGTACTGTTGAGTGTACCATATTTTAAGAAATATGTCGATTAGCATGCTGAGTGTTCGCTTACAGCTTGTTGAAATAAAAATTAAAAATTGAAATGCATAATTTAGGGTCTACAGTGCGTTTTATGACCTACATCTGTTCTTGTTCTATATGTTATTAAGTAAGTTTGGGCCTCACTTGCCTGTTTTATATTGGCAATTGCATATTTCAAGGCGGTGTACAAATATGAGTGATATATTTGTAACTAAAAGAGCGCATATTTCTCAGTTTTTTTTTACATGCGTAATGACGTTTTCTATTTGATTAAATATATGATATTTTCTGAAGCATAAAGGTATTCTTTATTAAATTATAAAGGTATTAAATCTGGTTGCATTTCAAGCATTAAGTTACATGCGTTTATTTCTTTTGGAAGTATGTTGAGATGCTTGTGCATGCATGTGAGGCAAATACAAATGTTATTTTATTTATTTTCACAAATAATTTTAATTCCATATGCTAATATTTGTGGTAAACGGCTAATGACAGAATAATATTCCGCATTATGTATGCTGATTATTCGATTGTCTTATTCTCTGTGATTTCTCTCCATCATGTTTTTAATTGTAAGCTTGTTATTCATACTATGGATTCGATTTCTATCTTTATCAGCTTATGCGAACTTATGGCGAATTTCGTGTATATGAATATCTTGGCAATTGCACAGGTTTGTAAATGTATTTCATGTCTTAAATGCAGTTATTGCATTGGCCATATATTATAACGCAATTGGATAGCGGGGATTAAATCCCTATTGTCTGAATACATAGTATCTTACCAAGCATATATTAAATGCGTTTTGATCTATTAGAAAAATATCCTTACATCTTTAATTTAAGTAGTTTCTATGAAGAATGCTATGTATGTTTGTTTCAATAAAAAAGGACAATGTACTTTGATTTAAAGTACTATCTCTATATATTTAATACTTACCCATATCATATTGAAGTATATCCAAACAAATGTAAATAATTTGCTTACTTATTCGGCACCCACATATTTTAAATAGTGTTTTGCTTTTTCATATGGTCTGAAAGAATAGCGCACATTTATGTTTGGAAAAAAATGTGTATATGCATTCGGTTTGTTTTAAGTGAATGATCAGTGTCATTGTTGGAATTATCCCCACCCAAGAAATAACTAACAAAGCACGGTGTGAATTTAAATTAGTGCATAACTTAAGGAAAAGAAGGATCATGTTTGTTGTATATGTAATACGTTACCGAAATGCGTATACGTCCTACATATGTTCTCTTCAAATAGATTCCATTTGGTTATTAGTAATAATCGAATAAGCATGAAAACGTGTGTGTCACTATGTAATGTTGATACTATCAATACTATTGTGACAAAATTAGTTATTATTGATTGTTAAAATTATTTACCTTTATCAACATTACATAGTTCAGTCCAACTACAGGTTAACACAGATTTAATTGTTATGCAAGTGTGTTTTATCAACGCATTTGAGAGGAGTGCGATATAAAATGCCATAAATACAGTCAGTCAAATTGGAGTGATCATCCATTTATCTCAGATGATTCGATTCTCTAAACTGTGACAACAGGATGGTGCCAACGCACTAGAGTTCAACACCCGAGAATTGGGGAGCGCCAAATAAAGAAAGAGTGTTCGTAATAATCGCATTACCAATCATACATGTGTTCTTAAACATATTTAAATTGCGAGCAATATAATTTAAACAAAACTTTCCATTATTTACCGTTCTATATTTGTTCTCCATAAACACATTGATCTGGCTTTATTTCCAGCATTCGGGTGCTCTCATTGTCTTATTTACAGTATTATGGCGAGTTGCAGAACTATGCATGTTTTGACAACTGATACAGTTTTATTGATGGCAATTAGCCATAAATTATCCGTGGTAAAGATACCATTATCGTGTCTTTATAGCTCACCTTATTAAGTGCACTTTTTTTGATTTCAGTCACTGCTACATATAGCTTCTACCTCACTTTTTGATACTGCATTATTGGTAGTGTCACATTTCCAGCATTATGTCGAAATGTAGTGCCTACTGTGTTCGTTTCTTGCTTCTACATTTCTGTTTTTGTCCCCACACATTGGGAGGCATTAGACATTGTTCTTAGCGGTCCGTCGGGTCGTACGAACGTACGTACGCACGTCCTGAAATTGTATGGATTCAACTCCTCTTTTACTGCTGGCGGATTTCGCTCAAACTTTCACATCTTTAGAACTTGAGTGTGTGGGTGATCGTGAGAGATGGAATGTTTGCTGAGACTACATTTGGTAGAATTATGGCCCTTTGTCATTATTTCCACTATAGAATATTCAAAATATGAACTCCTCTTACAGAGCTGGGCGGATTTAACTGAAACGTTCACAGCTGGAGAACCTTAATGTGTAGGTGATCGTAAAAGACGAAATATAGGCTGCGTCCAATTTTGGCAGGTTTATTGCTATTTTTCATTTTTACTACTATAGTACTTCTTGAAATTTCTTGGACTCAACACTTTTTGAAGTGCTAGGCTGATTTTGCTTCAATGTTTAAAGCTGAGGAACCAGTATGTGTAGATGATCTAAAAGGAATGAATTTTGGAAGATATATGGCCTTTGGCCATTTTTATACTATAGAATATAGACATGAACTTCTCTTTAACAGTTTGATAAACTTTGTTCAAACTTTTACAACAAAGGGCCTTAATGTGTGGGTTAGCATACATGAAGGCATTTCGGCAGCGACTAATGTTGGCAGAATTATGGCCCTTTTCCACTTTTCCACCATAGAATATATACTTATCGATATTTTGTGGACTCAGCCTCTCTTGAAATGCTTGGCGGATGGCGTCAAAACAGTCAAAACTGAAGGACATTAATGTCTAGGCGATCGCAAAGGAAGAAATTTTAGCTGCGACCAATTTCTGTAGAAGTATTACCCTTTGTCAGTTTTCTACTATAAAATAATTATTAAAAAAAATACTTTTTGTGGCTAGAATTAGTATTGGCGACAAGACCTTTGTCTGTTTCCAAACATATGTGGTGGGGGCATCCGTGTCTGTGACACATCTAGTTGATAATGTACTGTTGAGTGTACCATATTTTAAGAAATATGTCGATTAGCGTGCCGAGTGTTCGCTTACAGCTTGTTGAAATAAAAATTAAAAATTGAAATGCATAATTTAGGGTCAACAGTGCGTTTTATGACCTACATCTGTTCTTGTTCTATATGTTATTAAGCAAGTTTGAGTCTCACTTGCCTGTTTTATATTGGCAATAGCATATTTCAAGGCGGTTTACAAATATGAGTGATATATTTGTAACTAAAAGAGCGCATATTTGTCAGTTTTTTTTACATGCGTAATGACGTTTTCTATTTGATTAAATATATGATATTTTCTGAAGCATAAAGGTATTCTTTATTAAATTATAAAGGTATTAAATCTGGTTGCATTTCAAGCATTATGTTACATGCGTTTATTTCTTTTGGAAGTATGTTGAGATGCTTGTGCATGCATGTGAGGCAAATACAAATGTTATTTTATGTATTTTCATAAATAAATTTAATTCCATATGCTAATATTTGTGGTCAACGGCTAACGGACAGAATAATATTCCGCATTATGTATGCTGATTATTCGATTGTCTTATTCTCTCTGATTACTCTCCATCAAGTTTTTAATTGTATGCTTTTTATTTATACTATGGATTCGATTTCTATCTTTATCAGCTTATGCGTACTTATGGCGAATTTCGTGTGTATGAATATCTTGGCAATTGCACAGGTTTGTAAATGTATTTCATGTCTTAAATGCAGTTATTGCATTGGCCATATATTATAACGCAGTTAGATAGCGGGAATTAAATCCCTATTGTCTGAATACATAGTATCTTACCACGCATATATTAAATGCGTTTTGATCTATTAGAAAAATATCCTTACATCTTTAATTTAAGTAGTTTCTATGAAGAATGCTATGTTTGTTTGTTTCAATAAAAAAGGACAATGTACTTTGATTTAAAGTACTATCTCTATATATTTAATACTTACCCATATCATATTGAAGTATATCCAAACAAATGTAAATAATTTGCTTACTTATTCGGCACCCACATATTTTAGATAGTGTTTTGCTTTTTCATATGGTCTGAAAGAATAGCGCACATTTATTTTTGGAAAATATGTGTATATGCCTTCGGTTTGTTTTAAGTGAATGATCAGTGTCATTGTTGGAATTATCCCCACCCAAGAAATAGCTAACAAAGCACGGTGTGAATTTAAATTAATGCATAACTGAAGGAAAAGAAGGATCATGTTTGTTGTATATGTAATACGTTCCCGAAATACGTATACGTCATACATTTGTTCTCTACAAATACATTCCATTTGGTTATTAGTAATAATTGAATAAGCATGTAAACGTGTGTGTCACTATGTAATGTTTATACTATCAATACTATTGTGACACAATTAGTTATTATTGATTGTTAAAATTATTTACCTTTATAAATGTTACATAATTTAGTCCAACTACAGGTTAACAAAAATTTAATTGTTATGTAAGTGTGTTTTATCAACGCATTTGAGAGGAGTGCGATATAAAATGCCATAAATACAGTCAGTCAAATTTGAGTGATTATCCATTTATCTCAGATGATTCGATTCTCTAAACTGTGACAACAGGATGGTGCTAACGCACTAGAGTTCAACACCCGAGAATTGGGGAGAGTCAAATAAAGAAAGAGTGTTAGTAATAATCGCATTACCAATCATACATGTGCTCTTAAATATATTTATGATGCGAGCAATATTATTTAAACAAAACTTTCCATTATTTACCGTTCTATATTTGTTCTCCATAAACACATTGATCTGGGTTTATTTCCAGCATTCGGGTGCTCTCATTGTCTTATTTCCAGCCTTATATCGAAATGTAGTGCCTACTGTGTTCGTGTCTTGCTTCTACCGTTCTGTTTCTGTCCCCACACATTGGGAGGCATTAGACATTTTTCTTAGCGGTCCGTCGGGTCGTACGAACGTTCGTACGCACGTCCTGAAATATTTTGGATTCAACTCCTCCTTTACTGCTGGCGGATTTCGCTAAAACTTTCACATCTTTAGAACTTGAGTGTGTGGGTGATCGTGAGAGATGGAATGTTTGCTGAGACTACATTTGGTAGAATTATGGCCCTTTGTCATTATTTTCACTATAGAATATTCAAAATATGAACTCCTCTTACAGAGCTGGGCGGATTTAACTGAAACGTTCACAGCTGGAGAACCTTAATGTGTAGGTGATCGTAAAAGACGAAATTTAGGCTGCGTCCAATTTTGGCAGGTTTATTGCTATTTTTCATTTTTACTACTATAGTACTTCTTCAAATGTTTTGGACTCAACACTTTTCGAAGTGCTAGGCTGATTTTGCTTCAATGTTTAAATCTGAGGAACCAGTATGTGTAGATGATCTAAAAGGAATGAATTTTGGAAGATATGTGGCCTTTGGCCATTTTTCTACTATAGAATATAGACATGAACTTCTCTTTAACAGTTTGATAAACTTTGTTCAAACTTTTACAACAAAAGGGCCTTAGTGTGTGGGTTATCATACATGAAGGCATTTCGGCAGCGACTAATGTTGGCAGAATTATGGCCCTTTTCCACTTTTCCACCATAGAATATATACTTATCGATATTTTGTGGACTCAGCCTCTCTTGAAATGCTTGGCGGATGGCGTTCAAACTGTCAAAACTGAAGGACATTAATGTCTAGGCGATCACAAATTAAGAATTTCAGCTGCGACCCATTTCTGTAGAAGTATTACCCTTTGTCATTTTTCTACTACAAAATAATTATTAAAAAAATACTTTTTGTCGCTAGAATTAGTGTTGGCGACAAGTCCTTTGTCTGTTTCCAAACATATGTGGTGGGGGCATCCGTGTCTGTGAAACATCTAGTTGATACTGTACTGTTGAGTGTACCATATTTTAAGAAATATGTCGATTAGCATGCTTAGTGTTCGCTTACAGCTTGTTGAAATAAAAATTAAAAATTGAAATGCATAATTTAGGGTCTACAGTGCGTTTTATGACCTACATCTGTTCTTGTTCTATATGTTATTAAGTATGTTTGGGCCTCACTTGCCTGTTTTATATTGGCAATTGCATATTTCAAGGCGGTGTACAAATATGAGTGATATATTTGTAACTAAAAGAGCGCATATTTCTCAGTTTTTTTTTACATGCGTAATGACGTTTTCTATTTGATTAAATATATGATATTTTCTGAAGCATAAAGGTATTCTTTATTAAATTATAAAGGTATTAAATCTGGTTGCATTTCAAGCATTAAGTTACATGCGTTTATTTCTTTTGGAAGTATGTTGAGATGCTTGTGCATGCATGTGAGGCAAATACAAATGTTATTTTATTTATTTTCACAAATAATTTTAATTCCATATGCTAATATTTGTGGTAAACGGCTAATGACAGAATAATATTCCGCATTATGTATGCTGATTATTCGATTGTCTTATTCTCTGTGATTTCTCTCCATCATGTTTTTAATTGTAAGCTTGTTATTCATACTATGGATTCGATTTCTATCTTTATCAGCTTATGCGAAATTATGGCGAATTTCGTGTATATGAATATCTTGGCAATTGCACAGGTTTGTAAATGTATTTCATGTCTTAAATGCAGTTATTGCATTGGCCATATATTATAACGCAATTGGATAGCGGGGATTAAATCCCTATTGTCTGAATACATAGTATCTTACCAAGCATATATTAAATGCGTTTTGATCTATTAGAAAAATATCCTTACATCTTTAATTTAAGTAGTTTCTATGAAGAATGCTATGTATGTTTGTTTCAATAAAAAAGGACAATGTACTTTGATTTAAAGTACTATCTCTATATATTTAATACTTACCCATATCATATTGAAGTATATCCAAACAAATGTAAATAATTTGCTTACTTATTCGGCACCCACATATTTTAAATAGTGTTTTGCTTTTTCATATGGTCTGAAAGAATAGCGCACATTTATGTTTGGAAAAAAATGTGTATATGCATTCGGTTTGTTTTAAGTGAATGATCAGTGTCATTGTTGGAATTATCCCCACCCAAGAAATAACTAACAAAGCACGGTGTGAATTTAAATTAGTGCATAACTGAAGGAAAAGAAGGATCATGTTTGTTGTATATGTAATACGTTCCCGAAATGCGTATACGTCCTACATATGTTCTCTTCAAATAGATTCCATTTGGTTATTAGTAATAATCGAATAAGCATGAAAACGTGTGTGTCACTATGTAATGTTTACACTATCAATACTATTGTGACAAAATTAGTTTTATTATTGATTGTTAAAATTATTTACCTTTATCAACATTACATAGTTCAGTCCAACTATAGGTTAACAAAGATTTAATTGTTATACAAGTGTGTTTTATCAACGCATTTGAGAGGAGTGCGATATAAAATGCCATAAATACAGTCAGTCAAATTTGAGTGATTATCCATTTATCTCAGATGATTCGATTCTCTAAACTGTGACAACAGGATGGTGCCAACGCACTAGAGTTCAACACCCGAGAATTGGGGAGCGCCAAATAAAGAAAGAGTGTTAGTAATAATCGCATTACCAATCATACATGTGTTCTTAAACATATTTAAATTGCGAGCAATATTATTTAAACAAAACTTTCCATTATTTACCGTTCTATATTTGTTCTCCATAAACACATTGATCTGGCTTTATTTCCAGCATTCGGGTGCTCTCATTGTCTTATTTACAGTATTATGGCGAGTTGCAGAACTATGCATGTTTTGACAACTGATACAGTTTTATTGACTGCAATTAGCCATAAATTATCCGTGGTAAAGATACCATTATCGTGTCTTTATAGCTCACCTTATTAAGTGCACATTTTTCGATTTCAGTCACTGCAACATATAGCTTCTACCTCACTTTTTGATACTGCATTATTGGTAGTGTCACATTTCCAGCATTATGTCGAAATGTAGTGCCTACTGTGTTCGTTTCTTGCTTCTACATTTCTGTTTTTGTCCCCACACATTGGGAGGCATTAGACATTGTTCTTAGCGGTCCGTCGGGTCGTACGAACGTACGTACGCACGTCCTGAAATTGTATGGATTCAACTCCTCTTTTACTGCAAGCGGATTTCGCTCAAACTTTCACATCTTTAGAACCTTAGTGTGTGGGTGATCGTGAGAGATGGAATGTTTGCTGAGACTACATTTGGTAGAATTATGGCCCTTTGTCATTATTTCCACTATAGAATATTCAAAATATGAACTCCTCTTACAGAGCTGGGCGGATTTAACTGAAACGTTCACAGCTGGAGAACCTTAATGTGTAGGTGATCGTAAAAGACGAAATTTAGGCTGCGTCCAATTTTGGCAGGTTTATTGCTATTTTTCATTTTTACTACTATAGTACTTCTTCAAATGTTTTGGACTCAACACTTTTCGAAGTGCTAGGCTGATTTTGCTTCAATGTTTAAATCTGAGGAACCAGTATGTGTAGATGATCTAAAAGGAATGAATTTTGGAAGATATGTGGCCTTTGGCCATTTTTCTACTATAGAATATAGACATGAACTTCTCTTTAACAGTTTGATAAACTTTGTTCAAACTTTTACAACAAAAGGGCCTTAGTGTGTGGGTTATCATACATGAAGGCATTTCGGCAGCGACTAATGTTGGCAGAATTATGGCCCTTTTCCACTTTTTCCCATTGAATATATACTTATCGATATTTTGTGGACTCAGCCTATCTTGAAATGCTTGGCGGATGGCGTTCAAACTGTCAAAACTGAAGGACATTAATGTCTAGGCGATCGCAAAGGAAGAAATGTCAGCTGCGACCAATTCCTATAGAAGTATTACCCTTTGTCATTTTTCTACTATAAAATAATTATAAAAAAATACTTTTTGTGGCTAGAATTAGTGTTGTCGACAAGTCCTTTGTCTGTTTCCAAACATATGTGGTGGGGGCATCCGTGTCTGTGACACATCTAGTTGATACTGTACTGTTGAGTGTACCATATTTTAAGAAATATGTCGATTAGCGTGCTGAGTGTTCGCTTACAGCTTGTAGAAATAAAAATTAAAAATTGAAATACATAATTTAGGGTCTACAGTGCGTTTTATGACCTACATCTGTTGTTGTTCTATATGTTATTAAGCAAGTTTGGGTCTCACTTGCCTGTTTTATATTGGCAATTGCATATTTCAAGGCGGTTTACAAATATGAGTGAAATATTTGTAACTAAAAGAGCGCATATTTGTCAGTTTTTTTTACATGCGTAATGACGTTTTCTATTTGATTAAATATATGATATTTTCTGAAGCATAAAGGTATTCTTTATTAAATTATATAGGTATTAAATCTGGTTGCATTTCAAGCATTAAGTTACATGCGTTTATTTCTTTTGGAAGTATGTTGAGATGCTTGTGCATGCATGTGAGGCAAATACAAATGTTATTTTATTTATTTTCACAAATAATTTTAATTCCATATGCTAATATTTGTGGTAAACGGCTAATGACAGAATAATATTCCGCATTATGTATGCTGATTATTCGATTGTCTTATTCTCTGTGATTTCTCTCCATCATGTTTTTAATTGTAAGCTTGTTATTCATACTATGGATTCGATTTCTATCTTTATCAGCTTATGCGAAATTATGGCGAATTTCGTGTATATGAATATCTTGGCAATTGCACAGGTTTGTAAATGTATTTCATGTCTTAAATGCAGTTATTGCATTGGCCATATATTATAACGCAATTGGATAGCGGGGATTAAATCCCTATTGTCTGAATACATAGTATCTTACCAAGCATATATTAAATGCGTTTTGATCTATTAGAAAAATATCCTTACATCTTTAATTTAAGTAGTTTCTATGAAGAATGCTATGTATGTTTGTTTCAATAAAAAAGGACAATGTACTTTGATTTAAAGTACTATCTCTATATATTTAATACTTACCCATATCATATTGAAGTATATCCAAACAAATGTAAATAATTTGCTTACTTATTCGGCACCCACATATTTTAAATAGTGTTTTGCTTTTTCATATGGTCTGAAAGAATAGCGCACATTTATGTTTGGAAAAAAATGTGTATATGCATTCGGTTTGTTTTAAGTGAATGATCAGTGTCATTGTTGGAATTATCCCCACCCAAGAAATAACTAACAAAGCACGGTGTGAATTTAAATTAGTGCATAACTGAAGGAAAAGAAGGATCATGTTTGTTGTATATGTAATACGTTCCCGAAATGCGTATACGTCCTACATATGTTCTCTTCAAATAGATTCCATTTGGTTATTAGTAATAATCGAATAAGCATGAAAACGTGTGTGTCACTATGTAATGTTTACACTATCAATACTATTGTGACAAAATTAGTTTTATTATTGATTGTTAAAATTATTTACCTTTATCAACATTACATAGTTCAGTCCAACTATAGGTTAACAAAGATTTAATTGTTATACAAGTGTGTTTTATCAACGCATTTGAGAGGAGTGCGATATAAAATGCCATAAATACAGTCAGTCAAATTTGAGTGATTATCCATTTATCTCAGATGATTCGATTCTCTAAACTGTGACAACAGGATGGTGCCAACGCACTAGAGTTCAACACCCGAGAATTGGGGAGCGCCAAATAAAGAAAGAGTGTTAGTAATAATCGCATTACCAATCATACATGGGTTCTTAAACATATTTAAATTGCGAGCAATATTATTTAAACAAAACTTTCCATTATTTACCGTTCTATATTTGTTCTCCATAAACACATTGATCTGGCTTTATTTCCAGCATTCGGGTGCTCTCATTGTCTTATTTACAGTATTATGGCGAGTTGCAGAACTATGCATGTTTTGACAACTGATACAGTTTTATTGACTGCAATTAGCCATAAATTATCCGTGGTAAAGATACCATTATCGTGTCTTTATAGCTCACCTTATTAAGTGCACATTTTTCGATTTCAGTCACTGCAACATATAGCTTCTACCTCACTTTTTGATACTGCATTATTGGTAGTGTCACATTTCCAGCATTATGTCGAAATGTAGTGCCTACTGTGTTCGTTTCTTGCTTCTACATTTCTGTTTTTGTCCCCACACATTGGGAGGCATTAGACATTGTTCTTAGCGGTCCGTCGGGTCGTACGAACGTACGTACGCACGTCCTGAAATTGTATGGATTCAACTCCTCTTTTACTGCAAGCGGATTTCGCTCAAACTTTCACATCTTTAGAACCTTAGTGTGTGGGTGATCGTGAGAGATGGAATGTTTGCTGAGACTACATTTGGTAGAATTATGGCCCTTTGTCATTATTTCCACTATAGAATATTCAAAATATGAACTCCTCTTACAGAGCTGGGCGGATTTAACTGAAACGTTCACAGCTGGAGAACCTTAATGTGTAGGTGATCGTAAAAGACGAAATTTAGGCTGCGTCCAATTTTGGCAGGTTTATTGCTATTTTTCATTTTTACTACTATAGTACTTCTTCAAATGTTTTGGACTCAACACTTTTCGAAGTGCTAGGCTGATTTTGCTTCAATGTTTAAATCTGAGGAACCAGTATGTGTAGATGATCTAAAAGGAATGAATTTTGGAAGATATGTGGCCTTTGGCCATTTTTCTACTATAGAATATAGACATGAACTTCTCTTTAACAGTTTGATAAACTTTGTTCAAACTTTTACAACAAAAGGGCCTTAGTGTGTGGGTTATCATACATGAAGGCATTTCGGCAGCGACTAATGTTGGCAGAATTATGGCCCTTTTCCACTTTTTCCCATTGAATATATACTTATCGATATTTTGTGGACTCAGCCTATCTTGAAATGCTTGGCGGATGGCGTTCAAACTGTCAAAACTGAAGGACATTAATGTCTAGGCGATCGCAAAGGAAGAAATGTCAGCTGCGACCAATTCCTATAGAAGTATTACCCTTTGTCATTTTTCTACTATAAAATAATTATAAAAAAATACTTTTTGTGGCTAGAATTAGTGTTGTCGACAAGTCCTTTGTCTGTTTCCAAACATATGTGGTGGGGGCATCCGTGTCTGTGACACATCTAGTTGATACTGTACTGTTGAGTGTACCATATTTTAAGAAATATGTCGATTAGCGTGCTGAGTGTTCGCTTACAGCTTGTAGAAATAAAAATTAAAAATTGAAATACATAATTTAGGGTCTACAGTGCGTTTTATGACCTACATCTGTTGTTGTTCTATATGTTATTAAGCAAGTTTGGGTCTCACTTGCCTGTTTTATATTGGCAATTGCATATTTCAAGGCGGTTTACAAATATGAGTGAAATATTTGTAACTAAAAGAGCGCATATTTGTCAGTTTTTTTTACATGCGTAATGACGTTTTCTATTTGATTAAATATATGATATTTTCTGAAGCATAAAGGTATTCTTTATTAAATTATATAGGTATTAAATCTGGTTGCATTTCAAGCATTAAGTTACATGCGTTTATTTCTTTTGGAAGTATGTGAGATGCTTGTGCATGCATGTGAGGCAAATACAAATGTTATTTTATTTATTTTCACAAATAATTTTAATTCCATATGCTAATATTTGTGGTAAACGGCTAACGGACAGAATTATATTCCGCACTATGTATGCTGATTATTCGATTGTCTTATTCTCTCTGATTTCTCTCCATCATGTTTTTAATTGTAACCTTTTTATTCATACTATGGATTCGAATTCTATCTTTATCAGCCTATGCGTACTTATGGCGGATTTCGTGTGTATGCATATATTGGCAATTGCACAGGTTTGTAAATGTATTTCATGTCTTAAATGCAGTTATTGCATTGGCCATATATTAACACGCAATTGGATAGCGGGGATTAAATCCCTATTGTCTGAATACATAGTATCTTACCAAGCATATATTAAATGCGTTTTGATCTATTAGAAAAATATCCTAACATCTTTAATTTAAGTAGTTTCTATGAAGAATGCTATGTATGTTTGTTTCAATAAAAAATGACAATGTACTTTGATTTAAAGTACTATCTCTATATATTTAATACTTACCCATATCATATTGAAGTATATCCAAACAAATGTAAATGATTTGCTTAATTATTCGGCACCCACATATTTTAAATAGTGTTTTGCTTTTACATATGGTCTGAAAGAATAGCGCACATTTATTTTTGGAAAAATGTGTATGTGCATTCGGTTTGTTTTAAGTGAATGATCAGTGTCATTCTTGGAATTATCCCCACCCAAGAAATAACTAACAAAGCACGGTGTGAATTTAAATTAGTGCATAACTTAAGGAAAAGAAGGATCATGTTTGTTGTATATGTAATACGTTCCCGAAATGCGTATACGTCATACATTTGTTCTCTACAAATACATTCCATTTGGTTATTAGTAATAATCGAATAAGCATGAAAACGTCTGTGTCGCTATGTAATGTTTATACTATCAATACTATTGTGACAAAATTAGTTATTATTGATTGTTAAAATTATTTACCTTTATCAACATTACATAGTTTAGTCCAACTACATGTTAACAAAGATTTAATTGGTTATGCAAGTGTGTTTTATCAACGCATTTGAGAGGAGTGCGATATAAAATGCCATAAATACAGTCAGTCAAATTTGAGTGATTATCCATTTATCTCAGATGATTCGATTCTCTAAACTGTGACAACAGGATGGTGCCAACGCACTAGAGTTCAACACCCGAGAATTGGGGAGAGTCAAATAAAGAAAGAGTATTAGTAATAATCGCATTACCAATCATACATGTGTTCTTAAATATATTTATGATGTGAGCAATATTATTTAAACAAAACTTTCCATTATTTACCGTTCTATATTTGTTCTCCATAAACACATTGATCTGGCTTTATTTCCAGCATTCGGGTGCTCTCATTGTCTTATTTACAGTATTATGGCGAGTTGCAGAACTAGGCATGTTTTGACAACTGATACAGTTTTATTGATTGCAATTAGCCATAAATTCTCCGAGGTAAAGATACCATTATCGTGTCTTTATCGCTCACCTTATTAAGTGCGCTTTTTTCGATTTCAGTCACTGCTACATATAGCTTCTACCTCACTTTTTGATACTGCATTATTGGTAGTGTCACATTTCCAGCATTATGTCGAAATGTAGTGCCTACTGTGTTCGTTTCTTGCTTCTACATTTCTGTTTCTGTCCCCACACATTGGGAGGCATTAGACATGGTTCTTAGCGGTCCGTCGGGTCGTACGAACGTACGTACGCACGTCCTGAAATTGTATGGATTCAACTCCTCTTTTACTGCTGGCGGATTTCGCTCGAACTTTCACATCTTTAGAACCTTAGTGTGTGGGTGATCGTGAGAGATGGAATGTTTGCTGAGACTACATTTGGTAGAATTATGGCCCTTTGTCATTATTTCCACTACAGAATATACAAAATATGAACTCCTCTTACAGAGCTGGGCGGATTTAACTGAAACGTTCACAGCTGGAGAACCTTAATGTGTAGGTGATCGTAAAAGACGAAATTTAGGCTGCGTCCAATTTTGGCAGGTTTATTGCTATTTTTCATTTTTACTACTATAATTCTTCTTGAAATTTTTTGGACTCAACACTTTTTGAAGAGCTATGCTGATTTTGTTTCAATGTTTAAAGCTGAGGAACCAGTATGTGTAGATGATATAAAAGGAATAAATTTTGGAAGATATATGGCCTTTGGCCATTTTTCTACTATAGAATATAGACATGAACTTCTCTTTAACAGTTTGATAAACTTTGTTCAAACTTTTACAACAAAAGGGCCTTAGTGTGTGCGTTATCATACATGAAGGCATTTCGGCAGCGACTAATGTTGGCAGAATTATGGCACTTTTCCACTTTTCCACCATAGAATATATACTTATCGTTATTTTGTGGACTCAGCCTCTCTTGAAATGCTTGGCGGATGGCGTTCAAACTGTCAAAACTGAAGGACATTAATGTCTAGGCTATCGCAAAGGAAGAAATTTCAGCTGCGACCAATTTCTGTAGAAGTATTACCCTTTGTCATTTTTCTACTATAAAATAATTATTAAAAAAATACTTTTTGTCGCTAGAATTAGTGTTGGCGACAAGTCCTTTGTCTGTTTCCAAACATATGTGGTGGGGGCATCCGTGTCTGTGACACATCTAGTTGATACTGTACTGTTGAGTGTACCATATTTTAAGAAATATGTCGATTAGCGTGCATAGTGTTCGCTTACAGCTTGTAGAAATAAAAATTG
Organism: Congeria kusceri; assembly: GCA_027627225.1. Lineage (NCBI taxonomy): Eukaryota > Metazoa > Mollusca > Bivalvia > Myida > Dreissenidae > Congeria > Congeria kusceri. Next base: position 5,608,814 of record CM051029.1, on the reverse strand, counting down.
AAAATTGAAATGCATAATTTAGGGTCTACAGTGCGTTTTATGACCTACATCTGTTCTTGTTCTATATGTTATTAAGCAAGTTTGGGTCTCACTTGCCTGTTTTATATTGGCAATTGCATATTTCAAGGCGGTTTACAAATATGAGTGATATATTTGTAACTAAAACAGCGCATATTTGTCAACAGTCAGTGTTTTTTACATGCGTAATGACGTTTTCTATTTGATTAAATATATGATATTTTCTGAAGCATAAAGGTATTCTTTATTAAATAATAAAGGTATTATATCTGGTTGCATTTCAAGCATTAAGTTACATGCGTTTATTTCTGTTGGAAGTATGTTGAGATGATTGTGCATGCATGTGAGGCAAATACAAATGTTATTTTATTTATTTTCACAAATAATTTTATTTCCATATGCTAATATTTGTGGTAAACAGCTAACGGACAGAATAATATTCCGCACTATGTATGCTGATTATTCGATTGTCTTATTCTCTCTGATCTCTCTCCATCATGTTTTTAATTGTAAGCATTTTATTCATACTATGGATTCGATTTCTATCTTTATCAGCTTATGCGTACTTATGGCGGATTTCCTGTGTATGAATATCTTGGCAATTGCACAGGTTTGTAAATGTATTTCATGTCTTAAATGCAGTTATTGCATTGGCCATATATTATAACGCAATTGGATAGCGGGGATTAAATCCCTATTGTCTGAATACATAGTATCTTACCAAGCATATATTAAATGCGTTTTGATCTATTAGAAAAATATCCTTACACCTTTAATTTAAGTAGTTTCTATGAAGAATGCTATGTATGTTTGATTCAATAAAAAAGGACAATGTACTTTGATTTAAATTATTATCTCTATATATTTAATATTTACCCATATCATATTGAAGTATATCCAAACAAATGTAAATAATTTGCTTACTTATTCGGCACCCACATATTTCAAATAGTGTTTTGCTTTTACATATGGTCTGAAAGAATAGCGCACATTTATTTTTGGAAAAAATGTGTATATGCATTCGGTTTGTTTTAAGTGAATGATCAGTGTCATTGTTGGAATTATCCCCACCCAAGAAATAACTAACAAAGCACGGTGTGAATTTAAATTAGTGCATAACTTAAGGAAAAGAAGGATCATGTTTGTTGTATATGTAATACGTTCCCGAAATGCGTATACGTCCTACATTTGTTCTCTACAAATACATTCCATTTGGTTATTAGAAATAATCGAATAAGCATGAACACGTGTGTGTCACTATGTAATGTTTATACTATCAATACTATTGTGACAAAATTAGTTATTATTGATTGTTAAAATTGTTTACCTTTATCAACATTACATAGTTTAGTCCAACTACATGTTAACAAAGATTTAATTGTTATACAAGTGTGTTTTATCAACGCATTTGAGAGGAGTGCGATATAAAATGCCATAAATACAATCAGTCAAATTTGAGTGATTATCCATTTATCTCAGATGATTCGATTCTCTTCACTGTGACAACAGGATGGTGCCAACGCATTAGAGTTCAACACCCGAGAATTGGGGAGAGTCAAATAAAGAAAGAGTGTTAGTAATAATCGCATTACCAATCATACATGTGTTCTTAAATATATTTATGATGCGAGCAATATTATTTAAACAAAACTTTCCATTATTTACCGTTCTATATTTGTTCTAAATACACACATTGATCTGGCTTTATTTCCAGCATTCGGGTGCTCTCATTGTCTTATTTACAGTATTATGGCGAGTTGCAGAACTAGGCATGTTTTGACAACTGATACAGTTTTATTGATTGCAATTAGCCATAAATTCTCCGGGGTAAAGATACCATTATCGTGTCTTTATAGCTCACCTTATTAAGTGCGCTTTTTTCGATTTCAGTCACTGCTACACATAGCTTCTACCTCACTTTTACATACTGCATTATTGGTAGTGTCACATTTCCAGCATTATGTCGAAATGTAGTGCCTACTGTGTTCGTTTCTTGCTTCTACCTTTCTGTTTCTGTCCCCACACATTGGAAGGTATTAGACATTGTTCTTAGCGGTCCGTCGGGTCGTACAAACGTACGTACGCACGTCCTGAAATTGTATGGATTCAACTCCTCTTTTACTGCTGGCGGATTTCGCTCAAACTTTCACATCTTTAGAACCTTAGTGTGTGGGTGATCGTGAGAGATGGAATCTTTGCTGAGACTACATTTGGTAGAATTATGGCCCTTTGCCATTATTTCCACTATAGAATATACAAAATATGAACTCCTCTTACAGAGCTGGGCGGATTTAACTGAAACGTTCACAGCTGCAGAACCTTAATGTGTAGGTGATCGTAAAAGACGAAATTTAGGCTGCGTCCAATTTTGGCAGGTTTATTGCTATTTTTCATTTTTACTACTATAGTACTTCTTGAAATTTGTTGGACTCAACACTTTTTGAAGTGCTAGGCTGATTTTGTTTCAATGTTTAAAGCTGAGGAACCAATATGTGTAGATGATCTAAAAGGAATGAATTTTAAGATATATGGCCTTTGGCCATTTTTCTACTATAGAATAGAGACATGAACTTCTCTTTAACAGTTTGATAAACTTTGTTCAAACTTTTAAACAAAAGGGCCTTAATGTGTGGGTTATCATTCATGAAGGCATTTCGGCAGCGACTAATGTTGGCAGAATTATGGCCCTTTTCCACCATAGAATATATACTTATCGATATTTTGTGGACTCAGCCTCTCTTGAAATGCTTGGCGGATGGCGTTCAAACTGTCAAAATTGAAGGACCTTAATGTCTAGGCGATCGCAAAGGAAGAAATTTCAGCTGCGACCAATTTCTGTAGAAGTATTACCCTTTGTCATTTTTCTACTATAAAATAATTATAAAAAAAATACGTTTTGTGGCTAGAATTAGTGTTGGCGACAAGTCCTTTGTCTGTTTCCAAACATATGTGGTGGGGGAATCCGTGTCTGTGACACATCTAGTTGATATTGTACTGTTGAGTGTACCATATTTTAAGAAGTATGTCGATTAGCGTGCTGAATTGTTCGCTTACAGCTTGTAGAAATAAAAATTAAGAATAGAAATGCATAATTTAGGGTCTACAGTGCGTTTTATGACCTACATCTGTTCTTGTTCTATATGTTATTAAGCAAGTTTGGGTCTCACTTGCCTGTTTTATATTGGCAATTGCATATTTCAGGGCGGTTTACAAATATGAGTGATATATTTGTAACTAAAAGGGCGCATATTTGTCAGTTTTTTTTACATGCGTAATGACGTTTTCTATTTGATTAAATATATGATATTTTCTAAAGCATAAAGGTATTCTTTATTAAATAATAAAGGTATTAAATCTGGTTGCATTTCAAGCATTAAGTTACATGCGTTTATTTCTTTTGGAAGTATGTTGAGATGCTTGTGCATGCATGTGAGGCAAATACAAATGTTATTTTATTTATTTTCACAAATAATTTTATTTCCATATGCTAAAATTTGTGGTAAACGGCTAACGGACAGAATAATATTCCGCACTATGTATGCTGATTATTCGATTGTCTTATTCTCTCTGATTTCTCTCCATCATGTTTTTAATTGTAAGCATTTTATTCATACTATGGATTCGATTTCTATCTTTATCAGCTTATGCGTACTTATGGCGGATTTCTTGTGTATGAATATCTTGGCAATTGCACAGGTTTGTAAATGTATTTCATGTCTTAAATGCAGTTATTGCATTGGCCATATATTATAACGCAATTGGATAGCGGGGATTAAATCCCTATTGTCTGAATACATAGTATCTTACCAAGCATATATTAAATGCGTTTTGATCTATTAGAAAAATATCCTTACACCTCTAATTTAATTAGTTTCTATGAAGAATGCTATGTATGTTTGTTTCAATAAAAATGGACAATGTACTTTGATTTAAAGTACTATCTCTATATATTTAATACTTACCCATATCATATTGAAGTATATCCAAACAAATGTAAATAATTTGCTTACTTATTCGGCACCCACATATTTTAAATAGTGTTTTGCCTTTTCATATGGTCTGAAAGAATAGCGCACATTTATTTTTGGAAAAAATGTGTATATGCATTCGGTTTGTTTTAAGTGAATGATCAGTGTCATTGTTGGAATTATCCCCACCCAAGAAATAACTAACAAAGCACGGTGTGAATTTAAATTAGTGCATAACTTAAGGAAAAGAAGGATCATGTTTGATGTATATGTAATACGTTCCCGAAATGCGTATACGTCATACATTTGTTCTCTACAAATACATTCCATTTGGTTATTAGTAATAATCGAATAAGCCTGAACACGTGTGTGTCACTATGTAATGTTTATACTATCAATACTATTGTGACTAAATTAGTTATTATTGATTGTTAAAATTGTTTACCTTTATCAACATTACATAGTTTAGTCCAACTACATGTTAACAAAGATTTAATTGTTATACAAGTGTGTTTTATCAACGCATTTGAGAGGAGTGCGATATAAAATGCCATAAATACAATCAGTCAAATTTGAGTGATTATCCATTTATCTCAGATGATACGATTCTCCAAACTATGACAACAGGATGGTGCCAACGCATTAGAGTTCAACACCCGAGAATTGGGGAGAGTCAAATAAAGAAAGAGTGTTAGTAATAATCGCATTACCAATCATACATGTGTTCTTAAATATATTTATGATGCGAGCAATATTATTTAAACAAAACTTTCCATTATTTACCGTTCAATATTTGTTCTAAATAAACACATTGATCTGGCTTTATTTCCAGCATTCGGGTGCTCTCATTGTCTTATTTACAGTATTATGGCGAGTTGCAGAACTAGGCATGTTTTGACAACTGATACAGTTTTATTGATGGCAATTAGCCATAAATTCTCCGGGGTAAAGATACCATTATCATGTCTTTATAGCTCACCTTATTAAGGGCCCTTTTTTCGATTTCTGTCACTGCTACATATAGCTTCTACCTCACTTTCTGATACTGCATTATTGGTAGTGTCACATTTCCAGCATTATGTCGAAATGTAGTGCCTACTGTGTTCGTTTCTTGCTTCTATATTTCTGTTTCTGTCCCCACACATTGGGAGGCATTAGACATTGTTCTTAGCGGTCCGTCGGGTCGTACGAACGTACGTACGCACGTCCTGAAATTGTATGGATTCAACTCCTCTTTTACTGCTGGGCGGATTTCGCTCAAACTTTCACATCTTTAGAACCTTAGTGTGTGGGTGATCGTGAGAGATGGAATGTTTGCTGAGACTACATTTGGTAGAATTATGGCCCTTTGTCATTATTTCCACTATAGAATATACAAAATATGAACTCCTCTTACAGAGCTTGGCGGATTTAACTGAAACGTTCACAGCTGGAGAACCTTAATGTGTAGGTGATCGTAAAAGACGAAATTTAGGCTGCGTCCAATTTTGGCAGATTAATTGCTGTTTTTCATTTTTACTACTATAGTACTTCTTGAAAATATTTGGACTCAACACTTTTTGAAGTGCTAGACTGATTTTGCTTCAATGTTTAAAGCTGAGGAACCAGTATATGTAGATGATCTAAAAGGAATGAATTTTGGAAGATACATGGCCTTTGGCCATTTTTCTACTATAGAATATTGACATCAAGACTCAACTTCACTTTAACAGTTTGATAAACTTTGTTCAAACTTTTACAACAAAAGGGCCTTAATGTGTGGGTTAGCATACATGAAGGCATTTCGGCAGCGACTAATGTTGGCAGAATTATGGCCCTTTTCCACTTTCCACCATAGAATATATACTTATCGATATTTTGTGGACTCAGCCTCTCTTGAAATGCTTGGCGGATGGCGTTCAAACTGTCAAAGCTGAAGGACATTAATGTCTAGGCTATCGCAAAGGAAGAAATGTCAGCTGCGACCAATTTCTGTAAAAGTATTACCCTTTGACATTTTTCTACTATAAAATAATTATTAAAAAAATACTTTTGTGGCTAGAATTAGTGTTGGCGACAAGTCCTTTGTCTGTTTCCAAACATATGTGGTGGGGGAATCCGTGTCTGTGACACATCTAGTTGATACTGTACTGTTGAGTGTACCATATTTTAAGAAATATGTCGATTAGCGTGCTGAGTGTTCGCTTACAGCTTGTAGAAATAAAAATTAAAAATTGAAATGCATAATTTAGGGTCTACAGTGCGTTTTATGACCTACATCTGTTCTTGTTCTATATGTTATTAAGCAAGTTTGGGTCTCACTTGCCTGTTTTATATTGGCAATTGCATATTTCAGGGCGGTTTACAAATATGAGTGATATATTTGTAACTAAAAGGGCGCATATTTGTCAGTTTTTTTTACATGCGTAATGACGTTTTCTATTTGATTAAATATATGATATTTTCTGAAGCATAAAGGTATTCTTTATTAAATAATAAAGGTATTAAATCTGGTTGCATTTCAAACATTAATTTACATGCGTTTATTTCTTTTGGAAGATGTTGAGATGCTTGTGCATGCATGTGAGGAAAATACAAATGTTATTTTATTTATTTTCAAAGATAATTTTAATTTCATATGCTAATATTTGTGGTAAACGGCTAACGGACATAATAATATTCCACATTATGTATGCTGATTATTCGATTGTCTTATTCTCTCTAATATCTCTCCATCATGTTGTTAATTGTAAGCATTTTATTCATACTATGGATTCGATTTCTATCTTTATCAGCTTATGCGTACTTATGGCGAATTTCGTGTGTATGAATATCTTGGCACAGGTTTGTAAATATATTTAATGTCTTAAATGCAGTTATTGCATTGGCCATATATTATAACGCAATTGGATAGCGGGGATTAAATCCCTATTGTCTGAATACATAGTATCTTACCAAGCATATATTAAATGCGTTTAGATCTATTCGAAAAATATCCTTACATCTTTAATTTAAGTAGTTTCTATGAAGAATGTTATCTATGTCTGTTTCAATAAAAAAGGACAATGTACTTTGATTTAAAGTACTATCTCTCTATATTTAATACTTACCCATGTCATATTGAAGTATATCCAAACAAATGTAAATAATATGCTTAGTTATTCGGCACCCACATATTTTAAATAGTGTTTTGCTTTTACATATGGTCTGAAGAATAGCGCACATTTATTTTTGGAAAAAAATGTGTATATGCATTCGGTTTGTTTCAAGTGAATTATCAGTGTCATTGTTGGAATTATCCCCACTCAAGAAATAACTAACAAAGCACGGTGTGAATTTAAATTAGTGCATAACTTAAGGAAAAGAAGGATCATGTTTGTTGTATATGTAATACGTTCCCGAAATGCGTATACGTCATACATTTGTTCTCTACAAATACATTCCATTTGGTTATTAGTAATAATCGAATAAGCATGAAAACGTCTGTGTCACTATGTAATGTTTATACTATCAATACTATTGTGACAAAATTAGTTATTATTTATTGTTAAAATTATTTACTTTTATCACCATTACATAGTTTAGTCCAACTACAGGTTTACAAAGATTTAATCATTATGCAAGTGTGTTTTATCAACGCATTTGAGAGGAGTGCGATATAAAATGCCATAAATACAGTCAGTCAAATTTGAGTGATTATCAATTTATCTCAGACGATTCGATTATCTAAACTGTGACAACAGGATGGTGCCAACGCACTAGAGTTCAACACCCGAGAATTGGGGAGAGTCAAATAAAGAAAGAGTGTTAGTAATAATCGAATTACCAATCATACATGTGTTCTTAAATATATTTATGATGCGAGCAATATTATTTAAACAAAACTTTCCATTATTTACCGTTCTATATTTGTTCTCCATAAACACATTGATCTGGCTTTATTTCCAGCATTCGGGTGCTCTCATTGTCTTATTTACAGTATTATGGCGAGTTGCAGAACTTGGCATTATTGATTGCAATTAGCCATAAATTCTCCGGGGTAAAGATACCATTATCGTGTCTTTATAGCTCACCTTATTATGTGCGCTTTTTTCGATTTCTGACACTGCTACATATAGGTTCTACCTCACTTTTTGATACTGATTATTGGTAGTGTCACATTTCCAGCATTATGTCGAAATGTAGTGCCTACTGTGTTCGTTTCTTGCTTCTACCTTTCTGTTTCTGTCCCCACACATTGGGATACATTAGACATTGTTCTTAGCGGTCCGTCGGGTCGTACGAACGTACGTACGCACGTCCTGAAATTGTATGGATTCAACTTCTCTTTTACTGCTGGCGGATTTCGCTCAAACTTTCACAGCTTTAGAACCTTAGTGTGTGGGTGATCGTGAGAGATGGAATGTTTGCTGAGACTACATTTGGTAGAATTATGGCCCTGTTGCCATTATTTCCACTATAGAATATACAAAATATGAACTGCTCTTACAGAGCTGGGCGGATTTAACTGAAACGTTCACAGCTGGAGAACCTTAATGTGTAGGTGATCGTAAAAGACGAAATTTAGGCTGCGTCCTATTTTGGCAGATTTATTGGTATTTTTCATTTTTACTACTATAGTATTTCTTGAAATTTTTTGAACTCAACACTTTTTGAAGTGCTAGACTGATTTTGCTTCAATGTTTAAAGCTGAGGAACCAGTATGTGTAGATGATCTAAAATGAATGAATTTTGGCAGATGTATGGCCTGTGGCCATTTTTCTACTATAGAATATAGACATGGAGACTGAACTTCTCTTTAACAGTTTGATAAACTTTGTTCAAACTTTAACAACAAAAGGGCCTTAATGTGTGAGTTATCATACATGAAGGCATTTCGGCAGCGACTAATGTTGGCAGAATTATGGCACTTTTCCACTTTTCCACTATACAATATATACTTATCGATATTTTGTGGACTCAGCCTCTCTTGAAATGCTTGGCTGATGGCGTTCAAACTGTCAAAGCTGAAGCACATTATTGTCTAGGCGATCGCAAAGGAAGAAATTTCAGCTACGACTAATTTCTGTTGAAGTATTACCCTTTGTCATTTTTCTACTATAAAGTAATTATAAAAAAGTACTTTTTGAGGCAAGAATTAGTGTTGGCGACAAGTCCTTTGTCTGTTTCCCAACATATGTGGTGGGGGCATCCGTGTCTGTGACACATCTAGTTGATACTGTACTGTTGAGTGTACAATATTTTCAGAAATATGTCGATTAGCGTGCTGAGTGTTCGCTTACAGCTTGTAGAAATAAAAATTAAAAATTGAAATGCATAATTAATTACCTACATCTGTTCTTGTTCTATATGTTATTAAGCAAGTTTAGGTCTCACTTGCCTGTTTTATATTGGCAATTGCATATTTCAAGGCGGTTAACAAATATGAGTATATATTTGTAACTAAAAGAGCGCATATTTGTCAACAGTCAGTGTTTTTTACATGCGTAATGACGTTTTCTATTTGATTAAATATATGATATTTTCTGAAGCATAAAGGTATTCTTTATTAAATTATAAAGGTATTAAATCTGGTTGCATTTCAAGCATTAAGTTACATGCGTTTATTTCTTTTGGAAGTTTGTTGAGATGCTTGTGCATGCATGTGAGGCAAATACAAATGTTATTTTATTTATTTTCACAAATAATTTTATTTCCATATGCTAATATTTGTGGTAAACGGCTAACGGACAGAATAATATTCCGCATTATGTATGCTGATTATTCGATTGTCTTATTCTCTCTGATTTCTCTCCATCATGTTTTTAATTGTAAGCTTTTTATTCATACTATGGATTCGATTTCTATCTTTATCAGCTTATGCGTACTTATGGCGAATTTCGTGTGTATGAATATCTTGGCAATTGCACAGGTCTGTAAATGTAGTTCATGTCTTAAATGCAGTTATTGCATTGGCCATATATTATAACGCAATTGGATAGCGGGGATTAAATCCCTATTGTCTGAATACATAGTATCTTACCAAGCATATATTAAATGCGTTTAGATCTATTAGAAAAATATCCTTACACCTTTAATTTAAGTAGTTTCTTTGAAGAATGTTATGTTTGTTTGTTTGAATAAAAAAGGACAATGTACTTTGATTTAAAGTACTATCTCTATATATTTAATACATACCCATATCATATTGAAGTATATCCAAACAAATGTAATTAATTTGCTTACTTATTCGGCACCCACATATTTTAAATAGTGTTTTGCTTTTACATATGGTCTGAAAGAATAGCGCTCGTTTATTTTTGGAAAAAATGTGTATATGCATTCGGTTTGTTTTAAGTGAATGATAAGTGTCATTGTTGGAATTATCCCCACCCAAGAAATAACTAACAAAGCACGGTGTGAATTTAAATTAGTGCATAACTTAAGGAAAATTAGGATCATGTTTGTTGTATATGTAATACGTTCCCGAAATGCGTATACGTGCTATATTTGTTCTCTACAAATACATTCCATTTGGCGAGTTGCCGTGCCTCACAGCGTTTGACTACAAATAAATAACTAATACTACATTATTTGATCTCTCGTTTACTGATCCATATTACTGTTAACAATATATTGTCTTTCTAACAAATTTTTTAAATACTTTGTTCGGTATCATTAGCTCAGTTTTAACTTACATCGTGTTTCGTCTACACAGTTATGAGACTCGTATATAATAATAATAAAATTAATTAGTATATCTTACATTTTGATACTATGCTATTGTGTTGGCCACACTTCACGCATAATTTCGAAGTGTAGTACTGATTGTGTTCGCTTGCTGTCTGTCGTAATCAAAATTGCTTCTTATAATACGTCATTGTGGTGTCTACGGTGTGTTCTATGCCCTATATACTATTATTTGTATTATCAAAGATTTAAAGAACAAGTTTAAGCCAGAATTGCCTATAGAATTGCCTATTTGATTGGTATAATTGTATGACTCAATGCGATTTTCTTGGCTATAATGTATTTACAAGAGGGCCCCTCTAAAGAGTCAGAGTAGTTTTCCTACGTAACGCCGCTAACGTTTTATTATCTTCAATAGCGTAAACTCAATGCATTTATTATATTAAAATCGTATTCAGTCGTATTGTATTTCAAGTATTACGTAACTAGCTTGTGCCTCTTTTCGATAGCATAGCGACATGCTTTGATACGCACCTGGGATCAAATTAGATGTTAATTAGTGATATTAACAAATCAATTTAATTCCTTTTTGAGGGTTATTGCGAGTAACCGTAAGCTGACGGCATCAACTTTTTCTACTTTAATGTAGTCAAAATTTTTATTCTATGGTATCTTAATATTTTACTGCGCCAGACTAAAACCTTCTTCCATATGCTGTACAAAAGACTCTCAAACAACATTAATGGAACATGAGATTGAATCAGTTGTACTAAAACAGCTGCTGGAAATCTGGATTATCGTTAGTTTTGATATACCATTATTACATGTGAATCGAAATCTGTATGGGCAAAAATTGTGATACTTTCCCTGGGTGTATACATTAAAGCTTTATCAGTGTTGTTATAGCTGCAATAATGATATATTTTCATTAATGGCTGTAATGGTTATTAGTAATAATCGAATAAGCATGAGCACGTGTGTGTTACTATGTAATGTTGATTCTATCAATACTATTGTGACAAAATTAGTTATTATTGATTGTTAAAATTATTGACGTTTATCATCATCACATATTTTAATCCAACTACAGGTTAGCAAAGATTTAAACATTATGCAAGTGTGTTTTGTCAACGCATTGGAGAGGAGTGCAATATAAAATGCCATAAATACAGTCAGTCAAATTTGAGTGATTATCCATTTATCTCAGATGATTCGATTCTCTAAACTGTGACAACAGCATGGTGCCAATACACTAGAGTTCAACACCCGAGAATTGCGGAGAGTCAAATGAAGAAAGAGTGTTAGTAATAATCCAATTACCAATCATACATGTGTTGATAAATATATTTATGATGCTAGCAATATTATTTAAACAAAACTTTCCATTATTTACCGTTCTATATTTGTTCTCCCCAAACACATTGATTTGGCTTTATTTCCAGCATTCGGGTGCTCTCATTGTCTTATTTACAGTATTATGGCGAGTTGCAGAACTAGGCATGTTTTGACAACTGATACAGTTTTATTGATTGCAATTAGCCATAAATTATCCAGGGAAAGGATACCATTATCGTGTCTTTATCGCTCACCTTATTAAGTGCACTTTTTTTCCGATTCTGTCACTGCTATATATTGCTTCTACCTCACTTTTTGATACTGCATTGTTGGTGGTGTCACATTTCCAGCATTATGTCGAAATGTAGTGCCTACTGTGTTCGTTTCTTGCTTCTACCTTTCTATTCCTGTCCCCACACATTGGGAGGCATTAGGCATTGTTCTTAGCAGTCCGTCGGGTCGTACGAACGTACGCACGCACGTCCTGAAATTGTATGGATTCAACTCCTCTTTTACTGCTGGGCGGATTTCGCTCAAACTTTCACAGCTTTAGAACCTTAGTGTGTGGGTGATCGTGAGAGATGGAATTTTTGCTGAGACAACATTTGGTAGAATTATGGCCCTTTGTCATTATTTCCACTATAGAATATGCAAAATATGAACTCCTCTTACATTGCTGGGCGGATTGAACTGAAACGTCCACAGCTGGAGAACCTTAATGTGTAGGTGATCGTAAAAGACGGAATTTTGGCTGCGTCCAATTTTGGCAGATTAATTGCTATTTTTCATTTTTACTACTATAGTACTTCTTGAAATGTTTTGGACTCAACACTTTTTGAAGTGCTAGGCTGATTTGGCTTCAATGTTTAAAGCTGAGGAACCAGTATGTGTAGATGATCTAAATGGAATACATTTTGGCAGATGTATGGCCTTTGGCCATTTTTCTACTACAGAATATAGACATGAAGACTCAACTTCTCTTTAACAGTTTGATAAACTTCGCTCAAAATTTTACAACAAAAGGGCCTCAATGTGTGGGTTATCATACATGACGGCATTTCGGCAGCGACTAATGTTGGCAGAATTATAACCCTTTTCCACTCTTCCACCATAGAATATATACTTATCGATATTTTGTGGACTCATCCTCTCTCGAAATGTTTGGCGGATGGCGTTCAAACTGTCAAAGCTGAAGGACATTAATGTCTAGGCGATCGCAAAGGAAGACATTTCAGCTGCGACCAATTTCTGTAGAAGTATTACCCTTTGTCATTTTTCTACTATAAAGTAATTAAAAAAAAAAATTGAGGCAAGAATTAGTGTTGGCGACAAGTCCTTTGTCTGTTTCCAAACATATGTGGTGGGGGCATCCGTGTCTGTGACACATCTAGTTGATACTGTACTGTTGAGTGTACCATATTTCCAGAAATATGTCGATTAGCGTGCTGAGTGTTCGCTTATGTCTTGTAGAAATAAAAATTACAAATTGAAATGCATAATTTAGGGTCTACAGTGCGTTTTATGGCCTACATCTGTTCTTGTTCGATATGTTATTAAGCAAGTTTAGGTCTCACTTGCCTGTTTTATATTGGCAATTGCATATTTCAAGGCGGTGAACAAATATGAGTATATATTTGTAACTAAAAGAGCGCATATTTGTCAACAGTCAGTGTTTTTTACATGAGCAATGACGTTTTCTATTTGATTAAATATATGATATTTTCTGAAGCATAAAGGTATTCTTTATTCAATTATAAAGGTATTAAATCTGGTTGCATTTCGAGCATTAAGTTACATGCGTTTATTTCTTTTGGAAGTATGTTGAGATGCTTGCGCATGCATATGGGGCAAAAACAAATGTTATTTTATTTATTTTCACAAATAATTGTAATTCCATATGCTTATATTTGTGGTAAACGTCTAACGAACAGAATAATATTCCGCATTATGTATGCTGATTATTCGATTGTCTTATTTTCTCTGATTTCTCTCCATCATGTTTTTAATTGTAAGCTTTTTATGCATACTATGGATTCAATTTCTATCTTTATCAGCTTATGCATACTTATGGCGAATGTCGTGTGTAGGGATATCATGGCAATTGTACAGGTTTGTAAATGTTTTTCATGTCCTAAATGCAGTTATTGCATTGGCCATATATTATCACGCATTATAGCACCTCCCGTATTTTGTGGGGATTAAATCCCTATTGTCTGAATACATAGTTTCTCACCAAGCATATATTAAATGCGTTTTGATCTATTAGAAAAATATCCTTACACCTTTAATTTAAGCAGTTTCTTTGAAGACTTTTATGTCTGTTTGTTTCAATAAAAAAGGACAATATACTTTGATTTAAGGTACTGTCTATATATATTTGATACTTACCCATATCATATTGAAGTATATCCAAACAAATGTAATTCATTTCCTTACTTATTCGGCACCCGTATATTTTAAATAGTGTTTTGCTTTAACATATGGTCTGAAAGAATAGCGCACGTTTAAGTTTGGAAAAAATGTGTATATGCATTCGGTTTGTTTTAAGTGAATGAAACGGATCATTGTTGGAATTATCCCCACCCAAGAAATAACTATAACAAAGCACGGTGTGAATTTAAATTAGTACATAACTTAAGGAAAAGAAGGATCATGTTTGTTGTATGTGTTCCCGATACGTTCCCGAAATGCGTATACGTCCTACATTTGTTCTCCTCAAATACATTCCATTTGGCGAGTTGCCGGGCCTCACAGCGTTTGACTACAAATAAATGGCTAATAATACATTATTTGATCTCTCGTTTAATGATCCCTATTACTGATAACAATATAATGTCTTTATAACAAATTTCTTGAATGCTTTGTTCGGTTTCACTCATTTCCAGCATTGAGTTGCTATCATTAGCTTATTTTTAACTTACGACGAGTTTCGTCTACACAGTTATGAGTCTCGTACATAATAATAAAATTAATTAGTATACCTTACATTTTGATACTTTACTATTGGGTTGCCCACACTTCAAGCATTATTTCGAAGTGTAGTACTGATAGTGTTCGCTTGCTGTCTGTCGTAATCAAAATTGCTTCTTATAATACGTCATTGTGGTCTCTACGGTGTGTTCTATGCCCTATATACCAGTATTTGTATTATCAAAGATTTAAAGAACCAGTTTAAGCCACATCTGCCTTTTTGATAGGTATAATTGCATGACTCAATGCGTTTTTCTTAGCTATAATGTAATTGTAAGAGGCCTCCACTAAAGATTAAGTGTAATTTTTATGCGTAAGGGCGTTTACGTTTGTTTTGAATGTATGATATATTCAATCGCGTAAACTTTATGCATTTATTATTTTAAAAACGTATTCAGTCGTATTGTATTCCAAATATTACGTAACTATATTGTGCCTCTTTTCAGTAGCATAGCGATATACTTTGACACGCACCTGTGGACAAATTGGATGTTAATTAGTGATATTAACAAATTAATTTAATTCATTTTATAGGGTAATTTCGGATAACCGTAACCTGACTGCATCACATTTTTCTACTTTAATGGTGTCAATATTTTCATTCTATGCTATCTTATTATTTTACAGCGTCAGACTAAAATCTTTTTCCATTTGTTGTATAACAGACCCTCAAACTACATTAATGGAACATGAGATTGGATCAGTTGTACTAAAATCAGCTGCAGGCAATCTGAATTATCGTTAGTTTTGACATACCATTATTACATGGGAATCGAAATCTGTATGGGCTATACATGGGATACTTTCCCTGAGTTTATATGTTAAAGCTTTATCTTTGTTGTTACAGCTGCAATAAATATATGATCTAATTAATGGCTGTAATGGATATTAGTAATAATCGAATAAGCATGTAAACGTGTGTGTTACTATGTAACGTTAATGCTATCAAACCTATTCTGACTATATTAGTTGTTATGTATTGTTAAAACAGTTGTCCTTGATCTTTATCATACGTTTTAGTCTGCCTACTGGTAAACAAATATTTAAACATTATGGACGTTTTTTTATTGACAATACATTTAACAGGAGTGCAATATAAAACCTAATAAATGCAGTCAATCAGATTTTATTTATGATCCAATTATCTCAAATGATACGAGACAGCAAACTGTGACAGCAGATTGGTGCAAATACTCCAGCGTTCAAAACATCAGAATTGGGGGAGGTCGAATATAGAAAGGTTGTTAGTAATAATTAGCAAGCATACATGTATGTTGCATTGTATTTATAATGCTAACAATATTACTTCTCAAAAGTAACCATCATATAGGTAGTTTTAAATAGTGTTTCGCTTTTTAATATTGTAGTAAAATATAGGGCACGTTTATGTTTTAAACACAATATGTATATGCATTTGGTTTGTTTCAAGTGAATGATAAGTGTCTAAGTTTTGTTCTGATTATGTTCGCTGGCTGGCTGTCGAAATTAATGTTGTTTATTATGATGCATCAGTGTGGTGTCTAAAGTGTGTTCTATGCTCTATATGGTAGTATATGCATGATCTATAATTGAGCCACAATTGCCTATTTGATAGATGTAATTGCATGTTTCAATGCGGTTTTCGTCAAAGATTTAAATAATATGCATTTGTGTAATTATAAGAGTGCTCTTCTAAAAAATCAGTGTAGCTTTCATTTGAAAGGGCAATTACGTTTTGTTTCAATATATTATGATGTCTTCAATAGCGTTATCTGTATGCTTTTATTATATTAAAACGGATTTCATCGTGTTGTATTTCAAGTATTGCGTTACTTTATTGTGCCTCATTTCTAAGGCATAGCGGGATGCTTTAATCCACATATGGGGACATATTAAATGTTAAGTATTCATATTAAAAATGAACTAAATTCATTTTTGATAGTAAATGTGAATAACCGTAATGTGACGGCATAATATTCTACTGTAATGTTTAATTTTAATTATTCTATGGTATCTTATTATTTTACTGCATCAGACTTCAACTTTTTTCCATAATTTTTACATCAGACTCTGAAACAACATTAATGGAAAATGAGACAGGGTCAGTTGTTCTAAAACACTGCAGGATATCTGACTAATTATTAGTTATTACATGCCATATTCATCTGTAAAGTTTTATCATTGTTCATATAGTTGTAATAACTATATAATTACTTTAACGGTAGTAATGGTTGTTATAAATAATATAATAAGATATAAAACATGTAAGTTGCTATGTATTTATGATGCTAGCAATATTAAACTAACAATGTTACATGTTGTCATTATTTACTGCTAAAATTGATGACCGTTATCTTTATTACATATTTTAGTCCACCTACAGGTCAACAAAGATTTAAAAAATGTGCAACTGTGTTCTTTAATGCATTTAAGAAGAGTGCCATATAAAATGCGATACATGCAGTCAGTAAAACTTGAATGATTATCCATTTATCTCAGACGATTCGCGTTACCAAATTGTGACCACAGGATGGTGCCAATACACTAGAGTTCAACAAACGAGAATTTTGGGTAAATCAAATAAAGAACAAGTTTTAGTAATAATCGAATTAACAATCATACATGTATGTTAAAATATATTAATAATAATAGCAAAATTATTTAACAAAACTATCCATTATTTAGCATTCTATATTTGTTCTCCCCAAACACATTTATTTAGCTTCATTTCCAGCATTCGGGTGCTCTGATTGTCTTACTTTCAGTATTATGGCGAGTTTCAGGAATAGGCATCTTTGTCAAATTATACCGTTTAATTGATAGTAATTAACCATACATTCTCTGGAGTAAGGATACCGTTATGGTGTCTTTATAGCTCACCTTATTAAGTGCGTTTTTCGATTTCTGTTACAGCTATCTTAAGTTTCTACCTCACCTTTTGATCCTGCATTGTTAGTAGTGTCACATTTCCATCATTATGTCGAAATGTAGTGCGTACTGTGTTCGTGTGTTGCTTCTACCTTCAGTTTTATGCCCCCACAAAATAGGAGGCATTAGGCATTGATCTTGGCGGTCCATCGGTCCGTACGTACGTTCGTATGCACGTCATGAAAATTTAATGGATTCAACACCTCTTTTACTGCTGGGCGGATTTCGCTAAAACTTTCACAGCTGAAGATCCTTAATGTGTGGGTGATCGTGAGGGATGGAATTTTTGCTTTGACCAATTTAGGTAGAATTGTGGTCCTTTGAATATTTTCCAACACGAATATATAATTATCAATTCCTCTTCAACCGCTGGGCGAATTTAACTCACACGTTCACAGCTGAAGAAACTTAATGTGTAGGTGATCGTAAAAGAAGACATTGAGGCTGCGTCGAATTTTGGCAGGTTTATGGGTATTTGTCATTTTTATCACTATAGTACTTCTTGAAATTTTGTGGACTAAACTCTTTTTTAAGTGCTGCGCTGATTTTGCTCAAACTTTCAAAGCTAAAGAACCGTCATGTGTAGGTGATCTGAAAGGAATGAATTTCGATTGCGACCAATTTCGGCAGACTTATGGCCCTTGGCTACTTTTCTACTGTATGGTTAGTGTTAGACTGACGACTCTTTAACAGCTTAAACGATTTTGCTCAATATTTCACAGCTAAACGGCTTTAATGTGCAGGTAATCACTAATTTGGGAATTTCGGCGGCGACCAATTTTGGCAGAATTATGTCCCTTTGCCACTTTTCCATTATGGCATATATACTTCCCGATATTTTGTGGACTCATCTCTTGAAATGCTTGGCGGATGGCTATCAAACTATCAACGCTGAAGGACCTTAATGTTTAGGTGATCGTAAAGGAAGGAATTTTGGCTGCGATCAATTTTGGCAGAATTACGGCTCTGTCATTTGTTCTACTATGGAATATATTTGAAATTAAATTGTTGCGGCAAAATTAGTGCTGGCGACACGTCTATGTCTGTTTCCAAACACATCTCGTGGGGGCGTCCGTGTCTGTGACACATCTAGTTGACACTGTATTGTTGAGTGTGCAATATTTTTAGCACTATTTTGATTTGTCGTGCTGACTGTTCGTTTGCACCTTGTAGAAATTGAAATTACAAATTAAAATGAATATTTTCAGCGTCTACAGTGCGTTCTTTGTCTTACATTTATATAATTGTTATATATTATAGAACAATTTTTGTTCTTACTTGCCTGTTTTTATGGGCAATTTAATATTTCAAGGCGGTTTACCAATATGAGTGATATATTTGCAACTACACGAGCGCATACTTGTAAACAAGCAGTGTTGTTTACATGCGTAATGGCGTTTTCTATTTGATTAAATATATGACATCTTCTGAAACATAAAAGTTATTTTTTTTATTAATTTCAAAACGTGTGAAATCTGGTTGTATTTCAAGCATTAAGTTACATGCGTTTATTTCTTTCGATAGTATGTTGAGATGCTTGCTCATGCATCTGAGGCAAATATCAATGTTAATTTTTTTGACCTTCACAAATAATTGTAATTTCATATGCACATTGTTTTAGATTACGTCTAGCTGACAGAATAATATTCCGCATTGTGTATGCTGATTACGGATTAATCGATTGTCTTCATTATCTTATTTCTCTCCATCATGTTTTTCAATTTTAAGTTTTTTATGCATACCATCGATTCGACTTCTGTCTTAATCAGCTTATGCATACTTATGGCGAATTTCTGCATAGGGATATCTTAGCAATTCCACAGGTTTGTAAATGTATTTGATGTCATAAATGCAATTATTTCATTGGCCGTATATTATAACGCAATAGGATATCTCCAGCATTTTGTGGGCATTAAATCCCTATTGTCTGTATACATACTATCTTATGAAGCATATATTATATGCGATTTGGTCTATAAGAAAAATATGCTTACACCTTTAATTTAAATAGTTACTACGCAGGCTGTTATATGTGATTATTTAAATAAAAAGGGACAATCTACATTAACTTACCGTGCTAATTAAAATAAGTGATTAAGGAAAAGAAATGACAATTTTTGTAATATGTGTAATACGTTCCAGAAATGCTTCGACGTTCTACATTTGTTCTCAACAAATGCATTTCATTTGCGAGATGTCGGACCACAATCCGTTTGACTTCAATCAAGTTAATAATCAATTGTTTGATCACTCGTTAAATAATCCTATTACGAATACCATTACATTGTCTTTTTAATTACTTTATTAAGTGCGTTGCTCGATTTCAGTCATTTCCACCATTGAGTTTCTATCATTAGCTACCGTTATCTTCTTTTTGACCACTTATTGCGAGTTTCGTATACATTGTTATGAGACTCGTACATGATAATACAATTAATTACGTTACTTTTTGATATCATACTATTGGGTTGGCTACACTTCAAGAATTATTTTTAGTCTACTTCTGATTGTGTTCGCTTGCTGACTGTCGCAATTAAATTTACTTGTTGAAATGCATCATTTTGGTGTCTACAGTGCCTTCTAAGCCCTATGTACTAGTTTATGCTTGATCTATACTTTATAGAACCATTTTAAATATTTACATTTTGTTTGAATATGCGATACCTTCAAAATCGTAAACTTAAGGCATTTATCATATTTAAAACTGATTCCATCGTACAGAATCCAATGTATTTCAAGTATAACGATACTTTCTTGTGCCTCTTTTCGGTAGGATAGCAATATGCTTTTACACACAACTGGAGACAACTTAGATGTTTATAAGTCATATTATCAAATGAAAGTAATGCCTTTTGCTAGTAATTGAGGATAACCGTACGTTGTCTGCATACTTTTCTACTGTAATGGTGTCATTTGTTTTTCATTTATTCTATGGTATCTTATTATTTGAATGCGCCGCCCTAAAATCTTCTTCCATATGCTGTATAACAACCTCTAAAACAACATTAATGGAAAATGATATGGGATCAGTTGTACTGAAACAGCTGCAAGATATATTTCTAATTGTTAGCTTCGACATACCATAATTACCTGTGTATCGAATTAGGTATGGATTATATGGATGACACTTATCCAGGGTTTATATTTTAAAGCTTTAAAATTGTTATTTCAGTTGTAATAAATGTATGTTTTCTGTAATGGTTGTAATGGTTGTTTGTAATAAATCGAATGAACAAGAGGCATGCACATGTATGTTACTATGTATGTATGATGCTAGCTATATTATAGTAACAATAGTAGTCGTTAGTTATTATTAATATTGTATACATGTATCTTCATATAATCCACAAATAAAGGTGTATATACCCACTGTCTCTACTTTAGCGTTTTCGCTGAACATTGGCGCCGGTACTACCGAGTACTTAACAATTGGTACGGACCATGACGGGTATTTTTAAGTAAATGTGTATATTTGAAGTAACTAAGCTAGCAAAGCGAGCGAAAGAGCAGTATATTTAGCCAGTTTTGACCGAGTGATATATGCCCATATATGTATGGCCCATATATGTAAAGAAGTTACAAGAAAAAAATAAGATAATCGATTGAGTCAGCAAACACCAAGCGAAATGTTATTCTCTCATCCAAACGTTATCCACAATTATTAGCATATGGAATTAAACATATTTGTTAATATAACAAAATAACAATTGTATTTGCCCCACACGCTTGCGCAAGGATCTCACCATACTGCCGACATAAATAAGCTCATGTAACTTAATGCTTCAAATACAACCAGATTTCATACGTTTAGAATCTAATAAAGAAGATATCATATATTCAATCAAACAGAAAACGCTATTTCGTATGTAAACAACACAGACTGTTTACCAATATGCGTAAGAAAAGAGTCTCTTTTAGTTACACATGTTTTACTCAGTTTGGTAAACGCCTTTAAATATGCAATTGCCTCTATAAAGTAGGCAATTGAGATTTACATGTAAACTAGTTCTATAACATATAGAACAGGTACAGATATAAGACATAGAACACACTATAGACACTACAATTATGCATTTTAATTAGTAATTTTAATTTCTACAAGCTGCTAAAGAACACATTCAGCAGGACATATCGACATAATGCTGGAAATATGGCACACTCAAAACAGTATCAAAAAAGGAAGGTAGAAGCAGCAAACAATCACAGTGAGCACTACCCTTTGACATACTACTGGAAATATTGCACTACCAACAATCACAGAAATCGAACAACGCACTTACTATAGTATGCCATCAATACATTTTCATACTACGTATACTTTTGTTAATTACTACCAATCAAACTGTATTAGTTAACAAAATAAGCCTTGTACTGAAATTCGCCATAATGTCATAAAATGTATATCAAACTTTGTCAAACGCATATGTCACGCTAATTAATATTTACTTACTTACTTACAAGTTTGTATGTTACAATGTATTTATGATGTTAGTAATATTATTTTAACACAAATAACCATCATTTAGCGTTCTATATTTGCTCTCTCCAAACACATTTATTGAGTCTAGTTACCAGCATTCGGGTGCTCTCATTGTCTTTTTTACAGTATTATGGCGAATGTCAGTACAAGGCATATTTTGTCAACTAATACACTTTAATTGGTAGTAATTAACATAATTATACGTAGTATGATAATGTATTGATAGCATACTTTATTAAGTGCGTTGTTTGATTTCTGTGATTGTTGGTAGTGCAATATTTTCAGCATTATGTCAAAGTTTAGTTCGGCTGTGATTGTTTGCTGCTTCTTCCTTCCTTGTTTGATACTTTATTTTTGAGTGTGCAATATTTCCAGCATTATGTCGATGTGTTGTGCTGAATGTGTTCTTTAGCGGCCTGTAGAAATTAAAATTACTAATTAAAATGCATAATTGTAATGTCTATAGTGTGTTCTATGTCTTATATATGTACCTGTTCTATATGTTATCGAACTAGTTTACATGTAAATGTCAATTGTCTGCTATATAGAGGCAATTTCATATTTTAAGGCGTTTACCAAACTGAGTAAAATACGTGTAACTAAAAGAGACCCTTTCCTTACGCATATTGGTAAACAGTCTGTGTTGTTTACATACGTAATGGTGTTTTCTGTTTGATTGAATATATGATATCTTCTGAAGGATAAACAATATTTCTTTATTAGATTCTAAACGTATCAAATCTGGTTGTATTTGAAGCATTAAGTTACATGATCTTATTTATTCCGGTAGTATGGTGAGATTCTTGTGCAAGTGTGTGGGGCAAATACAATTGTTATTTTGTTATATCAACAAATAATTTTAATTCCATATGCTAATAATTATGGATAACGTTTGGATGAGAGAATAACATTTCGCTTGGTGTTTGCT
Organism: Congeria kusceri; assembly: GCA_027627225.1. Taxonomy (NCBI): domain Eukaryota; kingdom Metazoa; phylum Mollusca; class Bivalvia; order Myida; family Dreissenidae; genus Congeria; species Congeria kusceri. The sequence goes on along the minus strand of CM051029.1, from coordinate 5,585,560 downwards.
GACTCAATCGATTATCTTATTTTTTTCTTGTAACTTCTTTACATATATGGGCCATACATATATGGGCATATATCACTCGGTCAAAACTGGCTAAATATGCTGTTCTTTCGCTCGCTTTGCTAGGTTAGTTACTTCAAATATACACATTTACTTAAAAATACTCGTCCTAGTCCGTTACCAATTGTTAAGTACTCGGTAGTACCGGCGCCAATGTTCAGCGTAAACGCTAAAGTAGATACAGTAAAGTACACCTTTATTTGTGGATTTTATGAAGAGAGATGTATACAATTTTAACAATAACTAACGACTACTATTGTTACTATAATATAGCTAGCATCATAAATACATAGTAACATACATGTACATGCTCGTTCATTCGATTTGTTACTAACAACCATTACAACAATTACAGAATATAAACATTTATTACAACTGTAAGAACAATTTTAAAGCATTGATAAATAAACCCTGGGTAAGTGTCATCCATATAATCCGCAGATAATTCAATACACAGGTAATTATGGTATGTCGATGCTAACAGTTAGTAAGATATCTTGCAGCTGCTTAAGTACAACTGATCCCATATCATTTTCCATTAATGTTGTTTTAGAGTCTGTTATACAACATATGGAAGAAGATTTTAGGGTGGCGCAGTCAAATAATAAGATACCATAGAATAAATGAAAAACAAATGACACCATTAAAGAGAAAAGTATGCAGTCAGTTTACGGTTATTCCTCAATTACTATCCAAAAGCATTAATTTCATTTGATTATATGTCTAATTAACATCTAAGTTGTCTCCAGTTGTGTGTAAAAGCATATTGATATCCTAACGAAAAGAGGCACAATGAAGTATCGTAATACTTTAAAGACAATGGATTCTGTACGATGGAGTCCGTTTTAATTATGATACATGCCTTAAGTTTACGATTTTGAAGGTATTGCATATTCAAACAAAATGTAAATACTTAAAATGGTTCTATAAAGTATAGATCAAGCATAAACTAGTACATATGGCTTAGAACGCACTGTAGACACCAAAATGATGCAATTAAACAAGTAAATTTAATTCTGACAGTCAGCAAGCGAACACAATCAGAAGTAGACTAAAAATAATGCTTGAAGTGCGGCCAACCCAATAGTATGATATCAAAAAGTAACGCAATTAATTTTATTATAATGTACGAGCCTCATATCAATGTATGCGAAACTCGCAATAAGTGGTCATAAAGAAAATAATGGTAGCTAATGATAGAAACTCAATGGTGGAAATGACTGAAATCGAGCAACGAACTTAATAAAGTAATTATCAAAACAATGTAATGGTATTCGTAATAGGATTATTTAACGAATGATCAAACAATTCATTATTAACTTGATTGTAGTCAAACGGATTGTGGTCCGGCATCTCGCAAAATGAAATGCATCTGTTGAGAACAAATGTAGAACGTAGACGCATTTCTGGAACGTATTACAAATATAACAAAAAGTGTCCTTTCTTTACCTTATGCACTTATTTTAATTCACATGTTAAGTCAATGTAAATTGTCATTTTTTATTTAAATAAACACATGTAACAGTCTACGTAGTAACTATTTAAATTAAAGTTGTAAGCATACAGTTCTTACAGACCAAATCGCATATAATATTCTCTTCATCAGATATTATGTATTCAGACAATAGGGATTTAATCCCCACAACATGCGGGAGGTATCCTATTGCGTTATAATATACGGCCAATGCAATTTTTGCATTTATGACATGAAATACATAAACAAACCTGTGGAACTGCCAAAATATCTCTATGCAGGACATTCGCCATGAGTATGCATAAGCTGATAAAGACAGAAATCGAATCGATAGTATGCATAAAAAGTCTAAAATTAAAAAACATGATGGAGAGAAATAAGATAAAATCAGACAATCGATTAATCAGTAATCAGCATACATAATGCGGAATATTATTCTGTCATCTATACGTAATCTAAAACAATTAGCATATGAAATTACAATTATTTGTGAAGATCAAAAAAGAAATTAACATTAATATTTTCCTAAGATGCATGCGCAAGCATTTCAACAAACTATCGAAAGAAATAGACAAATGTAACTTAATGCTTGAAATACAACCAGATTTGACACGCTTATATTTAAATAAAAAAATAACTTTTTATGCTTCAGAAGATGTCGTATATTTGATCAAATGGAAAACGCCAGTACGCATGTAAACAACACAGATTGTTTACAAATATGCGCACGTTTAGTTACAAATATATCACTCATATGGGTAAACCGCCTTGAAATATTCAATTGCCCATAAAAACAGGCAAGTAAGAACAAAAAATGTTATATAATATATAACAATTACAGATATACGACTCAGAAAGCACTTTAGACGCTGAAAGTATGCATTTTAATTTGTAATTTTAATTTCTACAAGCTGCAAACGAACAGTCACCACGACAAATCGCCATAATGCTTAAAACATGGAACATTCAACAATACAGTATCAACTAGATGTGTCACAGACACGGATGCCCCCACGACATGTGTTTGGAAACAGACAAAGGACTTATGTTTGACTGAACAATTATTTTTTCAAATATATTCGATAGTAGAACAAATGACAAAGAGCCGTAATTCTGCCAAAATTGATCGCAGCCAAAATTGCTTCCTTTACGATCACCTAAACATTAATGTCCTTCAGCTGTGACAGTTTGAAAGCCATCCGCCAAGCATTTCAAGAGGAGATGAGTCCACAAAATATCGGGAAGTATATATGCCATAATTAAAAAAGTGGCAAAGGGCCATAATTCTGCCAAAATTGGTCGCTACCGAATTTCCCTCATTAATGATTACCTACACATTAAAGCCCTTTAGCTGTGAAGGATTGAGCAAAATCGTTTAAGCTGTCAAGTAGAAGTTGAGTCGTCAGTCTAACACTAACCCTAAAGTAGAAAAGTAGCCAAGGGCCATAAGTCTGCCAATATTGGTCGCAATCGAAATTCATTCCTTTCAGATCACCTACACATGACGATTCTTTAGCTTTGAAAGTTTGAGCAAAATCAGCGCAGCACTTAAAAAAGAGTTTAGTCCACAAAATTTCAAGAAGTACTATAGTGATAAAATGACAAATACCCATAAACCTGCCAAAATTCGACGCAGCCTCAATGTCTTCGTTTACGATCACCTAAACATTAAATTTCGTCAGCTGTGAACGTGTGAGTTAAATTCGCCCAGCGGTTGAAGAGAAATTGATAATTATATATTCGTGTTGGAAAATATGACAAAGGACCACAATTCTACCTAAATTGGTCACAGCAAAAATTCCATCCCTCACGATCACCCACACATTAAGGGTCTTCATCTGTGAAAGTTTTACCGAAATCCGCCCAGCAGTAAAAGAGGACTTGAATCCATACAATTCCAAAACGTGCATACGTACGTACGTACGGTCCGACGGACCGCCAAGAGCAATGCCTAATGCCTCCCATTTTGTGGGGGTATACAACGGGAGGTAGAAGCAACAAACGAACACAGTAGGCACTACATTTCGACATAATGCTGGAAATGTGACACTACCAACAATGCAGTATCAAAAGGTGAGGTAGAAGCTAAAGATAGCTGTGACAGAAATCGAAAAACGCACTTAAGAAGGTGAGCTATAAAGACAACATAACGGTATCTTTATTCCGGAGAATTTATGGTTAATTACTATCAATTAAACTGTATAATTTGACAAATGATTCCTAGTCTTGCAACTCGCCATAATACTGAAAGTAAGACAATGAGAGCACCCGAATGCTGGAAATGAAGCCAAATAAATGTGTTTGGGGAGAACAAATATAGAACGCTAAATAATGGATTGTTTTGTTAAAATAATTTTGCTATGATCATTAATATATTTTAACATGTATGATTGTAAATTTGATTATTACTAACACTCTTACTTTATTTGATTTTCCCCCAATTCTCGTTTGTTGAACACTAGTGTATTGGCACCATGCTGTGGCCAAAGTTTGGTAACGCGAATCATCTGAGATAAATGGATAATCACTTAAAGACGTTCGCAACAAAAAGAAAATGATTGGGTTAATTTCTCCTTTTGCTTCATTATTTCTTTATTGTGTATAGGTTACAATATACTTATTTCAATCAATAAATATAAATATGTGTAAAAAATTAAGTTCCTGTCAATCGTTAAACGTTCATAAAGCCTTATAATTATCAAAACCACATGTAAACAATGTATTGCCAAACATATTAGTTAAAAAAAGATCCATTAAATATCTTCATTCTATTTTGACAATTGATACGTTGTTTACGTAAACACGAAAGATGAATAAGGCTACACAGGTACCCTATTTAAAGTCCAATATTTCCCGGACAAGTTCGGTGACCCATTCTTTTTATTAATGTTTTGATGTAAGTATAGGTTGGTGCATGTATGTGCGAAAATATAAGAAATTCTGTCGTTTGGAACAAAATATATTGATGCATAATAAATTACGTTTTAAAGGTATTATTAGTACCCATTTGACCTATGTAAATGTCCAGCCAAATTCATTATTTAAACAGTAAATATAGGTAAAGCTTTTTTTATTATCAAAATACACTTGTATATTGCCAAATAAGACATGTGAAGAATATCAGTTGAAAGAACCATAACCTTGTTTGAAAAAAAGCTCTCCTACATGTACATTGATAAAAAAATCCAAACTGAAAAAGTTGCTTCGACAGGTACCGTATTCAAAACCCAATATTTCCGGACAAAGGCCGGTGACACCTATTTTTTAACACTGTTTTAGTAACAGTATACAATGACACATGTATATGGAAATTTAAACAAAATCTGTCGTTTGGAACAAAAGATATTCGAATATTTGATAATTAATTGATGTTTTCAAGGCATATTAAATGCATAATTAACCTCATAAAGTGTACATTAAAGGTAATTTTTAAATGGTAACTACAGATAAAGCGCGTTTTATCATTAAAGTGCACTTGTATATTGCCAAACGAAAGATTGAAACAAAGATGCATTTAAAAATCTCTGTCCTTGTTTGAATATGAACGCTTTATATAAATGAACATTGCAAGTCACATAAACTGAAAAAAGGGCTTAGACAGGTAGCGTATGTAAACCCCAATATTTCGGGAACAAGGCCGGTGACCCCTATTTTTTAAGACTGTTTTAGTTTTAGGATGCATTGACACATGTGTATGCACATTTTTTTTGCTGCATTTATCGCATTGTATATTGCACTCTTCTTAAATGCATTAAAAAACACACTTGCGTATTGTTTAAATCTTTGTTAACCTGTAGGTGGACTAAAATATTTAATAAAGTTATTTTAGGAGTAAATAATGACTACATGTAACATTGTTAGTTTAATATTGCTAGCATCATAAATACATAGCAACACACATGTTCAGTAAGTTATTCTATTATTAATAACAACCATTACTACCGTTAGAGTGAATATATAGCTATTACAACTATAAGAACAATGATAAAACTTCACAGATGAATATGACATGTAATAACTAATTAGTCCGATATCCTGCAACTGTTTTAGAACACTTGATCCGGTCTGACTTTCCATTAATGTTGTTTCAGGGTCTGATATAAAAAATATGGAAAAAAGTTTAAGTCTGATGCAGTTAAATAATAAGATACCATAGAATAAATAAAATTAAGCATTAAAGTATAACATTATGCCGTCAGATTACGGTTATTTACATGTATTATCAAACTAAATTAAGTGCATGTTTGATATGAATACTTAACATTTAATTTGTCCCTAGATGTGGGTTAAAGCATCCTGTTATGCATTCAACATGAGGCACGCGAAAGTAACGCAATACTTGAAATACAAAACGATGAAATCCGTTTTAATATAATAAATGCATGCATATTACGCTATCGAAGACATCATAATATATTGAAACAAAACGTAAACGCCCTTTCGCATGAAAGCTACACTGACTTTTTAGAAGAGCACTCTTATACTTACTCAGATACATATTATTTCACTCATTTAAGAAAACCGCATTGAAACATGCAGTTACATCTATCAAATAGGCAATTGTGGCTCAATTATAGATCATGCATATACTACAATATAGAGCATAGAACACACTTTAGAACAAACCAAATGCATATACGTATTGTTTTCCAAAAATAAACGTGCCCTATACTTTACTACAATATTAAAAAGCAAATATTTAAAACTACCTATATGATGGTTACTTTTGAGAAGTAATATTGCTAGCATTATAAATACATTGCAACATACATGTATGCTTGCTAATTACATTTTACTAACAACCTTTCTTTATTCGACCTCCCCTAATTCTGATGTATTGAACGCGAGAGTATTTGCACCAAGCTGCAGTAACAGTTTGCTGCCTCGTATCATTTGAAATAATTGGATTATCACTCAAATCTTACTGACTGCATTTATCGTTCCCAATGCACCCATATTACCCAGCCTTACTTTGACCTTAACCTTGACCTAATTTCACTTAGAATAATTCAAATGGGCTGTTTCTTGGTTAACTAGATTTTACCGTTTCGTCTAGCACCAACACCGCTTGCTACAACACTTTGATACTTACACAGTTGTTGCTTATGTCCATCCCCAATCCACTCATATTACCCAACTTTACTTTTGACCTTGACCTTGAACTAATTTGGACTTATACTGATTCAAAAGTGCCATTTCTTGGTTAACTAGATTTTACCGTTTCGTCTAGCACCAACACCGCTTACAACAACACTTGGATATTTACACAGGTTTTACGTATGACCGTTCCCAATCCACCCATATCACCCAACCTTGCTTTGACCTTGACCTTGATCTAATTTGGACTAAGAAATTGGCTACCCAACACCAACCGGGCGCATGTGTGTTTATCAAACGCAGAATCTTTTTCATCCAATCTTCACCAATCTTGCACAGTTTGTCTATTACCATGAGATTACAGTTGAAGTCGAATATAAGCAAGATCGGACCAGAAACACCAGAGTTATTGCCCTTTGTTGTGAAAAAAATATGCAAAAATGGACATTATTCAGGATAGATACTTCATTTTTTATCCAATCTTCACCAATATTGTACAATTTGTCTATGACCGTAAGATTAAAGGTGAAGTCGAATATAGTGATTCAATGTTGACCAAACTTGCACATTTGCGCATGACCATAAAAATTGATAAATGCAATTTGATTTCCAATAGTTGCAAGACTTGCATGCAGTTATTTGGAAATGCAACATTGATGTCTTAAGAGCCTGCATTAACATCATTTATCATAATTGGACAGAAAATTATGAAAGAAAAAGCAAAACTTGACCTTAGAGCACAGCCATCGCAATTATCGCATTGCAACTAGTTCTCCAAAACTGTTTGCAAAAAAGACATCAAAATCTACTGTCTCTGCATTTTCCATGACTTAATGAAAAAGTGTCAGGTAAGAATATCGAAGATAATGATTTGAGAACCATTGGCAAAAAAATTGCACATCTACTACCCAACTCGTACTTCAGTTAGCTCATTGCACTAACCGATCTTTTAAATCAAAATTGATACTATCCCCCTCTTCGTATTGTTCAGATAACTTAATTTTTAAACCTGTCATAACAGTATGGTCTTTATCTGTACCAGTTCTCAGGTGAGCGCTTTGCGCCATCACGGCCCTCTAGTTTCGAAAGCTGAGTATATTAAAATAGTTCATAGAAGATTTGTTAAAAAACTAGGGATTAAACTGATTTCTTCTAATTCAGTAGTCTATGGTGAGCTTGGACGCTTCCCTTTATACGTATATAACTCGTTATGTAAGAATTTAAAAATATTGTATAAAGCTATACACTGTTAAACAAAACAAATTGCATGTTGTTATAACGAATTAAAAAAGAAACTTTTGTTAAGATTGAATGCATATAACTTTTTAGCATTTAAATAGATTTGACTGAACACTTCTGTTTGTTGCATAAGTTTGACTTATGAATCTACTAAAATTAATTGGTCCATTTTGCAAAGTAAAACGATTTTACAATAACCACTTGTGTTTATGTGTGTTCAATATATATGCGATATGATGCAGAAAATATTATGATTGGTTATCAAGGGTGCTAGCCTGGCTTCATAATACTGGCCTTTATGATGTATGGATATATCCAGAATCAGTTAATATTAATGTATTTATACGGTCCAACATACCCATTTTTAAAACCAGACTAATTGACATGTACATAGTTTAAAGAAACATGATGTAAATGTAAAGAGTTCACTGACATTATATAAAGAGTTTAACACGATTTGAATTAGCAGATTATTTAGACAAAGTTTAAATCTGTAAGTTAATTATTTTTTTTATCAAAACTAAGACTCTCATCGCATATGTTAAAAATGTATTCTGGCAGACAAGCAACTATTTTAAAAATGTCATGCAACACTAATGATAGACGACGACGAGACTTGTTGCTTTAAATAGGCACAATGTATTTGATGACCTGAAACAACTATAAATATTGTATAATGTTCTCTTTCGCATTGCCATGCATAGGCTAATTTATGATAATTTTGTATATGTAACGATGAACTGTAATTGTACATGTTATATCAATAAACGTTCTGTTTTGTTCTGTTCAACACCCGGCTTTTCTAACGATGATGTCACAGTGGCGTTTTAAGACTGTCCGGCCAATCTTACTAAACTCAAATCCTAACATTGTTAGGATCTGAAGACATCGTATAACAGGTCACGTTCACATGACCTTCCGAACAATAAAACATCAGTCATGCTGCGTCCAATGAACTTGCCTTTTGCACAGCAATGTTTGGCCACAGTTTTTGAAAAGTGATGCATTTCCAGCTGATTCTCGAGAAAAAATCATTAACAGTTAATTTTCACGGGGAAAATAATGGATATAGTTGTACCTAAGGCGACTAAACATCCAAAGTTCACGTTAATTTCGTGCATAGTATTTGTGGTTTATATATGAAGTTATACCGCATTATTTTGAAGGCAACAGTTTGATTGGCTCATAAAAAGGTCATCTGAACGTGATCCCTAATGCGGTCATCAGATCCAGTCAGCTGATAATATAGTAGCGTCAGACTGGAGATGATTTTAATTAGATTGACTGTTTGGCATAACCCAACATTTAAAATGTTACGTATGTTCAAATTTACTCGATTCAAAGCATTATTTCATACCTATTGTTTTGATTATATTATCAGTAAGACACGTACAAACAAAGTGGTAACGAATTGATCGACATGGTTACGAAATAACCGACAATGAATGGTTACAAAATGGCTGTGTTAACGAAATAACCGAAAACCGCTGAAGACTACTCCTTTTCCTTGCAGGCTACCAGTTAGTAAATCAAAACCTGAAAGGGCTCTTTTATTTAAGATAATGTATGGCATGTGTAATTTAATGTGTATCTCATGTTATTTATTACAATTACAGTTTCAAAAAAAACAACATGTCAAATAATGACACCCCTATTTTTCGCTATTCACAATCTCCATGTTAAAGTGATTAAGATAATGCAGATACCGAAGTTTATTTGACAACCAGTTACTGCAATGTATCAGTTTTAAACTGTAGAATGGAAAATCGAGAACATGCGTAATTTTGACTCAATAGGCTTCAAATCACTAACAATCATAGTCTGGTACCCGGCCGTACGTTTCAAAACACTAGTCCGTCTTCCGTGTGCCGTCAACAATTTGCTTTGTTCTCACGATAGAGACTTCACTTTTTATCCAATCTTTGCCAATATTGCACAGTTGTGTATGACCATACAATCTTGGACGGGATTGTTATTGAGCCTAATCACACCAGTAACACTAGAGTTATTGCCCCTTTTTCATGCCAAAAAGTGCAAAAATGTCTTTTTCCAACATATAGACTTTATTTGCCATTCAATCTTAACCAAACTTTCACAGTTTGTGAATGACCATCAGATCTCAGCAGACGCCAAATAAATCGGCCAGATCGTGTTTCAAACACCGGAGATATTGCCCAGTTTTCATCAATCTTGCACAGTTTGTCTGTGGACATAAGATTACAAGTCAATTTGAATTTAAGCAAGATAGAGTCAGACACACCGGAGGTATTGCCCTTTGTTTTTGGAAAATTATACAAAAATGAACATTATTCAGGATAGAGGCTTCATTTTTCGTCCAATTTTTACCAAGATCTGACGAGAAACACCAGAGTTATTGCCCTTTGTTTGTGAAAAAATGAGCAAAAATGGACATTATTCGGGATAGAGACTTTATTGTTCATCCAGTTGTCATTGATCTTGAACAGTTGCTATGGCCATAAGATTACAGGTTAAGTTGAATATAAGCAACATAGAGCCAGAAACACCAGAGTTACTGCCATTTGTTTAATCCCTTCTGTGAATTTAAATCACTGATCACGACAGTGAAACATGAGCCGTGTCGTGGGAAAACCGGGCTTAATGCATGTGCGTACAGTGTCATCCCAGAAAACCTGTGCAGCCTGAAAGGGCTAATCCGGGACGGCACTTTCCGCTTTTATGGTATTTTCTGTTTCACTGGATTTATTATTACCCTTTTAGTGAAAAAAAATATAGAAAAATGAGCATTATTCAGAATAGAGACTTCATTTTTCATCCAATCTTCACCAATCTTGCACAGTTTGTCTATTACCTTTAGATTACAGTTGAATACGAATATAAGCAAGATGGGGTCATAAACACCGGAGTAATTGCCTTTTGTGAAAACAAATATGCAAAAATGGTCATTATTCAGATTTTTTCATCCAATCTTCACCAATCTTGCAGGGTTTGTCTATGACCATAATATTAAAGGTGACGTCCAATATAAGCAAAATCGGACCAGAAACATCAGTTTATTGCCCTTTGTTTGTGAACAAATATACAAAAATGGACATTATTCAGGATAGAGACTCTTTTTTTTATCCAATCTTCACCAATCATGGACAGTTTGTCTATGAACGCACCGGTGAAGTCGAATATAAGCATGCTTTTCTCATGTTCAATCGCCAATTGAAAGCAAAATTACCAAAACCGCAAGTTCAAAATGATGACTGCGAAATTCGTGATAAGGATAGTCGTGCTAAGACAAGAAACAAACTATATGCAGACAAAAGGCGACGTACACAGCCAAGTAAACTTCATGTTGGAGATCGAGTTTTGCTAAAACGAGAACAGAAAAACAAATTCGAAACTACGTTAGATCCGGTACCTGGAATTGTAATAGCAAGGAAAGGTTCAATGTTGACAGTTTTACACAAGGGAAAACACGTATACCGTGACGTATCGAAGTTGAAAATGGTGTTCAACCCGCAGACTCAGGTTCAGAAAAAAGACATACAAGTCAACCAGATAAACAACAACGTCCGACAGATAAACAACAACAACCAAACCAACGTCCGCATAGAATGAGACGTCCGCCTAAGCGTTTATATGATGAGTGACAGATAATTATATTGTGTATTTAAGTGAAAAATAATACATCATGTGTGTTTTAGTGAAGAGCCCTAATAATGCGCTTATACAATCAGTAAACACAGTGGATATACGTTGTGTATGATTATTGACAATTTGTGCTTATATACTAATATTTCTACTTCGAGAAATATTTATATCTATATTTTTCTCGTGGGAAGAATTCGTGAAATATAATACTCATGTCAACAGTGTTTCTCACTCTAGAACCAATACAGCGATATTTTGATAACAATTCTCATATTCAGATGGTTGGTTGAAATACTCGTTTTGTTAATCACATAATATCAATTATAGTTGACAATGATCACTCAGCAATGTGAAAAAGTTCTTCTCAAGTGACTATGTGATGTTTACCAGACCCGAGAAGCTAGAACTTGGTGATAACAGGACATTATATTTGCGAAAGAGAATAAATTAATGGGAAGATTAACCTAGTGTCCGAATGATAGACTTGTAGCAGAAAATCTTTTTTATGTTGAAATCTTGCTTATGTTGTTCAAACTATGATCAATTAAGTATTAACACAGAATATTGTTCTATTGTTAATTAATGAGTTCTAATCTAAAGGTAAAGGAGGTTGTAGTAAGCAAGTACACCTCTGTAGTACAATATTACCTCTGTATGCGTGGCGTGGTTTATAACTGAATGTATCTTGGTATTAGAGATAGTGTTGTATGTGACGCTGAATGCTACGGAAAGTAAATAAAGAGTATCACCATACTTCGGATCTGTGTTGTTCATACATCCGTCTGTTAACAATAATAAATACAATCACACAAACAGTATTATTACAATTGCCTGTATACATATTCACTAAGACTAAAATGCATGTGGCGTTTACTGATTCGCGGAAGCTATGCTTACAACCTACTTTCCACAAAAATAGCCAGGGGTATTTATCAACAAAAGCAGCTTAAGGTTTAGTATCTCCGATTCTGATGCGTCCGCCATAGTCTATTTATAGAAAGATATAACCTCTATTTATAAATTCAATAACAACTTCAGGAGTAAAGCTAGTTGAGGGAAAAATGTAATTCTAAATAATTCCACATTACACAACCGTAATTCATATTAACATGCACGGCTAGATGATAAAAATTAATTCCCTATTCGGTATTAATGTTCTTGTATATGACCAAGTTTTCTGGATGCTTGTTGCAAGTATTTTAGCACACTTGACATCGGCTGCTAGCCTACAACACTGCAAGATATTTATTATTGAATGAGTCACTTCTGTTGAACCGGTAATTGGAACAGGTCGCTTACTCTATTTGCAGTGTGCTAAACAGGCTTCTCGCTCTGTTTCGTAATTGAGCAGAATTGAATGCACGATTTTAGCCTGTATACGCTTTCAAAAATAATAATTTCTAGACGAAAACTAATCTTCATGCAAATAATGCAAGACTGTTAATTTGATTCAGGGGCTTCATGCAAGTGTTTGTAAAAATACAATGTAATAGATTCTCAGTAGCGCGTTAGTTGAAATCAGAATTACACACCGATTAAAGTTGTCGAATGGAATATTATACAGTTGATTGAAAGTGTTCATCGATATTCAGACATGGAATAACGATGTAAATGTAAACAAAATGGATAGTGATGACGAAAACCAGTTTTCACAAGACTCCAGAATTGTGTGTAGGCTTTGCAACTTGCAGGCCTTATTTATGTACGGGTAACGTTATAAACAGTTAATTAAACCATGTTTCGTTGCATTATTAATTAAATTTACAATATTAAATGAGAATCTGGTCACTTTGTTCGCTTGATACAATGTAAACCTCGCCAATAAATTTCAAAACTCGGCCAATGCCAATATGGAAAAACGCGGCTAATACGAGATTTGGCAAATCAGGATTCAGGATTAGCTCGGCCTTATACGAGATCATATTTTGGCATTGTTTGCGCCATTTTTGTGCTATAATTTTATGCATTATTTTAAAAACGCGAACTGGTTATTTTTTTAGCAAGTACTTTTTATGTACTGTTTGGTCGTTATATTTAACAATAGGCAGTTACAAGAATAAAAACATTGTTATTACTGCTGGCCTTGTAAAACTGAAAGATGCTGTATTCTATTTCTATCTGTATCGAAATACTAGTTTTAATACTTGTACTATTAAAACTGAACGATGCTGCATGATATAATGTTAATTAATAAACTTGTCATTAATTAGTTGAATTCATATTGACCTTGTAAATTGGGCTGAAGACAGCCGTTTTGGCCTGAGGCCGTATGTTGGTCAAATATTGGGACGGTCACGTGGCACGAATGTCTATAGCTGACTGGATGATATACATTTGTATATAATAAGAAGCCATATTATCAAGTTTAAAGGTGGGCTATTGAACTTTATTCAAACAAATGTTTCCTTTTTAGCAACAGTGCACTCATAATTAACATGTTTCGCCAACAGTCTTTCTATGCTGTCGGCGTTTTGATTATTTACATCATTTCTACTGGAAATTTTTGGCACTTCTTGATTAACAGTTGAAAGTTGAAACAAGTGCAGGCGTATGGGTGATTCAAACGACAACGTTGGTGTGAAGTAGTCTCATTTTATTCTGAACAAGTATTAGATCACGCACCGTCTTCTAATATTTGAAATGGCATCTGTTTGCATCCACATAGTTCTGATATTGTCATATTAAAAAAAACAACTATATCTATTGAGTTAAATGTTACTTTTACTAACATTGCTTTTGTAGACAACATTACAGTGCATTCAGGTACATACTACTTAATTTCTTATAATTCATAAAATGCAACAAATAGTAGTAATACACGCGAAAAAGAAAATGAATAAGTAATTCTATAAAATATTATATCTTAAAGGGACCTATTTACAGAATCACAAAATTACAATTGTCCGATCCCCCAAATAAGAATATACGTAATATTTTTAGTTCAGATACGTCCAATTGTCAAGTTAAGACGTTTAATGGTCCAAATAAGAATATACGTAATAGTTTTAGTTCAGATACGTCCAATTGTCAAGTTCAGACGTTTAATGGTCCAAATAAGAATATACGTAATATTTTTGGTTCAGATACGTCCAATTGTCAAGTTAAGACTTTTAATGGTATATTTCAATAATAGAAAAATCCGTGCCCAAGTCCCTTTAAGAATGTTAACACCAAAATTCGTACTTATTAGTAGTATTGTCTGACAATATGTTGACCTGCCACTCATTCATTTTATAAAAATAGCGCTCGCTTCGAACGCATTTTGGTCATATATAATTTATATTGTATGAAAACACAGCAAATATACAAATGTATTGCAGAAGTGTTAACAGTAGCAATCTTATCAGATGGAAGTATCAATCTTATATAACAGTAATGCTTTATTTGCAACAGCATATAAACTGTTGTAATTTTACAAGGATTTTGTGGATTATCTTCACAACATTAACAAGTTGCCGGGTTACGGTACTCCCATGCTCAAATGACACATTTACCAAACTGCTCTTCGGTATGAAATCTATATTAGTAAACGTGTATATACATGTTGATAACCAATACAAACCGAGTTATTTGCTATAAATAAAAAAGACTCTCAATAATGTTAAAAGACACATCTAGAAATCTAGTCCAGGCGCAAATCGTGAGGTCACACAAACTGTTCATCTGATGTCACTAACGAGCTAAATATTGTTAATAGCGATTATATACATCCAGGCGTGCAAAGTGCACTAATCAGAGGTAGATATTGTACGTAATTGTGTTGCATACATACACATAGAGACTGCTCCTTATTAAAATACAACTTTAATTAATCCTATACCATATATATACAAACGTTCTCGGTTTCCGTTTTATTAAGACTAAATTTACCATATTCGGCATACTTTTAAGAACGTAATTACACTTATAAAAGTAAAAGCTTCTGAAGGACCTGTGTAAATAGAGGAAATTGGACGGTGGTAGATGCCACATAAAGCTAAACTAGTTAGAGACACGGTGTCTACGTAGTGGATGGTTACTTAAGAAAGCTTTCTGCAAAATTTCTTTGCTATTGGTCTAGTTTACTAGTAGTTTCCGAAATTTTCGATTTAATATGTCTATATAAGGAAAACTGCCACTCTCCCTGACGACATGGTCTGTTAACGAATATATGTTATATGAATTTGGTAGTCATTGAAAGAAAAGTTATTTGAAATATTTTTGAAATTTGTCAATTACGTTCAGAGAAACAGACTTTCAAAGATTTCGAACAAAGAATGCCGAGAAAAAATAAACAATTCACAAATTGAAATATAACAATGTAAAAACGACATTTTACAAGCAGAAGTACGATTCTTTGAAAACCTATACAAAACAGCTATATCTGGACAAATAGATGATTTTTTTTTTTTTTAAACCGCAATCGTAATTACGATAGCAAAGCTACTATGTGAAGACAACTTAAACGAATACGATTGCGTCATAATGATCGCATTTTCAGACGTAAATAATAGCATAAGAAGTTTATAATCTGGATTATTTTAAAACCACACTTTATTAATTCAAAAAATTATTCTTATTATTTTGAGAAAGGTGTATTATCAGACTTACAAAATCAAAGAATAATTACACTATTGCCAAACCAAGGAAAAAAACAATATTAATTCGACGATAAGTTTGTTAAACACAGATTACACTATCGCAACAAAAGCAATGGCAATCCGATTAAGAAAGTTTCAGAAATGATATACTTTGATACAAATGGTTTTATGAACAACAGTTCAGTTCCGAGTTTATTGGCTAATCGGCACATTTGCCTTTGGCCATTTACAATACGTTAAATTAAATTATGGCCAAGACACATATAACATAAATAGAATTTTGCAATCGTATACAACAAATGTACAAGGTTATAATTGTAATGTGGGGTATTTAAATAAGTACTATATATATATATATATATATATAGTGAGAAGAAGCAGCTTAATATGCAATTTATTTTTACTATTATTAGTTCGCCTAATTGCTTGTGGGCTTAAGACACGTATTATAGATGAAATTGTGCAAACGTACTCATTGCAATATATGTCAGTGATACATAAAAATGATACAAAGTAGAACATTTGCACTGTTATTAATAAATCTTTTTAACGTAAGATATAGAATATATTTATATACTACGACATTAATCACTTTATGCATGTGTAAACACATTATATCATATCTTTTATATCTGACTATCACATTTTCATTATTAGACTATGATTTTAATTACATATGTAGTTACAAAGATTAATCTATTAACACTATAATTATATGGATTATGACGTTATTTACAACAATACTCATTACTTGTTTAGATGGGTTATATTATATCATTAGAAAGTGACTTTTAATATTTTTTGTATTTCATACTACCATTCGCGTTACATACAATGTAGTATATATAAGTTTTTGTTCCTCTTAGAATAGCGCCTATTAAAGAAAGCTATCAGGGAAAAACAACAGCAAATAGTACAGCCAATACATCATTAGAACAAAACGTTTGTGCTCCCTTCAAAATAGCGCTATTGGCGAAAACGAAACAATGGGTGCTATCAGAGAACAACAGCAAATGGTAGAAATATACGAGTTCATAATTAAAACTAAACAAAAATGTATAATAAACGTAAAGCAAGATATCGGTAATGCTTTGACAAATCTGTATATAGAGTTTTAAGATACTACATAATAAACAATGATATATTCACGAACATTGTTATAATAATTTGTCTCTTTTTCAGAATGCACAGTATAAATACTGATAAATTCAGATAATCATGTAACATATTCGACCATATCTTGGTGATATACAAATTATTCCTAGTATATGTATATATTGTAAAGTGATATTTAAAATTGCATTATAAGGAAAAGCAGGTAAATGTCTAACATAACTTTTGTATTAAATTCATTGCATTATATATAAACTTTGATACATTTATTATTTTACTTTCTCTCTTATCAGACATTATGTATTTGAATTTTGTGACATTAGGCCAATTAAATGGGATATTATAATCATTTCAAAGATCTGAATAAGCAGTGTAACATAATAAAAAATGGTATTCAGATTCAACTACATTTTGTGTACATAGTTTGCATTTCCTGTAGTTTCAATTTCAACAGAATGTGATGGCAGCCTTCAACGAGTTAATTCCGTACAATGTTTTTCATTTTTTACACACAATAAATAATTTTCGAAATCAAAATCTTGTTTAAAATTTACAATAATATTCCATCTTTAGTTGAAATGACAAGTTTTCATGCCAGGATTGAATATACTGATCTCTTAATCTCATATGACAACAGATATATTCGGGAAAATTTACGATCAATATTTGATGTTATATCCTATTTGAACTCAACAAACAAACCAGGATTGTTGTTTTTTCGATTTTTGAAAAGATAATTGATAGTCTTGGTCACACTTTTATGTTAAATGCCTCGAGCGATTAAACTTTGGATCGAACTTTATTCAGTGGATATAAATGTTTTGCATAATCATAAATAGCTTAATTATAAACAACGGACACCAGATAGCTTCAATATAAAAAGAGATGTACGACAAGACTGCCCGTTATCATCTTCCATATTTGTCATAGGTTTGCAATTTCTCTCTAATAATATTGAATGTAATGGTGAAATAAAAGGTATTAAAGTATTAAACAATGATATCAAACACACATTTTTTGCAGACAATGCCATTTTTTCAGTCATTAATAAACACATTAGTGAGCTTTAAAAATATGTTTGGCCTATGTCTAAATACCGCGAAATCAACATATTTAGAATTAGTTTATTAAATACAACAAGTACACACTTTTTTTAATTAAACTAATTATTTTTTGCAGGAATGCCACTTTTTTAACAGTGGAAGTGAAAACTGATTAATTAACACATAAGTGAGTTTTAAAATATATCTGACCTTAATGTAAATAACTCGATATCAACTGTATTAAGAATTGGTTCCTGGTTGGATCAAGGTCAAGGTCACTGTTACTTAAAGTAGGAAAATGGTTACCGCTCAATAACTTGAAAATGAATTGAGATATTTTAATGAAACATCATACGTATCTATGTATGCATATGGGGTGGGTGGGGTCATGGTCACCGTAACTAAAAATAGAACTAGAAAAAAAGTATTCCGCTCAATAACTTAAGAACATATTAAGATATTTTTATGAACCTTTAAACATAGACACCTTATATCGAAACCTCGCATGGGATTGCATATGAAGTGGGTGGGGTCAAGGTCACGGTCACCATGACTAAAAATGTAAAACAGTTTCCGCTCAATGACTATATAACGAAATCAAATATTTGAATGAAGCTATTTATGTATATACCTTATATATAGACCTCGACGTTTGCGATTGCATATAGGGTGGATGAGGTCAAGGTCACCATTACTTAAATTACTTAAATAGAAAAACGGTTTCTACTCAATAACTTGAATTAAAATATTTTAATGAAACTTCATATGTAGATACCTTTTATTGAGACCCCGCTTGAGTGGGCGGGTCAAGGTCAAGGTCTCCATTACTAGAAATAACACTCCACAGCTCAAGAACGACTTAAGGTATTGTTACGTTACTTCAAATGTACATACCTTATATTGAAACTTCACTTGGGATTGCATATAGGATAGGTGGAGGTCAAGATTACTGTTACTTAAAATGAAAAAACCGATATCGGCTCAATAACGAAAGAACGAATTGAACTATTGTAATAAAACTTCATGTATAGATACATAATAGCAAGACCTTGCATGGGATTGCATATTGTTTGTGTGGGTTCAAGATCAAGAGACGCTGTTTGGTATTATTTAGGGGTCAAAGTCACCATTACTTAAGTTAAAATAGATCAAATGCTTTCTGCTAAATAACCCAATAGTTGATTGAGCTTTTGCTATACCGATACAACTTTTGCAATTACATTAACATACTTAAGGTCAAGTTAAATGTCGTAATTAATAAATTAAAAAAGCAATTTCTTAACTGAAGTTAAACTTAAGAGCAATTCCTAACCATAGCTGTACGACCTTCACCTTGCACCCAAAATTTTATTTTATTATTTTTCTGACTTTTAGGCATTTGGTTCGAAAATTGGTTTTCGTGGAATTTCTACGTTTTTACTACAATTATAAAATAAATTATTTTACTGTTTGTTTTAAAAACGAGACCTATGTGTTAAGCATTCTTTTAGTAAATACTTCTTAAATATAATTTATTTTTAAAAATATTATACCGTATTAGCCGTCGATACGCCCCTTTAATGGGGGGGGGGGGGCAACTACTGTGATAAAATCATTTGCAGTACCAAACTTTATTTATCCATTTTCAGTGCTTCTAAACCCATTTATAACAATATTAAATGATATAACAAAATCATTGTCAACGCCATCTGTGATTTTAAACCTTACCAAATAAAAATAAAAGTACTGTATGTAGACAACGCAAATGGAGGTTTAAACCTTAAAAATATAGTCAAAGGAAAATGGAAATTATTATAGAAGTTTAAAATGCAAAGTTATGAAAACAATCTCATTCTTCCCAGTGAACTCAATGAAAGATTTAATAAACGAAATAAATATACAGAGGATATGTATTCCTTTGCGATGGTATTGTTAAAATCAAGAGTATAATATTAAAACAAAATAACCACAGTTATAAAAAAGATATAATTTTGATAAAGAAATCGATAACTGCGAAATGTTAAACTTTATTTTTCAAAAGGTTGTACGGTCATTAAACGGAATTAAATTTGTATACCATGTTTATGATCTTAGAAATAAGAAAATGTACTATTTAACAGGCTTCAATACCGATATGACATCAATAACAGAGATATAATGAAATTTAACACCTTAATTACCTCTATTCTACATCAATATATACTTGAAGAAAACATAGAAAAATTAAAGATACATTTTCCGGTAGAAACACTTTCAAATACACTTACAAAAACATTAAAAAAAACAAATGCATTACTATATTATATTCAGCTGCAAACCGAGAATTACAACAACATTGAAAATAAATCATTTACACATCGTTGCGTAGTTTTCAATTCAGATTTATTCCAACAAATACATATTTAATTAAGTGTAATTTACATAATAACACTATTGGTGACTTCTGTCACTCTCGTATTGAAACTGTTGACCATTTGTTTTGGGAATGTTCATGTGGTCAAGCAACATTGAATATTATAATATTAGAAGCATTTATTGTAAATAAAACTAGTTCAATATATATACAAACAAACGGCATTTTTGGTTGCACTGGAGAGAAACCTTTTGTTGATGTTTTCAATTTCACCATAAATCGTTTATATGCAAAATGAAATACTCAAAGAGCAAACCCACCGTTCGAAGCTGCGTTCAGTATCTAAACAACAGAAACAAAATTAAAGCTAAGGTAGCCCATATGAAGAAAAAGTACGAAATCACTGTAGAAATTGGGACCGCTTCGGATAGAAACTACTATTTTCATATATGCTGATATGTTAATAAAAAAAATTCTCATAAACAACAATCCAACTTTTTCTAGTTGTCAGTTACAATATCAATATTACATTCAAAATTAGTAAAACCAAACATTTTAATTATATTTAAAAGATATATATTTTTTCTTATTATATAATTTTCATGACATCTTTATGCACACTTTATTAAAATTCATACAGTAATGCATGTACTTGTGTGTATTTGATATTTTGCTACTTGTATTTTGTTCACATTTTGTTGTATATTAATTTCGTATGTATATTTGGCATTATATGCATTACATAAATATTACTATGGAAATATGTATTATAGAAACAAATAAATTAATAAAAAATTAAAAAAAATAAACAAAAATAACACTCTTCAAAAATATAAATATCTTCCAATAGCAAATGATTAAGCGAATTTACCTTAGAATGTATTTATACTGAAGATGTCATTATTGTGGAGTATTTAACTTGCCGTTAAATCAACCGAATAAGAGGATAGTATTTATCAAACAGTAATCATATTGTTGATTGCAACATAAACATTAGTCATACACAAATATCGATGACTGGAATATGTCATTAGTCATACAAAAATATGACTGAACATACTATGGAAACCGCAAAAAATATATTTGAATATACATTAACATGCGAATATTAATTGGTATACATATAAATTCCAAGTTCATTGGCATTGAGCCAAACAACATTTGGCCATTAACAGTATATATGCAAGACCATCGGTTAATTTGGCGAATGGGAGAGTAAGCCCATATATGTATACGTATTTCACAAAAAACACACAGGTATTCATCATATATACAAATTGCATGCTAGGTATATCAATATTATAAAAGTACAACCATCCATTATAGTATTATGAAGCAGTAAGAGCTACTTTTCTGCACGTGGTCCATAACATCAATATAGATACATTGTTGATTGCTGAACATTTTTGACAACATACTATTTTTAAGTTCATAAGGTTTAAACAATTAATTGAAATACAATGTTTCCCTCAAACTCTCTGGATGATTGACACAAACAAATGAAGTGATATTGTGGTTCAACAGTGCTCATGTTACATAATTTTCATATAATATTATCAGTACTATTAAATCTACCTCTTTCTAGTTTTAAATTATGCGAATGTAGACTAAAATTGGTATCGCCATTTTCTATATTGCACATTTAACATTATTCGTTATTCATTATAATAACTTTACAACTTTGCATTCTGCACATTTTCATTATAAATACTATAAGTAGTTAAATAGGATTGTTCATAATTTTAAGTCAGTTGTTCGTGCTCTTTTTTGCAAATACGACTGATAAAGTAAATATTTTTAGTTCACAATGTACATCTTAATTATATGTTATACGACGTTCATCGCAAAATGTACACTGTAGTTTGTCTATTTCAGTAGCTATATACATGTATATATAACACTTAAAAAACAATTCAAAAACATGGTTACAACATGATAATCAAATATAGACAATTTAGTTCATGTAATACATACAATTAAAATACTAAACTCTTTTAAAGCAGAGTTTTTATATATTTTCCAGTATACATGTATTTCAATTTAATGCATACATAGAAAATAAAGCTTTAATGAGCGTAAAAAATAACCTAGATATTATACTATGAAATACTTAGTTTATTTTAGATGGTGTTCTGGAGTGTAAAACTTGCTGAGTAAGCTTACAAGTCAGTAATAACACGTGTCAACAAGAGCTGTCAGAGGACAGCACGCTTCACTCTTTGAAGTATTTCAGTTGGTACATATGTTTGAAAGTGGAAGGGGCATACACTTGTGGACATACAAAACTTGAGTTATGGCAATTATGTCATCAAAATTTACCAAGTTTCAAGTAAACATCTTGTGTAGTTTATTAATTTGAAGACTTTGGAACAAGTGGGCATACCTCTATCAAAATGCAAAACAGAGTTATAGGGAATGTTGCACCTGATAAGGTGTTGATGACACAGATATAGTCCATGTTGCAAGTGAATAACTTATGTAGTTCTAAAATTACAAAACCGTTTAATATAAATTTTAACAAGAAATATATGTGATAAAGGGGTATAACTCTGTCAAAATACAAAGAGCTATAGGGAATGTTGCCCCTGATACTGGAGTTGATGACACAGATATATTCCAAGTTTTAAGTGAATAACATATGTAGTTACAAAACTTTTGAATATAAACTTTAACCAGTAAATCTATGTTGCCCCGGGCACTGGAATTGATGAAAGAAGTATATTCCAAGATTCAAGCGAATAACTTATGTAGTTCTGCAGTTACAAAACTTTTGAAAATTAACTTTAACCAGAAAATCTATATGAAAAATGGGCATGACTCTGTCAGAATAAAAAACATGGTTATGGGAAATGTTGCTCCTGATACTGGAGTTGAGGTCAAAAGTATATTCCAAGTTTCAAAACAATAACTTATGTAGTTGTAAAGTTACAAAACTTTTAAATATGAACTTCAACCAGAATATCAATGTGAAAAAGAGACGTAACTCTATCAAAAGACAAAACCGAGTTATGGAGAATATTACTTCTGATACTGGAGTTGATGACAAAGGTATATTCCAAGTTTCAAGTGAACAACTTGTGTGGATTTTGAAGTTAGACAACTTTTGAATTTAAACTTGAACCAGACAATCTATATGACAAAACGGCATTACTTTGTCAAAAGACAAAGCACTTTTGTGGGAGATGTTGCTCCTGATACTGGAATTAATGACAAAGGTATATTCCAAGTTTCAAGAGAATAACTTATGTCGAACTGCAGTTACACAACTTTTGAATATAAACTTTAACTTGAAAATCTATGTAAAAAGGGGGCATAACTCTGTAACAATACAAAATAGAGTTATGGGAATGTTGCCCATGATACTGGAATTGATGAAAGTTACAAGTTTCAAGTGAATAACTTATGTAGTTTTGAAGATAAAGACTTTTGAATACACACTTTAACCAAATTCAGACGCCGACGCCGGGGGTAGTAGGAAAGCTCACCTTTTCTTCGAATAGTCGAGCTTAAAATGCTAACCAGGAAGTGTTTGTTATGTGTCTGCAAGATATGTATGCACTTTAGTATATATGTACTTTAATTGGCCAATACAGTTTACACTAATAACATAGAGTTCAACCGAGGGTCCGATTTATAAAAATATATTAAGTATGTTGAAGCTGGTTTTGCTTTAGCTCAGTATTTTCATATTGCAATAATTTGCATGTCCGATAATCTAAATAAATTCTATTTTTGGTTGTTAAATAGGAATTTTGATTGATGATATACTTTAAAAGAGTAAAGCCTTCGAGAAACTGGACCCAACAGTTTAAGAATGCAACTAACTTATAAGGTACCATTATATATTCCAACAAGAGTTCATATTGATCTTCTTGTCCACAGACTATGGTCCTCTGTCCTCATTTAAATCACAGAGGTCTTTCTTGTAACATAACTTTCTAATTTTTAAAAGTTGTTGCCATACATTATAAATATGTGTTGCACCACATTTGTTTCATTTCATTTGTGTTGAATGCAAAAGAGCTATTCTTCTGGACTTGTTACGTTCATTATATAGTTTAGCGTGTATTACTTTTAATCGTTCAGCGAGAGGCAGATCAGCGTGAATATCAGGATGAAGACGAATGAATTCCCGAATTCCGGAGTATCCTAAAATGTAAAATTGTGAGTGTAATTACAAAGCTGAAGATGAAATGGTGGTTGTTAATTACACTTATTAGTACCAAGTTTGGTATCGTGACCACAACAATGCTATACAAAATGAAAGTATTTGATCTGTGGTCATAAGATCACATTATATATTTTGTTCTAAAAATTGCCGAATACAAGTTGAATTTACTTTCATAACTAGAACCTGCATTGCGACTTTTGTTAATTGTGATCCTTACAACTGGAGATCAACATATTTTATAATTTCACCCACCTGGTAAATTTCCTTTAGTGTCCCATTTAGAAATGTCGTGTACTGTACTGGAAAAGTATATGTTCAGCCGTTGGGTATCTTCTTCTTTCCATACAGTTTACCGTCAAACTATTAATAAAAGAAGAGGGCAACGATGGCATTAGATCGCTTAACTGAGTTTAACCAATGGTTATCTGTAGCAAACGTGTCACTTGTGTTCTGGCATGATTTTCAAAGCTTCGATAGACAACAAAACCATATTAGATTTTCTGTAGAGCCGTACAACAAAACTAAACGTCACATTTTCGCAAACATAAATGTCTCAAAGTACTTTTAGAGGGTTATACAAGAAACAATATTACTTTAATATGCGGTGGTTTTAGACACGAAACGTTTCCATGATTTCAACATAGCCATATATGGATTCTAAACCCTCACTGAGGAAGCAATGTTTCTTCGAAAAATCAAACTAGCTTGAGGATTTTGACACAGAACAGAAGCGTATTTCCTTAAAAGTATTAAGAAATACCCATTGGTTTCTGGCAAGAGCAGGTTTTAATATTTGTGTATGTACCAGCATTGAAGAATATAAGCACTGAACAGTAAAATAAAACAGCCTTCTGTTTTCCATTTCCAGCTAGACAATTCTCAAAATAATTTATATGCAAAATACCTTAATCTTTCTAACTAACACATCTAATATATTAGACTTGTATGTGAGTGTCATACACCTTCTTATGATGCATTGTCCCGAAAAGATATGATATTGTTTCCCGTTATATCGCACCGCTATAACAGACCAACAAAATTATATCAGGCTTCTTTTTAAATCATTATGCTAGTCATAATACATATACACACAAATAACAGGTACATATCGAGAATACTAAAACAATATTAGTTAGACTTCAATTCACGAAATGCTACCGTCCATTTCAAGAATCTCATATCTGGCGAGTTCATTACCAACTCAGAATGACATATTGTCATAATATACGTGTTTCTCCATATGAATTGGTCATATAAATAGAGAGGCAAGAGAGGAGTGGACGGAAATTCAAACCCAAATACAGACATGCCATCCTTTCATCAGACCATTCAATTCATAAACGGAATAGCAACAATTTTATTTATGAATTAGACACTTACTAGAATTTTCAGTTTGATTAAATAGCAGAGTTCTGCTATATTCTCATTAAATACCCCATTTTTTATTGAGACATGTTTTTTATCAGCATACATTACTTACCCTTAATCCTTTTGCCAAAGTTACTGCCAATATGCTGAAACAAAATAAATATTAGTTATTCTTATACATGTAAACTTTATTAAGTTTAGACTTTACACATTGCAATGTGTCCCTGGGTATCTAAACAACAACGGAATGAAGGAGTGATTCGTTAACTCTGAAAGTATCATGTACATTTCATAAAATAGCCAAGAAGTTAATGGTTCTTGAAAGAAAATCCCATGTCCTTAGTCGTATGGCCATTCTCGTGCAGTCACATTAATTATCTGAATATAACAAATACATTTAATATGACATATATTCAAGCTATATTTTAGCGTTTTTCTTATGTACTAACCTCCAAAATATCGCAATTTAACATTTTATAAACATTCTGCAACTGTACGATGAATCAAATATGAAACCTCTAGGCCATGCGGTTTCAGAGGAGATTTTTAAAGTCATTATGCTATTTATGTCTAAATAAACCATGTGACCCCTGGGGTGTGGTCAGTTTTGACCCATGGGGCATAATTTGAACAAACTTTGTAAAGGACCACTAAAGGATGTTACATACCAAATATGAAACCTCTGGGCCTTGCGGGTTCAGAGGAGACTATTTTTAAAGTCATTTTGCTATATATCTTACATAAACCATGAGAACCCCGGGGCGTGGCCAGTTTTGACGCCCGGGGCATAATTTTAATGATCTTTGTAGAGGACCACTATAGGATGTTACATACCAACTATGAAACCTCTGGGCCTTGTGGTTTCAGAGGAGAAGATATTTAAAGTCATTTTGATACATATTCTATATAAACCATGTGACGCCCTGGACGTGGATCGTTTTGCCCCTGAGGCATAATTTGAATAATCTTTGTAGGGAACCTCTAGAGGATGTCACATATCAAATATGAAAGCTCTGAGCCTGCGGTTTCATAGAAGAAGGTTTTTAAAGTTTTCATTTTTTAAATCCATTTTTTAGCTCTGGTGACCTACATATTTAGCGGACCGGAAAGATTTGAACAACCTTGAAAGAAGTCTCCACAAGGATCATTCCTGTGAAGTTTGGTGAAAATCTGCCAAGCGGTTTAGGAGGAGATGTTGTTTGAATGAAAAGTTGACGACGCACGCACGCACGCACACACGCACGCACGCACGCACGCACGACGGACAACGGGCAATCACAAAAGCTCACCATGAGCACTAAAAAACACTGGTAAAGACAATAATTAAAATTATGGGTCTTACCTTCAATATGTGAACCTTTGTCAATTGAGATTTCTTCACCATCCTAAACAAAAGCAAATTTTATAACTCAGTAATTTATCAATATAGGAGTATAATTAATTTAGCCGACAGATGATTCGTCTTTAGTTATTTTCGAATCCTTTAAATATTGTTTAATATTTTGTTTAATAAAGTAAGGAACACTCTGAGAAATATTACTATAATTATGCTAACCTACCATTGAGATGTAAATTTCTCCGCCACTGCTTATTTCTGTAGAATCCGAATCGTGCATTTTTGAAGCAAACGATTCCCGCATGGTTGATTCTGTACAGAGAAGATACTTGTGAATACGTCCAAATTAATTCTGTAAATAATGTTTGTAAACATAGACACATCATCCTGAAAAAAAAAGTTTTCTGTATAACGGACACTTCCATTACAAACCGCCAAAGTAGCCCAGTCGTAATTTACCAAACAAAGCACATGTTTTGTTGGCAAAATAGTTTTAATAACAAGTCAGTACACATCATTATGCATAGCATAAGAAAAAAAAAAGACTGATATGCAACAATGACTACCTTACCGGAGCTGTTAACCAAGATAACCAAAACCACAGTGGCGGCGATATGGCATTAGAACGCTTAAGGGGTTTATGAGAGCCGGAAAGCTCTGTAGGTTAAGCACAAGTTCTATGAACAAGGTCTATGAACGAGATGTCCGGGCTAAGAGTATGACGGAACACTGTTTTCATTATGTGAGGTTTAACTACAGAAAATTACTATGGGCAAACACAAAAGAATAGCTTACCGTTTCTTGTCATTGTGTTTGTGATCTGTTCCATTATTTGGTTTGATTGTTCTTGTGTTTCTGTCAGCATAATCAGATTAACAGTTTTCCATTTAGTAATGATATAAAATTTAAACGTAATATAACGAAATGAATCCCTGGTGAATGAACTTTGCTTTATTACAACACGCGCAATCTAGTTACGCTATTTTATGACGTCACTTTATGTTTTTCTTTTTATTTAGTATGTATTATTTCGTATATTTGCAAAATAAAAATAAAAACTGGGACAAATAAAATATTACGTAAGTGTTGAATAAAGATAAGTTTATTTGTTCGGCATGAAAACGTATGAACCACTCACCAAGGCCGGTGGCTCAAGTTTTCTAAAACTTGCTAACTTTGCTTAACTTTAGTAAACACTAATCTAGTAATCTCCGTGACGTCACCTCGTGTCAGAACCTGTGACATTTTGCGATCATGTAACTGTTTGAGCATTTATTTTGCACAGTTGACCATTTTGACATCGGTTGATTTTAGGGGATTTTGATTTTGTATTTGTTTATGAAAATTTTACGACATATCTTCACTGAAAAAGACGATAACTCGGACCTGTATCTACTTCCATGTACATTTTATTTTTGTATTTCTTTTTGCCCGTCATAACAACATGTACTGCCATATACAATGAATGTATTATCCAAGTAAAGCATGCGGATCAAACTTAAACGGACGCGCGCGTTTGTTCTTATTTTAGAATGACCTTTATAAACAAAAATTATTTCTCCTACTAAAAGTGAAAGGTACACAGCACATAGAAGGACCAAAACCCATTAAGTTCCGGATAATCATTTGGTAATCTGGGATCTCATACACTCGCATTCTTAAAACATATTAACAGGTTGTTGTTACCACTATGCAATAACTAGTTTTTAAATCAATATAATTATGCAGTAGAATATCAGAATTGATTGGACATTTATATACACTGTTATAACTACTACTCAATCAATGCATGCCATCAGATTATGGCATTTTTCGTCTGTTTACATTAATCAAAATCACCGAAAATAGCCAATCGCATTTGGACCGTCGCTTGTCAATACCGTGTGCACACAATGTTTTACAAAAATAGTATATTTTTAGTTATTCATAAATATGTGCATACCTATGTCAATGTTGTGAAGGAATCTTCCAACTTGTGTGACTTCTAATACGGCCGGAGGACACTGGTACACATTTCTGTTGATTGCATCACTATGTCCCATGTGGCGGTAAAAGGCACCCCTTTCCTGCTCGTCCGTTTCAAGTTGTGCATATTTGGTCGACACTCGATGACGAAACTTCGTTGCTGTTAACGTTTCTACCAAAGCCTTTGCACATATAATCCTGATGCTGTCGGACCCGATCACATGTTTGTCTGACAAATTCGTACATGGGAAAAGAAATTTGTTGTATTTGTTAACGCCACCATCTTTCCTTATTTCTGGATCTGCAAGCATTCGCAAGCCTGGGATTGTATCTTCTGGAAAAAGAACAGGGATCAGACTTTCGTCCCTTTTGCCTGTCTGCTACGCGACTTTCATGGTTTTGAGCATTTTACGCTCCTGTTCTGATAGATCCGAGTCCGTACACTTACCCAGCCATTCATCATTCTCCGCTTCCTTCCATTGTTCAAGAGTCAATCTACTGGGTTCTCCACCTATTCTAGCATTAAATAATGTAACTCGACAGAAAACTAAATTTCTGAGAAGTGTAAATTCGTCGTTTGAAATAAAATTGTATCTATCTGTTGTTAGTTCTCTTAATTGATGTAGCACATAATTGGTTAACGTTTGTACGTCTTCCTCAACAGGTAACTCTTTTGGCTTCCTCGTTTCTGTCCTGTCTTCTCCCACGGATAGATATTTAAACTTAGCAAACTTCTTCATTGTATACCCTAGAGATGACTTCAAGTCATTTTTGGAGTCCTTACGGCTCTGCAAAACCTCTTTTAGAAATTCAAAATTGTCTCTAACAAACATTTTTGTGATGGATGTGCAGTATTTTTTCGTTCTATTTCTGTATATATCTTTGAAGTCCAAAAACAGTTTTGCTAACTGTCTTAACATTGTCATAAGAGATTATTTCTTTTCAGCCTCTTTGCTCTGGTTACCGCCCTTTGCAATATATCTGTGGAAGCCAAAATCCTTCAAATGTATTTTATTTCTACACATGTTGCCGACACCATTGTCACGAAATCGACTCAAAATTTTTGCCTGATAGTCTACGTATTTTTCACCAGTGTTTTCATATTGCATGAGAGTAACATTTATTGCGCTTGATGACACTTCTGAAACAGCTGAATGACATTTTTTCTTGTGTTTGTAAAAGGATGTCTTCGATAAAAACGCTTTACACACTGAACATGTAACGATCTCATCATTCCCTTGTTTTCTTTCTCGAATTAAATCCTTTGTATTTCCATCTCTTATTTGTTTCATATTTGCTAGATATATACCCTTCGTTCTCAAACTGGCAAATGCGTGATGTTGTTCTGGCTTTGGTAATTTCATTGCAGCAATTACTTCCTTTTCAGATGTATGCTGACTTTTCATATGATCAGGTAATTTGGCCGAAAAAAAACCACGAAATGGTTTAGGTTTCCCTGGTAAAAGAAGAACAACCATGACACAACGCGGTGACACTAGATATTGGTTATTTTATGACGTTAACACGTATTATGTTACAAATAATACTTATTCAAGTTAGCACTAAATAGTAGAGTATCATGAGACAAAAACAACTGGAACTTTGTCGCAGGAGTGACAAATGGCCCCGAATGAAAGCTTGTTTGAAGATTGGGCCAGTAAGTTTTTTAAAGTTATGGTAGGAAATGAAAATATATGTATTTTTTATAAAATTTTAAATCCCCATCTTAACGCACAACTACACGTAACCCTCAACAGAAGGAGGTGCGTTTACAAGGAATATTCTCTATACAGTCAATACAGGAAAATAATCAAAGCGCCAAGGAATTTGCGAATGGAGGAAGAACAATTGAAATCCTCATCTTAACGCACATGTTAAAGCACAATTATAAATTACCCTCTACAATGAAGACAAATTTCAAGAAAATCCGTTATCGACTGAAAAAACGTAATAAATGTGGACTGACGGTCAGACGGACGGACAGAAGGACGGAGAGAAAACAATCTGCGGGGCCCTAATTATACCGGAGGTCAAGCTGCCTGCACAGTAATATGATATATGTCTTATATTAAAATATCAGCGCGAAAATACGTGTGTATGTGAAATTCTACTAGAAACAGCTCGTTGTTTACATTTTCAAATTGCAATGTGTATATTCATTTAAATGAAAGGATACAGTCTAAGATACCCCAATGATATCGACATGATAGTCGGCAAAAGTACATGTATTTAGTACCTTTTCTTTCTTTCTCTGATGCAGCTTCATTTTATGCGCTTCTGTCTGTCATTGCTTTGCTCGAGTTGTTACTGTGCATATATGTTGATGTTGATCCTGCTGCATCTTCACTGCACCAAGAGATAGAAATAAATTATATAACCATATTGCATGTGTTGTAAAAGCTTACTGCGATCTCAGTCATTGACTCTAATGTCAGTATGACACAGTCATGAAAAACGTAACACTAGATACCTGGTTTTGCTCACGATCAATGTAATACTTCCATCGTCATGTTCGTCGTCAGATATTTGCTTCACAATGTACTGTTCCAGTCTTTTCTCTAAATAAAAGAAATATCTTTAAAAACTGTTTTGTTTTAAACAAGTACGAAACGTGTGTTTTATATAATGGAGCAACGGTTAGCACGAACATGCGTACATGTATGTAACATTCTTACTAACAGTAGGCAGTTACAGGTTGCAATGGGTAATGTAGAAAAAACAATGTTGCCACTATGTACCTTTACCATATGTACTGGTGTTAGATAATTTCAATTATAATACACACATATAAAGATCGTTTTACAAACATGGAACACGAGCGCCTCCATAGAGGTTTAAATCGCAGATAACTCATGATTGATATAGATGTTGAATAAATGACCCCTACATATTCATGCACATTTTAAAAACTATCTTACCGTTTGGGTATATTTAGTTTTGTTTCATTAACGTCAAAGAAAATATCTGTACATAGGTCTGATTGATGGAGACGCCAAATACACGGTGTCGGAGGTAAGGTCGTTAGATTCTCTCTAATCAGAGAAATGTTCATTAAGTGTCCCACGTGCTAACCGATGTGAAAAATACTAATACGTTCAAATGTTGCCACAGAAACGTTTTAAAGGTTCTCAAATTTAGATGATCGCAAAATGTCATATTTCCCAGACATGTAAAAATGTGTGAGTCACAGCGCGTTAACAAGACAACAATATGTATACAAAGATATCCGCAGACCAATAATTGCAACACGAAAGTGTCAGAAAGGTTTTTTAATTCATAATATTTTAACTGGCGGTTATAATTATATTCATACCCATACCGTGGGAAATGTATTTCAATGAATGGTGTATATAGTTTTATAGAGACAGAGTACTGAAAGCTGTTAAATGAAAATACAAAAATGCATCCAATGACTGGTCTTTACTATTACATCTATGCTCACAACTGTGACACTATTCTAATGTGGCTGAGAATGGCAAAGTTGTACAAATAACCAATCACCAGCCCAACAGTATTGTACGTTAGCAATGTTCACTGGTAGCGAATTTCTTTGCAGGTCAAAAAACAAACATAAAGCTATATTTTGTCAACGTTTTTTATTCACCACCATGCATTATCCTTTCTTCCATGTTATGAGTACCTTTTCCACGTTTCCATTTTCAATTCCTTCTTCTCTTAGTCTTGCTAAGGTCTTCTTGAGTATCTTTTCCATGTTATACAAGTATATGTAGGAACAAGTTTAATAAAGTTGCACATGTTTAGGAGCAACATTAATCAGTGCATTAATGCGAATGTATCTAATGAGATATTCTTGAAACGAACTAATTTTCGTACTGATCTCAGAAAAAATTGCACCTGTAAGACCAGCGGGAAAACCATATTCGTTGTCAATGGTTCATCTTGTGGCTTGATGTTTCTTCTTTCTGAGTTGTTCCGTGCAGAACTGTATGCCAAATCAGAACCTTAGTGGTAAACAGTTCTCGGAGGTTTCCTAGGTGATCAAAACACCCTAAACTCTAGCACGTTAGAATCCATTAATTTAACCTAACTATGCATTATTCATACACTCATCACTCACGCACTCGTGGAATGCTAATGTCACGTCGAAACAATAAAACAAAATTATTCGTGTCTTTGACACAAAACTGGGCGTTGTATTCAGACATGTCCTATGAAAGCTCCATGTGGTCTGTCTGAAAAAAATACCTTAGTCGTTATTGTTTACCTACAAAGTATATTATGTTGGTGCTATTAAAGGGACTTGTTCACATATATTACGTATTTTTGAAAAAAATGACATTACATGTCTAAACTGCAAAAACTAAAGTATTTGGACTAATAGATAACACATATTAAATAAGGAAAACATGTAAATAAACAAAATTGCATTCGCCGGGTATCGAACCTATATTTCCTATACATTTCTTTGTCAGAAGTTTTATTTTGCGTGTTCATATATAATGTACTTTTATTGTTGATATCTTTGCCAATCTGTGAACAGGTCCCTTTAATATCCTATTTTAAATTGTATTCATTTTAATCATAATCACATAAAAGGGTTTACATTATTCCAGTAAACCCTTATACATTAAAGTTATTATGTTGAAGATTCAAAGACTTATTAAACAATGTTCACCACAGCTGCTCAAGAGATACATGAGCGAGAGTATCACATACATACCGATATTGAATCAACTATCACCATCTCGTTTGTATTACTGTATATGGGCGTTGCCTGCAACACAGTAGTACAATATTTAACTTGTACACATTTTATTTCATGATACACACAAGTGTAAGAAATCTTAAATATTTATGTTATTATGTTAACGATGTTACATCTTTTAAAACCTGTCATTCAATAAGGATTTCTATTATTGCGATATTTTAAAGTGTTCTTTCAAACTTGTATTTCTATAGCTACATATCATACATATCATGATATGCATTGTTGTGGCCGTTTTCGCATCAAACCAACACATTACTCTTCTTTAGCACTGCAACACTAGAATGACCATAACAACGGCGATAATTAACGATTGGTTACTAACATTTAAACTAAATACGCATGCATTTCCTAATCCTACTAATGGTACCAACGAAGTAAGATAGCAACACAGTGAAAACCACAACATGCCCACAAAGATTACAATACATGAAAACAGTCATGTTAAAGGTATAATGATAAAATTAATTACTTGATAAACATCCTTTTAACTCTCTGTGTCATTGTCCAAGATGCCGTTCTGAAGAACCTATGGTTGGACAGTCAAATTACAAAATACTAACTTGACAACTTCGATCGAATAAACTATTAAGTACTGTATTAAACTGTTTTCCTTACGGCACCTTTATATATGAAAAACTATAAAAACATATATAATTACATACACAATACCTGTTAATGACTTTTTGTAATAAACAACTATGTTATATTGTAAAGACACGTTTATAACAGGAATTATCGCACTAAGACACATTCATTTCTTATTCCCACAAAGGTTGCGTAATGGTTTGTACTAATGAATTAACCTTTTGGTAAGCAGTACAATTTAATAGCTTGGGCTGGTTAGCCAACACCGTGTTTACATAAACAATAACACGCACTATTAAAGTGATTACAATGATTAAATAAAAGTAATTCGGTGAATATCCCTACACACATACAAAAATAACATCTTAGGAATTAAATCACGTTAAATGAATTATAATGAAATTAATTACTAGATAAACATGGTGTAGACGTTCCTTATCAAGGTCATAGATGACGTTTCAGAATGTCCTTATCAATCAAGGCCAACGATGCAGTTGTAAGGAACAAAGTAATGGATGATAGTAAACATGCAAATATGCGAATAGACAAATGCGTTTAATAAGAATGAATATACAATTTTCATTATATATGCAAATTAACAGCTATAATTATAAATATATTTACGTTTTTGTTTCGTGCATGTGCGTCTCTTGTGTCACTTACAATACTTCCCTGGCTGGTCTGGCCAACTTCCGCGTCCATTGTGCCCGTAACAAAACTTCCCTGGCTTGTCTGGCCAACTTTCTCGTCCATTATTCCAGTAACAATACTTCCCTGGCTGATCTGGCCAACTTCGAAATCACTTGTGCCACTTAAAATGCTTTCCTGGCTGGTCTGGCCAACTTTGGCGTTCCTTGTCACTTACCATGCTTCCCTGGCTGGTCTGGCCAACTTCAGCGCCCCTTGTGCCAGTAACCAAACTTCCCTGGCTGGTGTGGCAAACTTCGGCGTCCCTTGTGACACTTACAATGCTTCCCTGGCTGGTCTGTCCAACTTTGGCGTTCCTTGTGTCACTTACAATGCTTCCCTGGCTGCTCTGGCCAACTTCGGCGTTCTTTGTGTCACTTACAATGCTTCCCTGGCTGGTCTGGCCAACTTCGGCGTTCCATGTGTTACTTACAATGCTTCCCTGGCTGGTCTGGCCAACTTCGGCGTACCTTGTGTCACTTACAATGCTTCCCTGGCTGGTCTGGCCAACTTCAGCGCCCCTTGCGCCAGTAACAATACTTGCCTGGCTGGTCTGGCCAACTTCAGCGCCCCTTGCGTCAGTAACAATACTTGCCTGGCTGGTCTGGCCCACTTCAGCGTTTCTTGAGCCAGTCACAATACTTTCCTTGCTGGTCTGGCCAAATTCGGCGTTACTTGTGCCAGTAACAATACTTGCCTGGCTGGTCTGGCCATCTGCGCCAATTGTACTTGTTAATGATTGCTGTAATATAAACGAAATTCTATACTTTATTATAATGATTATGACAATCTAACACTTAGCCAAAGACAATATATCATTTTATATTCCCACTTAGTTCGTGTCCTGGATTGTTTCAATGAAGTTATCCATTGAACTTCAAATGTGTACAAGATACAGTGCTTGAAACATCTATCACTGACATGTCTATGTACTTGGCCAGATCAGCCATGGAAGTCCACCGGCTAATCGGCATAGTGCTACTGGCACAAGGGTCGATTGGTCGAGCACCTTAATCCGGACAGTTATAATTATAATAAGTTTTTACTAAAAATAATACATTCTGGAAAAATGAAACACACAGTTTATTTGTGTTTCTGTTAATTCTTTAGCAACGTAATTTGATTCGAAACCAAAATGTCGTATGCCTGAATTATCCAAGGTAAGTCGTCTGCACCATAATCAAATCTTATTTCTTGGTCGGGAAGTAAATTGTTCGTTGCGAAGATACATAAGTGAGGCTTTTTGCGGACTAGAACCACTCGGACCTCTGCATTTGTGGTCGCCCCGGACCCATCGTTAACATATCGGCCGAGCTGTTTTGAGAATGTTGCGTCAACACTGAAAACAGATTGATGCAATGTAGTAAATGTTAATAGCCAAATTGTGTAGTCACTGTTAAAGAATGTTTTTGAACGTTTGTTTACAAATGGTATTTAAAAAATAAGTATCAAATTAAAATACTTATCAATGTTAACGTGTCTGTACGTCTGTAATAATTTTACCGTAATTATCCCGAGTCTTTGCACAAGATTATTGTTTTGACACTTTCCAGTAAAAAAGTAAATGTTTACATTTTTATGAGAAATAAAGAAGAAAACATTTCCAGTGTTTCTTGGCCGATATGACCATTATCAAATATGTCTAAAATAATTTGGTCAAACACAGAGTGTGCACGTGTGGTTAAGACAACATACACATTCCATTTTTATAGATTTTTCCAGCAGGCGGGCAACAACTTTGATGCTTCTGGTCCGATCTGTTTCATATTCGAATATGTCATCTAATGGTTATATAAAATATGAAAATTTGGTCAAGATCGGATTCTGTCCTGAACACTGTCAAAAATCCCTTTTTTTTGTGCCAGATCTGATACATTTTTGCAATTTTTTCACGAAACATGGGCAAAAACTTTGGTGTTTCTTGTCTGATTTGACGCATCGAACGTGTCCGAGAGTGTAGGGCCGTACATAAACTGTGCAGGTTTTTTTTCAATATAAGATAACAAATTGAAGTTTCTATTGTGTTAATAGTTGACGCCATGTATACGACAGACAACGTAGGAGAGGTGCTATATATCAGTGGCTCACATAGCACTGCGTTTTGGGCTGACGCAGTATATTTTCTATCACATGGTTACGTTACAATATCATTAAATGGTGTATGTTTGACAATTTCAATTTTCGTTATTTTTAACGTGATGTACAATATCCCAACAAAACATGTCAGAGTCATTTAAAACAGTCCCATTTTAAGATAAAAATTGATTTTATGCAATATTTCGGTCGAAATAATCTGATTCGCAATACATATGCCCCTTATTACAACAAATATATTAACTGATTTCCGTGTTCGATTGGTTTGGTACAATACTATAGTAAAACATACCATCATTCTTTCTGTCCGGTCTTGAAAAAGAACAGAAATGAACCAAGATGTCTTGGGTACTTCGGTTCTCGGATGAGGCCTTCTTTATTGGAAATCAGTTCACCTGCATACTCTAACAAGAACGATGGCTTTTTTTCAGTTACAAAAACACCTTTACCTGAAATGCAAATAATGATTTAAATTTATATCAAATAATGCTGGCTATAAAATATAAATAGTGGTTATGTTTAATTCTCAATTTTACGTTTGTGTTTAATATGTACTGAGACTATTTGAGAATATATCGAAACACACAGATTTACCGTAATTATTAATAAATCATTTACAAATGTCATATATTGCCCATTTAAAACACTTTTAAGTATACTGACACTGCAAATATATGCGATTACACATACATTATACATTTCGTGACCGATATTTAAGACATTTGATCAGTAAATCATACTTTGTAGAAATATCAAAAACAATTATCTATAACGAGGTAATATGCTCCTTTTGCACACAGGTGATCACGTATTTAAAGCATTAAATACTTATATAGCAAACAAGTAAAATAAACAAAATGTGTTCTATTTTAAAGTTAAAATGCCTTCACTCTTAATTAGCATCAATATTTTATTCAAACGTGTCAGTGCTGA
This sequence comes from Congeria kusceri, assembly GCA_027627225.1. NCBI lineage: Eukaryota > Metazoa > Mollusca > Bivalvia > Myida > Dreissenidae > Congeria > Congeria kusceri. The sequence goes on along the minus strand of CM051029.1, from coordinate 5,547,136 downwards.
AAACTACTGACTATTTCTTTACACGCCGGCAAGCTTACATCCCATGCAATAGCTACGTTGTAATTGGGGTCTCGAGCTTTCATTTAGCCAACGCGCAACAATTAATGGCAATATATTTCGGTTTAATACATATTCAAAATAACTGATGTATGCATAATAACTTATCATTAAGCAAATATTATAAGGTAACACTTCTCAGTTGTCTCAGCGACTTTGTGGACGTGTTTGTTAAAATAAAATACCAGTTCTCAAAACTAACCACTTTTATATTATAAAATTAGTACACATAAGTGTCCCATTGATCACGACAAACACAAACTTAAGAACATGTAAAAGAAATGAATGACAAAATACTTTATTTCAAATTCCGATATTATTGAAATAATTATTATAAATTTTTAATCTATCTTATTAGTACAAGTAAATCGATATAATAACAACCCATCTATGTTTTTAGATCATGCTTATTTGATCGCTATTTGTAGATCGGCTGATAATAACGAATGACAGTAACTTAAGTGCCACATATTTGTGTTTTTTTTCAACACTTAAATTGCAAAAAATAATTGTTTTCTTGTTATAAACATTAAAAGAAAAATCGACTATACTAGCACATATACATTAAATAAAGAATAATTTAAAAAAGATTGCTACATAATACAAACTCGATTACATCATGGACTTTTTTCGTCTCGACGAAGTGCAAGCGGAATGATAAAGTCGTGGTTTTCCAAATAATGCTAGCAACGATGTCAAAATTGGAAAGACCAACCACTCAGTCAACCCATTTTTTATGCAGAATTGTGCACTTATTGTTTCAAAAAATGAAATAAAAAATAAATATAATATTATGTGAGTGTTGGATAGCCGAGCGCTACCCTGTCTCGAGCCGAGCATGATAAACTTGAACTTTTTCCAACACTCAGATAGTATCTATATAAACGTTTCAGCGTCAAAACCGATATGCTCACATTGTTTCCATACACAAACGCCACCATACACATGTTACCGGCTACGCATTTGTCTCAGCCATCTCTACTTTGCTATTTTTAGAATGATTCACAACCTACTTCTTGAAGATGTTAAGATGTTAGACTAGACGCCGGAGAAAATTCAATTTTGACTCCGCGACAGGGAAAAATACAGGGATTAGCAATTAATTTAATGCTATTTCGTTTCAATACGTATCGAAAGTGTTGGCGAAAGCGGAAATATTACATTTTCTTTAAACGTGTAGTTCAATACAATGCCCAATTCCACTCAGCAACGTGAAGTTGGTGTTTCTAAACATTAAATATAAAACCGCTCCTTTTATATGCTTCCGGTAAGACTCATCATGCGCGGCGCCAAACATAAATTATAAATCCACAATTTTCAAATGGTTGCAATGATAAACGTTTAACACGTAATGAGTAAAAGCAGAACTATTTATTCACAAAACGTTACACTTTTATCGGCGTAGCTGTTTAAGATCACGTTGACCCCGATTTCTTGCAATAATTATGCAGAGAGAAAATTGAATGCCAATAGCATTGGGCAAATTTTCTAATGTTAGGGAATGCAAACTTATAACAATGGTTTAATGTATACCAATAACTGTTGCATACTTCTGGGGATTAAAATTTACATACTTGTTTTAATAAGCGGTTCAAATAAAGTTATAAACATATCTCCGATATATACTCTAAAACTGAACATAATTATGAACAATTTTTATCACTGTAGGTCATGATCAGAATGTTATATTCATTCACATAATGAACTAATTATTTTGTTTAGCCTACATAAAAGACGCGCTCTAGAAATAGCAATTACAATGCAACAATTCACGGGGACCACAGTCGGTCACAACGTAAAATGTTGCCTGTTGAGCTCGCGCCACGGCTGCCTGTCAATAGTATTGAGGTTTCTCCTGACAACCACAAAATATAAAGTGGTAAATTTCTCGTATTTTTCTGATAAATAAGCAAAAAATATTAGAAAATTTGATGGAGCTTATATTTCCTATTATTGTATCATTGTGTACAAATAATATTTTACGTTGTAACCAACTTGGGTTCCCAATAATTATTATATCGAGTACAACACACTCCAGCAGGTGAGAGAATTATTATAAAAATAGCGCGCAGGTGTGTTAATACCTCAATTAGCGTCAGGAGAGTCCTAAATCCGAGATTTTTAATAAATGGGGAATTTAAATTTATAAACTTACTATTCGTGTTTATTTATATTTTAATTGTGGTTACGTTTTATTAAGAATTATTTATAATTGGATAGTAGATGTTATTCAATCAATAAAAAAATGTTAAACATCTGTGGTGAACGAAATCTCGTAATACGTCGAATTGTTACTCTAACGTCATTTACGTAGAATGAATACCCATGTGCAATACTAATGATACATATAGTATATTATTTAACATTACTATGTACACAGGTCTGATATATATAATACTTTTCATTCATTCCTGCTATTATTTTCTGTCAATTTTAATTTGTTAAATTTGCCTGACAAATTTATGTATCAATTATATTTACGTAAATTACTAGTATTTAGGTTACTCATGTATCACTGGTGAAAACATGGGGCGGTATGTGATCGGTTTATTCACGGTATAGATATTAATAACAATTGAGTTGATCTCAAATTAATTTGGGGGCCGATACGTTTTCTTATGGTGTCTGAAAAATCTAGTGTCCGAGAAGTCTCCTTAGTAGGGACCAACACTTCTGGGGTCGGAGAAGTCTCCTGTGTAGGGACCGACAAATCTGGGGTCCGAGAAGTCACGTGACAGAACATCTTGGTCCTCTTGTATTATATTTAGAGCAAAAAATGACATCTCAAGATTATCTTCAACGCCGATTTTCTTCTTAAAAGACATTTCTTGCTTCTTTTTCAAACACAAAAACTGGTTTCTGGTCACGATAAAACGTGATCCATCACCAATAGTATTCACACTTTTTGACAATCGTGTGTTAATAGTGCATTGTTTCCGGACATAACATTTTAATTGTACGTTATACATTCATTCCTATAAATAGTGATATCGTACACATGTTTGACAAGATATTACACGAATGCGAAGAATGTATCCGTACATATTGTTTAAGAACGGAACTTACGTGTTTTGTCGGAGTGAATTTTATCTTTCTTGTTTCCATCGCCTGTGAAATAAATGTACATAGTAAATACTTAATTAACAACTGTATATACATTTAATACAGTTTGACTTGCCGAATTTTCTTTTAATTTAGAATGCCCAACATAATCAATATGTTTTTGTAATGCAGGATGTATCAATTGTGTTAAAATACTAGCAACAACTTTGCAATCATCCAGAAAATCATACACAATACAAATAATAATGAGTGTAGAATTTCTATTTATAAATACACCATGCATGTTTATTTGAATAGCAGTTTCATTACGAATTATTTGGAATTACATTTTTCTCTTAACTTCTGTAGAGATGCCAGATCGGCTGAAGCATCGAAATACGTCGTTATCTAATTCCAAACATTTCATTTAATTATGGTTAGTTTTACTTTATGTTCTTATTATAAGTTCATTGTTTACTATTATAATTATACGCACAAACATTTGTTTTGAGTATCATTAGTCAAATCATTATTTACATGTGATGAATGTGTCCAGTCGATTGTTTTTATTTGGTATACATAGAATAAATAATTGTTTGACAGCTCACTTGTACTAATTCCCGCTATTACATGTCGGAAAAATCTTAAAATATACATGTCTACGTAAATTGTTTAGATTATACAAGTATCATTGATGAAAAACATGAGGTGGTAAGATAATTTACATAACAATGGAATTTATCTTAAACATAAGTTTTATCTTCATAGTTTCGTGTTTCTAAAGTAGCCTTACAATAACAGCCCCATGATAAAATGGGTTTACTGTTATTTTAACCACATCATGCATCGTTACTTTAATTTAATGTTGGCTTCATGCGGTGGTAAGATCATTTAAATTTACGGACATTACATAACAATGGAATTTATATTTAACATAAGTCACAGTTTCGTGTTTCCAAAGTAGTTATTTAATAACAGCCCCAGGATAAATGTATACTGTATTAATAACCCTAGAATGAAAATTTACTTTAATTTAATACATGGTTCTCATTTCTCTTTACTCTTTACGTTTGCTTTTGTACGGCGCCCTATGATGCTTTGCATCATTGTTTTCCTTGAATACTCATACAATTGTTACACATATGTAAATAAATACACTTAAAATACTCATGCACATCTAACTGAACAACCTTTAACCAGTAACTTATCACTTTACAAGCTCTTTTGGTAATCAGAGAAGTTCTACCAAGTTTTCCAGATACGCAATTATTATGGGTTTGGAAATTTCACACCTATTTTGTATGTTCAAACAATTAAATTAGCTCTTTTAGTGTCATAGACTGTATTTAACTCCAAACCTCTGATCCGTAATTTAAATTGGGTACACCAAGTATATCAAATAACTGTTACTTGGTATGTATTGAGATTAAAGTACATTAAATGTGAATTTAATTTAAAAACAGCTTTTGAAGCCTGGCCTGCAAGTGTTTCAAAAGTATTTGCAAATGACCCTCATGTAATAAATACAATTCTCAAGTTTGTACAAGTTTTAATAATTTCCAATGCATGTCCTTTGTATTAAAAGTTCATATTTCTCCTTAACTGGCCACCTTTTTTTTTTAATGCATTACGTTCATTTTATTTGAATTCACAAATAGTTTCCACCTATCACAGTATTCTTATAATAAACACAAAGCCTTTCTTTAAATCTTCCTCAGATTCAGACGTAATTACAATGTCGTCTGCATACAATAGCAAAACAATTACAACAAACCAATATTAATAGCATTAACGCCATTTAAAATATAATATTCCTCTAGTCATTCAAATTAATAGAATATACCGTAAAAGGGTGATAATGATGAAACCTGTCTTAATCAAAATAACACGAGAAATCTTCATTACAACGTATGACCTCACTTAAAACTTCACTTAACATTTGCATTCATAGATTTAATGAAATTAATCATCTTTTCTCGAACGCTTGGCTTGGACAATTTGAACCAAATGATCTCTCACAAGGTAATCGAACGTTTCAGTAAAGTCAGCAGATACATCATACATTCTCTTTTTTTCTTTTAATTGGTAATACAAACATAATATTAATCGTTCCCATATTTTGTCTGAATCCTGCCTGAGACTATATATATATATATATATATATATACATTATACTGTTTCAGCCCAATTTCCTAAATGTTCCTAAAAATGTGATTCCTCGGTAGGTTGTTTTTACATCATCCATCTTTCTTTCTTTATGTATAGGAACAATAAAACCCTCACATCAAATTGTCCACATTCACGTGGTAATAAAAGTTCACACCCTATTTTAAAATATACTACTTTAAATACCAAATAATTAAGTAGATAACCAGGTCTAGCTGATGTATCTATTTAGAGCCTTTCATAATGTCCTAATCAGTAAATGGTACATTTAATTCATTGAACATACTACTTCATTCACCATTTAAATAGATGTCCTGAAAGTACAAAACATCTTCACCAGGCTGGTGAAATTATTATAAAAATTGGTCACCATTACACTTTTCGTGGGCGCGGGATGTATCTGTTTATAGGCTTTCATAATTTCCTGATCAGTAAATGGTACATTTAATGCATTATACATAATATTTAATTCACCATTTAAATACATGTTCTGACAATACAAAACATCTTCATCAGGTGGGTAGAATTATTATAAAAATTGGTCACCGTGACACTTTTCGTGAGCGCTGGAATATTATTAGTAGTAATAAAATCGATATGAATGAAATGTACATGAAGTACCGCTATGCGCATGCATACTATAAACAACTGTACTGTAGCTTGAGAAAGTTTTCACTGAAATGCACGTATTTGAAGTTTCGTGCATTTTGATTGCTGCATATGATACGGAGTAAATGTCGTTTGTTTTCTGTATGCATAATTTTTATTTTATATCAATTTATATAGATTCTTTATATATCTAAATGCAACATGGATCAACAATATGCATGTATTAGTTCTTATTCCTTTTAATTGCATTCATATACAGCTTATGATACTACAAGCAATATCAGTTAGCCTGGGATAGGGATTGTGATTAATTTTATAGATCTTTGACAGGGGCAATTCCTGTCAGAATTTCGTCTTGTTGAACGTCCTGTGTAAATATAACATGATTGGTCTTAAAATTTCTGCATTTAGTGTATTCATGTTCCATTTGGGACCAAATATATTTCTACAGTGTTTTGTATGTTTATTCAAAGTTCACACACCAAACGAATACAGTGATTCATTTTTATCTTTATCAAACATAATCATTTTGTTTGGATTTACGCTGTTTGTTTGTGTTGAAAACAGTGACTTCATAATATGATTTCGAAAGATTGTAATATTTAGACAACGTTAAATGGTGTATATGATTACTTATTCGTAGATACATATACATTTATAATCAATTCTTTATTAAAGAAAAACATTAAATGTTGCCAAGAAAAGACTATTAACTAGTACACTGTGCGGAAGTAACAGCAATTACGCGTTACAATAGTTGGCAATGAACGAAAGCGTTGCAATTAAACGTACGAAAATTTCTTTCATTTTTTAATGTAATATATTTATAAAAACAGTAAATCCCTGGCCATTTTTAATCACGAATAATTGAACAAAACTAAATGAAAGATATTAAATCTGCATTCATTAAATTAATATCTATATTACAAAATTAAATCCCTGGTCCTTTTGATCGCGTACAATCCGCAAAACTAGCTCGCACATTATAAGCATGATTAAGCCTAGTAATATCTAGTATATAGAAATCATTAAATCCCTGGCCATTGTTGATCACGTGTAAAGACAAAACTAGCCCGGAAATTAAGATTGTCATTCACTCTGTTGTAATATTTACTAGAAATCATTCAATCCCGGACAATTTTGGATCATGTGTAATCGACAAAACTAGCTCGGACAATTAAAATTATAAATCATTCAATAATAATAACTACCAGAAATCATGAAATCCCTGAATAATAAGCAAGAAATAAGAAAAGGACGTTATGCTGGAGGTATTTCTATTTATATTAAAAATAACATTAAACAATACATTTCTTTAGTGGTGACAAACAAATATGGCATTGCTTGTATCAAACAAGATGCATCACTTTTTAACTTCAATGAAACTGTATTTTTATGTTTTTGTTATATTCCACTAGTAGGATAAATGTACTATATGGACAAATGTTGATTTTTTCGAAGAAGTTGAAAATGGTGCATAGAAAAATATTAATACTTGGTCAAACATATATAATTGGAGATTTTAACGCTAAAACAGGCCATCTGTTTGATACAATAGAATATGACAAACATTTTTCTTTATAATTAAACATACTATACTTCGAATACACATGTTTGTTTACAAAAAAATATGTAATCAAGATCACGTAATTGACAGCAGCGGTCGAAAACTAGTATCAATGTGCGTAACGACCAATAGTATTATCGCTAACGGTAGTTTGCCCGGCGACAAAGCGTGAAACTTTCTATTGAGTGTTCAACGAGGGCAAAGTGTCACCGACTATTTATTACTACAATCACATAACTGTAAATACATTCGTAATTTTGAGGTGCTTGATTGGTCGAAATTTTCCGATCACGCAGGACTGTGCATCAGTGTCACAAAAGCGGGCAGAATACACAAAATTAATGTACAGAATACAAGCGATTACGTAGTAACGAAAATAGTATTCGAACAAAAAATTCGAGTTTGTTTAGAAAGTAATGCGAACACACTTAACGATATTCATTATCCAGATACTCTGTTCGAAAAGAAAATTCAGATTCTAACGAATACTCTTCACACATGTAACACCAAGATATATGGGAAAAGAGTAAAACGAACAAAATAGCAAAATGCGCGCAAATCAAATAAACCATTGTGGTTTGATACTACTAGCGAGAAGGCAATATTGAACTTTAAAAATGCCAACGAAAATTTTAATAAAACAAGCAATACTTTTACAAGGTTACATTTTGTTAAAAGCAGAACTAAAAATAATAAAATTCGTAGGTAGAACTAGGGAAAATTAATACAAAATTCACGAAGCGCATCGTCTGGAAATAAAAAGCCTAGACAGTTTTCGAAATTAATTTAAAATGTTATAATAATATACATGACACATCTAAAAATAATTCCATTCACAAATTATCGATTATTTTAATTCGCTATACGGCGAGGCATCGGGCGCGACCGAAGAATGTGATACAAAATTTAATTGTGCATCGATTTCAGAGGAACTCGATTCATTCATAACCGACAATGAAATAAAAATAGCAGTTTTTAAACAAAATAATAACAGTCTAGCGGACATGATGAAATACCCGCATAAATTGTTAAAACGGCATATAAAACAATTAAATCACACCTGAGAGTGACATTAGCTCCTTGTTTGATAATTCAGTATATCCAGAATCGTGTGGAATAGGGTATGCTGTTCCCATTTTTAAGGAGGTATAACGCTAAATAGTATTCTCTCAAAACATTATTCTCAGATATTGCTGAACATGAAAGTGGTCAGAAAAGTACAATAAAATATCGTAATACCCATTTGGCTACCAAAAAGGTAAAAGTACCATTGATTGCATCTGTGTACTTGATACTATTGTCAACACAAATCTAAATTCAGGTCAAAAAATTATATGCTGCATTTATTGTTTACGAAAAATGTTACAATAAAATTAATCGATATTTGTATGGACAACGCTTAAAGCTGAGAAAATAAAAACAAAAATGGCGAAAGCCGTCCAGGCAATGTACTCTTCTGTCAAATCAGCTTTAATATACAATAATAAACGTCAGATTTCATATACTCATCAATAGGAGTCAAACAAGGAGATCCGTGTTCAAGTCCACTGTTCATGACTTTTGTCAACGATATAATGAAACACATTAATTGGAACACCGAAGGAATTGTTTATATCAATGAGACTAACTTCTTCTTTATGTTATTCGCCTGTTATCAAGTTTTATTCTTCACATAACCGAATTCACTGCAGTCAATGTTAAACGATATGGAACATTACTGTAACCAATGGAGCTTAAAAATTAACACAAATAAAACAAAAATATTGATATTCGAACGAGCTCAGCGAACATTTAAATCCTATAATGAAGATCTAGAAACCATCGAGTCGTTTAAATACTTAGACGTCCATTTATTGAAGAACGGTAACTGATACCGAACTCAAAAATCGATAGCTCAATATGCAACCAAAGGTATGCATATATTATTTTCAATTTGCAATCAATACTCCTTTGAAACCCAGGAAAAAATAAATGTATTTGACAAACTCGTGTCACCCATACTTAACTATTTCTCAGACGTGTGGGGATTCTGTCCTGGGAAAGACATATATAGAAACCATTCATTAAAAATTCCTTCGTAAATTATTATGCGTAAATCAGTCAATGAATGTATCTTGTTTATATGGAGAATTAGACAGACTTCTATTATCATTAATAAGAAAATTACGAATAGTTAAATATTGGTTTCAAATTAATAAATCAATTGATGACAGCCTCATAAAGCAGGCATATGTTATGTTGTATAATGATTCAGAAAATAATAATACCTTTAACAACCAAAACTGGGCGCATCATTTAAATTGCGTGTAAGATCAATTGGGGCTCTCATATATAAAGGTAGATCAGACAAATCTTTCGGAATCAAATAACGAAATATATGCTTTCAACTTAATAAAACAGCGACTCACTGACAATCAGAAACAGAGTTGGTACAATTCAATTAACATTTCATCCAGATTAGAAACATATGCTCGTTTTAACAACGAATTTCACTTTGAACCCTTTTTAAATACTTTTCAAGAAATAAAATTTAGAATTGCGTTTGCACGATTCAGAGTATCTTCACATACTTTAGAGCTTGAACGCGGTCGATATACAAATATAACTCGTGATAATCGAATTTGTCAGCTTTGTAACTTTCGACAAATCGAAAACGAATATCTTTTTCTTTTTACTTGCCCTTTATACGGTGATCTGAGACGCTAATATTTCAAATCATATTACTGTCGATGGCCCACGTTAAATAAATTAAACCAATTAATGCAAACAAGGAATAAGAAGGAAATGTTAAATCTACCAAAATACATATATTTTGTTTGCTGTCGGGCCGGCTTGCTCAGTTGGTAGAGCGCTGGACTACAAATCCGAGGATCGCTGTTTCGATTCCCGGCTCGGCCACAGAACTTGTGTGGGGATTGGTCATGAAATTATTTCTACGGCCATTCTCCCCCCACGTCTGATTCAAGTAGGGCAGTTGTCAGTTACTGGCATAAGTATGTGCACTCAGTACTGGTAAACCAGCTTACCCAGGAAAAGTGTGAGTAGGTTAACTGACCGCCGACTGAAATACTGTTGAATACGGAGAAAAATCCAAACAAACAAACATATTTTTTGCTAACAAATTAATATATGAGACACTGTTACAATTGTAGCGTCATATATGATGTATTTACAGAAAAGACATGAAACATGGATATTTTTATGAATATTATTTTATTAACATGTTATATAACGTAAAACTTTAGTTGTTTATTGGTTTACAACATGTATTTATTAACTGATTGACTACATAATAATGTTAATTTACATAATTTCAAAAACTAAGAAGTATTGTTTTATAAATTTGACTTCAGTAACCGTTTATTAAACCATAAAGCTTCTATCATTGTTGGTTTGTTAACAAAATGTATGTTATCTGATTGTCTACATCGTGTGTTGTATTCATTATATCATGTTAGGAGCGTTGTAACGCTTAAAGGCAATACAAATAAAAATAAAAAAGAGAATAATTTTGAAACGTTTAATCGACAAAACTAACTCGGATAATAAAAATAAGCGTCCATTCTATTATAATATCAATAATATTATATTTTATCACTTGTGGCTGAAAAAACTAGCTCGCACTTATAAAATTTGTATTCATTTTAATATAATATATGCTACAAATCATTAAATACCTTGTCATTTGTGATCACCTCCTCATAACAGAACTGGCTCGGGCAGATCAAATTAACATTCCTTCGATTATAATATATACAGTACTGCTAGAAATCACTAAATCCTGACCATTTGTGACCACATGTTCTCAACAAAACTAAATAGCGCGGACATTGAAAATAAGATTTCATTCCATACACGTCTATATACATGAAATGCCCGACCAATTAAAATCACGTGTACAATCGACTAAACTACTAGCAGCACGGATATTAAAATTAGCATTTATTTTATCTACACCAAAACATCAAATCGATAGCCGTTTTTGATCACCTGACCTCGACAAAACTAGCTCGGACACTGCTTGGATCCCTCCTATTCAGCCTTTTGGTTCATGGATGTTAAAGACATTTTAAATATATCTCTGCTACAACAATGTTTAGTTTCATACGGTATTGTTCGCCCTTAAGGCACATTTCACTGCCTTCCAATTTTCCAAACAAGATTATTCTTTATTATATTATCTTGCTGTAAATACATGTCTACGTTAATTTACGTTCAACAAAACTACAATAGTTCTTCTAATAATCACTTCTACCACCGCTACTACAACTAATTCTGCTAATCTAATGATCTCCTTAAACATGTGTTGTTGCTGCTGCTGATGATGTTGATGTAGATGAATAAAATTGCGTTAGAATGCGTTTGGCATTTTCAAAGTAATACATTTGTTTGTATTTATTGTATTTAATAATAATAATAATAATAATAATTTTATTATATAATAATAATAATAATATTTAATATTTTTTAAATTACTATTATCATTATTATTAGTAGTATTATTATTTTTATTATTTTTTTTTTATTGTAATAATAATAATAATAATAATAAAATATTAATACTAATAAATGTAATATTTTTTCAATTTATAACAACAACAACAGCAACAACAATAATAAGAAGAAGAAGAAGAAGAAAAACATGAAGAAGAAGAAGAAGAAGAACCGTATAATATTAATCATACTTTTATTCAACGAAGATGACATATAAGACATCATATTTGTCATGACAAAAACATATCTTATTTTCATATGGCCTTGATACATATTCATAATAATAAAATATAATAACATAATAATAATAATTAAATCGATTTTAATATAGATCTATAACAAGTGATACATCTATTTGACATTTTTAAGCAATTATTGTATATGCACTTTTGAATGATCGTCTTTTATTTTCTTAAATCCATAAGCAGATTGTTCCACATGATTATGCTAAAATGTGATTCTTTTGGCAAAAAGGATATGTGTGCATATCTAATTATAAATAGTGGGATTAATTGTTAGAAAAAGTAAATAAATCATTCAGATAATATTAATATAAATTATTTTACAATATGATAATTTTAAAGAAAGAAACAAAAACATGAAATTAGAATTGCGGTATCCACATTTTATTAGAAACCATAATATTTATGTTCTTGTACTGAGTTTGAAAATATTGGTCGGGTTCGTATCTGCCGCATTCACTACGTTATACATGTAACAACTATAGGGTCAGGCACGGGCTGATAATGGCCGATACTTAACCAACACACTTGTAATATATTGATATTAGAGGAAAAGAAGTCAATCTGTGTATTCAGTATTCGATACAATAATAAGGTAGACTTTAACAATTAGTAACATAGTTCGCATTTATGTGTGGCAGTATATTGGGTGCTTCATTTTTTTGCAAGATTGCAACTTGCGACATTTCAGACGTGTTCATTTTCGTTAAATTTCTGTCAACTTATCAGGGTCATTGTGTCCGTTTCCAGATAATGTTAAATTATACATGTACTAAGTTTCATGCATTATGATTACTGCATAATGGTATGTAAATATCGTTTGTTTTCTGTATATATAATTGTTATTTTTTTTATCAATTTATATAGATTCTTCATAGATCAAAATGCAAACTGGATCAACATTATGAATGTATTAGTTCTTATTCCTTTAAATTGCTGTCATATACAGCTTATGATATTACAAGCAATATCAGCTAGCCTGGTATTGGGATTGGGATTAATTTTATCGATGATTGACAATGGCAATTCCTGTCAGAATTTCGTCTTTTTGCACGTCCTGTGTAAACATAAAATGAAAGGTCTTAAAATGTATGCATTTCGTGTAATCTATGTTCTATATTCAATTTGGTACCGAATATATTTCTACAGTTTGTTTCTCTATTCATTATTTTTTATTCAAACTACCAAATGAATACGATGATTATTATTTTTTTATCAAACGCACTAATTTTGTTTGAATTTGCGCTGTTTGATTGTGTTGAAAACAGTGACTTCATAATATGATTCCGAAAGATTGTAATATTTAGACAACGCTAAATGGTGTAGGCATCATATCTGGCTTATCGGTTAGTTGTTATACCACCTAAACATATCTGATTCATTATTTGTAGATAAATACATTTGTAATCAATTCTTCATAAAAAAACATTAAATGTTGTCAAGAAAAGACTATGAACTAGTACACTGCCCCCCCCCCCCCCCACACACACCCGGGTTAAAGTTTCATTCGAAAGACGAATGTAGTAGCATGTAGCAGGATCTAGGGTTAGCAAGTCTGAATTATGAACATTTGTAGATGCATACGTTTGTAATCAATTCTATATAAAATGTCATAGACCCGGATATAGTTAATTCAGATGGAAATTTCAACGCTCTTACTTTTAATTGAAAACGTTAAGTTAGAAATTTACCACAACAAGAAAATACTATGAACTAGAACACTGCCCTATCCCCCCCCTCCCCCCCCCCGCCTTAACGTTTTAGGCGAAAGACGAGTGTAGTAGCATGTAGCAGGATCTAGGGTTAGCGGGTCTCAAACCTGACATATAAAGCTAGGTCGTTTAAGACCACGGATCCGATAAATTACAAAATAGTGTAATGAAATATGATTGAACATACGGTAAATATTTTGCGCAGCAGAAGTGGAAAAAAGCAACAACTCTGCACAAACCCTTTCCAACTCTTTCGGTCCTAGTCATCTGAGGGTTCACAAGTATTGTAGTCATTCGCTAAATAATATTCCGGGTATTTAAAATATGCATCCATTTAAATTTATTATAATTTATATTTTAAAAAAAACTTGCTACTTATAATCGTGCCTAGCATACTTGATATTCAATAGATTACAGTTCATATATGCATGGTGTCTTTTTATAGGTTTGAGCCCTCAAATAGTGTAATCTCTATCAATAATTATTATAAAGAAATATGACAATAATTGATATTTTCAATATGTTCGATAGCAGAATAATGTAAATCATATTATTCTACGGTTGATGTGTCTATATAAATTAAGCTTTTTTTCCTTACACGATATTAGTTTCAAGGATCATATAGTACGGATGGTTTAAGTCTGCAAGTGTGCGGAAGTAACAGCAATCACGCGTTATAATAGTTGGCAGTGAGCGAAAGCGTTGCAATTAAACGTATGTAAATTTCAGTCATTTTTGAATGTAATATATATAAAAACAGTAAATCCCTGGCCACTTTTAATCACGTATAATTGAACAAGACTAGCTGGGAGATATTAAATCAGCATTCATTAAATACATATCTATATAACAAATTAAATCCCTGGCCTTTGTGATCACGTACAATCAGCAAAACTACCTCGGACATTATAAGCTTGATTAATTCTATTAATATCTTGTATATAGACATCATTAATTCCCTGGCCATTGTTTATCACGTGTAAAGAAAAAACTAGCCCGGAGAATTAAGATTATCATTCATTCTATTATAATAGATAGCAAGTTATCTATTTAACTACCTGTTTTTACCAATGCCACCAGCTAATACACCAACTCTAATATTGTAATTTGTAACAATACTGCCTTTATTTCAATGTATTTTTATTGTTAACAGCATATCATATTATCTCAATATAAGTGACCGTTTACACATGTGTAATCAATATATCAAAATATTTGTCTGGTCACAAATGTATATATTTTTGCATGTATATACTAATCACATTATTTACTTTAATTAGAAATATATGCATGTAAATATAAATTGTGCAATGTAAATAATAACTTCATTCTGTATTTGTACCAAATGATAACTGCATAATTATATGTCAATATTAACGTCAGATTGCTATATACTTATACTCATATACCAGAAATAATTGCAGCATTATATAAGAGTAGTACAAAATGGTACCACTCAAGTACAAGTGTTAACATTTTAAATATTTTTGCCTGCTATATTGATATTATATTTCAATTAAGGCAATGGAAACAATTGTTGCATTCTAAATGAGTACAACTGATACCTATATTTCACCTACAATCCTGTTTCTTTATCCTAATTAATCTAGCAGTTCTAGTACATAAATTAATAATCATACTTTTGTTACTTCCCTTTAAACTTATCCAGCACACAAATTATAATTTGCTTTTGCCCCATCAGTCATTTAATGTTAACCCCTCAGACAACGGCACTCTCCATTGTAATCCTGCAATGCAAAGCTGATTAGAGTAATTACCACACACAATAGGTCCTCCATCTTGCCTTTGTGTTCAACATCGACCTCGCGTGCAGGTGCACTCAAGGAGTCTCAAGCGTAAATCATGACAAAAATAACTGCTGTTGACTGAAACCGTTACAAAGCTAGCTCCAGCACCATAAACGCTAACGCACACAGTCTTTCGCAACAACATGTCTTTTAAGTATTGATAATGAATAAAATTTCTGACGCAAAATGTTAACCTTTTAAAACGCGTAGTCGTTTCAATTTCTCAATCCGAAACGCCGCGTGCAAACGAAAATACGTCACCACACAACTATGATCACAAACCACTAATTATTTTTACCAGTGCTAGTATTAAAATGCTCTTATAGAACTGTACTATTATTTGTTTCTTAAATGCCACTATTATGATGATTATGATAACTATGACGATTATCATTATTATGATTATTATGATTAGTATGATCATTTTGAATATGATACGATAATGATTGTGATTTTGATAATTTTATCAAGTTTTTGGTATTTTGATTTTGATTATAGATCTCACATTATTGCTATTATTATTATTATTATTATTATTATTATTATTATTATTATTATTATTATCATTATGATTATTATTATTATCATATGATCCGATTATGTATCTTATTATTTAAATACCCCCCGTATATCATCTACACAACTGTGTTAACGTAAAAATTATCGGAAGTTACTAATTTACTAACAATTTTGCTTTGTTATATTGCCCTAATTGTATATGTTATATACTTGGGTGAAAATAAAAGTCTTGTTCTGTTCTGTTCTGTATTATAATATTTACTATAAATCATTCAAGCCCTGACACGTTTGGATCACGCATAATCGACAAAACTAGCTCGGACAATTACAATTATAAATCATTCAATTATAATATCTACCAGAAATCATGAAATCCTTGAATAATATTGATCACGTTTAATCGACAAAACTAACTCGGATAATTAAAATTAGCGTTCATTCTAACACTTGTAACTGACAAAACAAGCTTAGACTAATAAAATCCGTATTCCTTCTATTATAATACGTCATACAAGAAAAAATTAAATCACTTGCCATTTTTGATCACCTGTTCACAACAAAACTAGATCGGACTTTTAAAATTAGCATTAATTCTCTGCTAGAAATCACTAAATCCCTGACCATTTGTGAGTACCTTCTCAACAAAACTAAATAGCGCGGACATTTAAATACGTTTTCATTCCGTTAACATCTATACAGAAATCATTTAATGAGTAAATTGACAAAACTAGCAGGGATATAAAAATTAGCATTCATTTTATCTACAACAAAACATAAAATCTTTGGCTGTTTTTGATCACGTGATCTCACAAAACTAGCTCGGACACTGCTTGAATCCCTCCGTTCATCTTATTAGTTCATGGATGTTATTAATGTTTTAAATAAAGTTCCACTACAAAATGTTTACAACAGTAGTATTCGCCCTTATGGCACATTTCGTTGCTTTCTATTTTGAAAAACAAAGATTATTCTTCATTGCATGATCTTGTTTGGTAAATACATTTCTAAGTTAAATTTACTTTCACTAAAACAAGCTAAAACTCTAACTAATGCTGATCATCTAAATGCTCTCCATATACCTGTATTATTGCTGCTGCTGCTGCTGATGATGATGATGATGATGGAGATTGTGTCAAAAGTTCATTTAACAGACTTGCACCAAGTATAATAGTTGAGCACCTTAATCCAGACAGTGATAATAATAATAATAATAATAATAATAATGATAATAATAATAATAATAATAATACTACTAATAATAATAATAAATAATAATAATAATCATCATCATCATCATTATCATCATAATCATAACCATAATCATAATTTTATCAATAATAACACCACCACTGGCACCACCACCAACAACAACAACAACTACTACTTCTAATAATATTATTTCTACTACTTCTACTACTACTACTACTTCTACTACTACTACTACTAATAATAATAATATTAATAATAATAGTAATAATAATAATAATAATAATAATAATATTATTATTATTATTATTATTATTATTATTATTATCGTCATCATCATCATCATCATCATAAACGTAATAATATTTTTATTAATAATAACACCACCACCAACAGCAACAACACCAACAACTACTACGACTACTACAACTACTAATAATAATAATGATAATAATAATAATAATAATAATAATAATAATACTAATAATACTAATAATACTTTTATTTCACGAAGATGACATATAAGAAATTATAATTGTCATGACAAAACACATATTTTATCTTATTTTCCATTGGCCTTCACACATATTCACACGTATAATACTAATACTAATACAACTACTACTACTACTAAAATTAAACTACTACTACTACTTCTACTACTACTACCACTACTACTAATAATAATAATAATAATTAGTGAGACATATTAATAATAATAATTTAATTAACAATTAATAATTAACGACAGAGCTTCGACAGACAGCAGTTGCAAATAGAATTATGCAAAATAATTTATACAACAAATTTCCCATATACAAAACAAATAATTAAATCAAGTTCAATATATACCTAATACAAATTTTATAACTATGTTACATCTATTTGACATTTTTATGCAAACATGTTATATGCACTTTTGAATGTTTTGTTTTCTTATTTCCATAGGCACATTGTAATTTTGTAGTAATTCGTTTGTAGCTTCTTTGGCAAAATACGATATGTGTGCATATCTGATTGTAAATTGTGGATTCATTGTTAGAAAATGCAAATAATTCATTCATATAATGAATATAGAAAAATTGGTCCACACAGATAATTTTGAAGAGAGAAACAAAACATATAATAAGGATTGCGATAGCCAAATCTTATTATAAATCATTATATTGAGGTTTCTGTACTGAGTTTGCAAAATATTCTAAATCGATTAATTAATTCTATGTTCAGTAAATAAGCTTGTTTTTCTAGAGATCAAGCGATATTTATTTTACTATATTATACTGAAACTAACGAAAACAAACACAGTTAAGTCAATACAACACAGTGTTCAACACTTTTTGTAACTTTGTTTTTAACGATTTGCTATTTTTTACGATCAAACCAATAAACAAAACTAACCCAAGCACAAGGCACGAAATGGTTCCATGATTATTAAAATATTGTCAACGATCTTTGCGTCAAATGGTAAATTATAGATCGAATCTTTCTGCTAGTCGTGCGTGTTTGTGCCTTTATAAATTGCGATATAAATACAACTGGGCTTGTGACACTTTCTGTCTGTTTTGTTTATGGGCGCATACATTTGCAGAAATACTTTTGTGATGAAATATCATACAATAATTTAATTGTATTATTGAATACCAGCGCGTTTAAGAACTATCAGAATTAGTAATAGCAGTAACCGTAGTAAAAGTACGTAGAAGCAGTAGTAGCAGTAAAAGTACTAGTAGTAGTGTTGGTAGTAGTAGTAGTAGTAGTAGTAGTAGTAGTAGTAGTAGTAGTAGTAGTAGTAGATATAGAAGTAGTAGTAGTAGTAGTAGTAGTAGTAGTAGTAGTAGTAGTAGTAGATATAGAAGTAGTAGTAGTAGTTTGTTTGTGTGTGTGTTAGTTTGTCTGTTTGTTTGTTTGTTTGTATGTGCGTCTGTTTGTTTGTCTGTTTGTTTGTGTGTTTGTTTGTCTGTTTGTTTGTCTGTTGGCTTGTCTGTTTGTTTGTATTTTCCCCGTTTTTGACAGTATTTCAGTCATATCACGGCGTTCAGTTAACACTTTTCCTGGGCAAGCTTAGCCGATCTAAGCAGTTTACCGGTACTAAGTGCACATTCCTATGCCAGTAACTGACAACTGCCCTACTTGAAATAATAATTTCATGACCAATCCCCATACAAGTTATGTGGCCGGGCTGGGGCTCGAACTCGCGATCCCAGATTTTCAGTCCAAGGCTCTACCAACTGAGCTAGAAGTAGTAGTATTAGTTGTCGTTGTAGTTGTAGTAGCAGTAGGTAGTGGTAGTAATAGTAGTAGTAGTAGTAGTAGTAGTAGTAGTAGTAGTAGTAGTAGTAGAAGTAGTAGTAGTAGTAGTAGTAGTAGTAGTAGTAGTAGTTGTTGTCGTTGTTGTGATGATGGTGGTGGTAGAAGGTGGTAGTGGTGGTGGTGGTGGTGGTAGTAGTAGTAGTAATAGTAGTAGTAGTAATAGTAGCAGCACCAGCGGCACCAGTAGCAGTAGTAGTACTATCCTTACCTTCTTTTATGCTAACGGAAAACCAATTCGGAGGGTGTTGTTTTCTTTGCAGAATTAAAATATCCGTCCTCCAATTCGGCACATGTTCTAAAACTTCAAGCGACAGACCACACACTGTACAGCCCAGCACTTGTAACTAATTCATAAGCTGATATTTCAACTGCGTTTTCTGTCCTTTAAAATAATTGTGCAGGCATTCTCGAATGTGTATACAAAACATGGTCTTCAAGTATGTAAATAACGCATCTCGCTCGCTAGTTATATACCATATCCACAATTTGGGCTAGGCATAATGATCATAAATTGAAATAAAGAGTCATGTCAGAAAAGTATTAGGCGTGCTTTTATGAGACGACCTCTATCTGTAACCTCATTTAACGTTATTTTCGTTTCAATTACAGTTTAATTTTGTGCTAATACCAGCACTTTGGAGACTGTACAATACTTAATCATTATACCAATCCTAAATTGCCTTCAACTGTGATAATATATTAAAAGCGCTAAACGCACTTTGTTGCGTAATACTCAGCATAATTCATCTGTTGCTAAATTTCCCAGTTTAATAGGGGTCAACATTTACACTGAGCAAATTTGTATCAAAACAGTTGCTGAGGTCTAAATTCAGCATTGTCTGCAAATATTTACTCTTAATTAGAACATATTAATCAAATAGATATTGTCAACAGGCGAAATTTACACTCTGCATTCTCAACGCTGTTTGTCATGTAGGTGACTAAATATGCTTCCGATTACACTAAATCTTCTGATTATCTTCGTTAGCACGTGGTAATGCTTGTGGCAAAAATAAAACCAACATTGGCAATGTCATTTCGTTGATAAAGAAATATTTCCGCTCAAAACAAGTCAGTAAAAGCATACGTAGAAAACGCATTAGCAAATTAAATACTGGAATTATTGTCGTCTAGCCGACAGGTCAAATGAGAGAGTCAATATCAACACCAGTAACTTGATTTTTTAACTACCTAATACGTGTTTGCTACAGTGTAATGTAATGGACAAAGGATACGATATTTAATATCGCACAATGACTGCAAGACATTTCAAATTTCCTAGCAAAATGGTGACGAGAGCAATTGTAATTTCTAGGTCAGAAACTCAATACACATAACTTGTTGCCAATATTCATGTTTTCTCAAATTTTCTAAACCTCCATTTTAAAGCTCAAGCATTCAAATCTGGCATTTCCTATTAACGAAACAATCACAGGGCTGCGCAAATTCAATTAACATCAGCATTTTAAAATTAAATATTTCCTGCTAATTTGCACTGTATAATAAACTGTACTAAGCCACTAGAAAGAGGGCCTCTATCAGAACATATATATCAATATCATGAATCTGTTTTTGTCATTAAATTCTGAATTCCATTAATTTTGTCCGTTATTATTAGTTAACATGTTCAAATTTAATAAAATGCATATACATATATTAAACACATTAAATTAACTTTAACAGTGCAACTTAAATTATTGCGATGAATATATAACACATTAAGATGAAACTCTATTAATGACTTATCTTGTGTTTTGTGTTGTGTTGTTGGACTTGTATTGTGCTGGGAAATCACCAACTCTAATTAGAGCATTCTTGATTTAGAACAATTTCTTAATGACATAATCAAAATTGGTACTCCGAATATTAGCCAACGCAGAAGTATATTTTATAGAGCCTAAGTCTGTTATTTATTCTTAAGTCTAAGAATTGGTTAGTGATTACGGGCCCTGAGGATGAAAAGACGGGTTTCTCTCCTGCTCATTTTTCTGGGGATTTATTATGCCCTAATCTAATGCGAATGTCGGTCGATGTGTCCGTCGGACTGTCGGTCGGTCGGTAACCATATTCGTTTCCACTCTCTAAGTCTACCAGTTTTTATCCACTCTTCAGAAAACTTTATGAAAATGTTTTTGGGCATAATATCTCGGCCTAGTTCGATAATCACTCAAATTACCTCAGGAATTGTGGAGTTATGACTCTTGATTTTCATTGAATTGGCCTTTTAAGCATTTTCCGCACTCTTAGTCCATCAGTTTTTATCCGATCTTCACCAAACTTCATTACATTGTTTGTAGGTATGATATCTCAACCAAGTTCGATTATCAGCCAAATCGTCCCAGCAATTGTAAAGATATTCTCCTTGAATATTAAAAAAATAACCTTTTTTGCTGTTTCCGCTCTCTAAGTGCACAGTTTTGATGAAAATATTTAGTGTTGTTATATCTTCGCCCAGTTTGATGATCAACCACCTCGTCTCTCCCTAGGAACTGAAGTTCATGTCCTTGATTTATATAAAATTGACATTTTTTTTTAGTTTGCACTCTCTATGTCCAACAGTTTTCACCCGATCTTCACCAAACATGATATTTTAAAGATTTTTAACCTAGAGGGGTATAAGTGTTTTATAAACAGCTCTTGCTTATCTTTCATATAGACTTACACCGCAATAAGTTCATTAGTAACATTTTCAGAATTCAAAACAACCCGCTTCTGCATTACGGGAAGCAATGTATTTTGAAACGCTATATAAACAATGCAAAATCACAACCACGGTGACAACTGTTTGATATGAATTAATGTAATACAGCCGATTAGGTTACATATTCTGGTATATATATTTTTTTTCAAACTTGTCACATACTTACGCGAGATACAATATGCAAAAACATCCATCATGAAACCGTATCTCGGTAGGTCAATATAAATTGACCCCCACTATGGAAAAGTTAGTTTGGTACCGGGATCTTAAATAGTTAATTTGGTACTTGCTGAGCTGTTATATGCCGTAATTATGTTTTACTACAAAATTATAGACTCATGTCTGATTGACAATGACTTCTTATTTGTTTACAAACTATGGAAGCTTTAAATGACCCGATATGGAAGCGTTAATCGACTCCCGTGATAAATATTTCGAGATGGACATGTCAACATTTTATTTTATCTCGACATATCGTATTATTAAACGGCATGTTGAGAAATGCCAAGACGTCATGCGTATCTGTTTCACATGCAATAGTCTTAAATGTCTGTGCTGTTCGTGTACTCTGCTATTTTGATATACCATTACCCGTATGTTGACATACACCATGTTGACCGATATCATTGTTAAATTGAAATTGTGTAAATCTTTCTCTTAGGTTGAGTTATCCTGATGAATATAGATTATTTCTTCTACTTTTCCAATGTTTTATATATAACAGCCTTTGTTAAACATGCAGAGTTAGATACCATGTCGGATGCGCTTTGCGGATACGGACTGCGGACATATGGAAACGATCGTGTTCAATGTGTTCGATCTTTTGCATCCGCAACGCCCCAATCCCACAATAATTGTCTGTCTGTCTGTCTGTCTGTCTGTCTGTCTGTCTGTCTGTCTGTCTGTCTGTCTGTCTGTCTGTCCGTCCGTCCGTCCGTCCGTCTGTCTGTCTGTCTGTCATATTGTCAGTGGACTAGGTAACAGCAGCTGGCATGACGCCTTAATATTTTCCAACTTGCCATATATTTATTTTGCACGACTTAAATTAGGACAGCGGACTATGTAACACCAACTGACCTTATAACTGACATTTTAATGTTTCCTAACATGCCGTATATTTACACGTTTTTACGAGATAAAATATGCCACTAAACACGTACATCGGGGGTGCGTCAATTAACGCTTCCATACCTTATTTATTCAAAATGTCTGTATATGCTGGGAAATATTAAACTGTGGCACCTGATAGTGCCGGTAATTATCATTGTGTTATGTGGTTGTATTTTAGTATCGTCTATCGGACGGACATATGAGCAACACAGCCGAAAAGGATGGTTACATTGTGTATTTATAGTCCGACGTATTCGGCGTCAGATACATGAATTTATAAACCAAGCATGCAGAGGAAATATGATAATACAGAGGTGTAGGTGTTTCCTACATCTTCCTTTACATCCTAGACCTTATCAATTAACAATATTGTATATAAATACTTAACTTATCATGGTTATAACAATAGCATTCTTTCCCAATATTTTTTGCTACAATTCTTATTTGGAAACAAGATTTAATTATATTCTTCCCACGACATATGTAACAAAAAGCGGTAACTTTTGTAGAGTCTGAATAGGTGTTTGATAATAGATAACGGCAATAACATCATATATCGAACGGATTCGATCATGAACGAAATGTATGTTGACAGGACAAACAGACAAGACACAAAGAAATGTTAACTGCACAAATAGATAGCAAACAAATCACGTGTGTTTAATCGGATGTTACTTTCCAATCACAATATTTTCAGTATGTGTCCTATTTGTTTCTAACTACGAGTCTTTCTCTTCTACAACGTTTTCTCATGTAAGTTACCATGTACAAAAACGTCATGTTATTTCAAAAATAAACTTAATTAAACCAAACAAAGGATAAAAGGCGTTAATTAATACTGCGAAATGTCAACGCCAGCGCAAATACTCCGTCAATTTCATGAAACGCACATGGTATTCATAAAATGTGCAATGTAATGGTTTTAATAAAACTGCGATATCAGCATCTCAACATTCGTTTAAAAGTTGCAACTGAATATGGAAGCGTCGTAGTGCCACAGTATGTATTCATTGTGGTTTTTCAGTATGCAATAATTAGGAGATCCTATTAAAGTTCGAGATAGGAGATTCCCAGACCTTACTATTGTACAAACATAGTTTGCATACATATATATGTACGTACCTGCAACCGTGCCTCTGTCTGTCCGTTTGTCAATCCGTCTAAACGTACATGCTGATATTAAGATAATACTGAGTTGACGTCATATTTAACAGACTGTAAGAATATATGCACCCGTTTGTTTGTTCGCACGTACTTTTTCGCCAAAAACCATACATACATGTATATCCGTCCGTCCGGACGTGTGTGCCTTCATGCGTATGAACGTACGTACTTATGTACAGACGGATGGAGTCATCATTATTATCTCTGCATTAAGAGGGACCTACGATTGTATATAAGCACATACTGACAAAATACGCTCGATTGTCCACACGTACGCTTGTATTTTAGCATGCACCACTGTCTTCTAAAAAAGCCGTACGCACGTATGGACGGAGGCAAGCGTGCATGTACTTTAAAATTTCGATAAGTACCTCCCAGTCCTTCCTATGAACCGATGAACGGACGCACGCCCATGTGCATTTTTATCTTCAAACTATTACTTCGTAATTTCTCAATTGTCTCAATTTGTGTTTCATAATTACGAGTTAATACAATGCAATATTAATACATACTCTGGCACTAGAACGTTTCCATACGTGACAATTGATAGACCGTTAATTTGCTGTAAAGCAGACGCATATTGAGTCATTGGACTGATTTATTATTGTGAGTAAATGGTAACACATTCGCTAGCCTTGCATTGTTAGTTCTACCTTGATCAAAGGCACATGGTTTAAACACAAGTTTAATACAAATGCACTACGATGCATAATTAACATCTAATTCTCGACCTTCAAAAGTTTGTATATGCGAAGTAAGCACATAAACAGTTTTTCGGCAAAACAACTGCACCAGCTGTTATTAGGAATCCATGTCCTGTTATAATTATGAACGTTCTTCTGTACTTAATTTAAAACCTTGAGCCTCTGCCAACGAGCAGAGTCGTGTTACCGCGTATTTACCATTAAATTTATCTGGATATTAAGATAGCGTTTGCTAAAATAGTTGTTTCTGCAAGACATATTATTATAATTAAGTGCCCAGAACTGACATTTGATATATTGTATTGGGGTTGCGAGGTCTTCCGCATTATCTCAACATGAATGTTTTAATTATAATGATCGTACAACGCAAATCTTAACTAGTTAATAATCATGATACCATTTAATTTGTGCGCGAGGTCTTCCGCATTATCTTACTTACACTAATATTATCATGTTAATTATATTGCAATGTAAATCTTATCCAGTTATTATTCGTGACACCACATAAGTTTTTATTCACTGTATAGCATACTTATAATGAGGTTTTAGGCAGACGGCAGTCGTAAATTAGAAATTGTCAAATGAACGAATGATACGTTTTGGTGGGGATCGAGATCACCGTCTGGATCCTGGATGTTTAAAAGATACGTTATAATTGGGAGATGTGGGAATTGCTACACAATGCAGTACAAGGCAATAACGCATGGAGAATGGGATTCTTTAGCGTAGGACTGCCCTGTCCAATTTCATGTTATGTCTCTATAGCACTTTCTTCAGCAGTAGTAACAGCGAAAGTAGAAGTCTATGTTTATCCTGATGTATATGTGTCGACAGTAGTAACAGCAACACCAACACAGGAAGTGGAAATCGATTAATTAAGTACAGGACTATATCATCCTAACACGTTTTCTCTCCTGCTGACACTACTGGAATTTCACATACACATGTTTTATATTTAGTAAATGTATTTTGTTTTAGTTACACTAACAGCAGTATGATCACTAGCAGCAACGCAGTTGTATTAGATTATAATACTATGGTGGCATAGAACTTCCATACGATAAATGGCGTTGGCGAACAGATTCGTGTTACCGCGTGTTTATTATTACATATATCTGGATATTAAGATAGCGTTTGCTAATATTTTTTCTGCAAGACATCTTATTATTATACTCAAGTGCTCAGAACTGACATTTGATATATTTTCTTGGGGTTGCGAGGTCTTCCGCATTATCTCAACATGAATATTTTAATTATAATTATCGTACAAC
Source organism: Congeria kusceri (assembly GCA_027627225.1). Lineage (NCBI taxonomy): Eukaryota > Metazoa > Mollusca > Bivalvia > Myida > Dreissenidae > Congeria > Congeria kusceri. The sequence continues at coordinate 5,520,454 of CM051029.1, read as the reverse complement.
GCAAATCTTACTTACACGAATATCATCATGATAATTATATTGCAATGTAAATCTTATCTAGTTATTATTTGTGATACCACATACGTTTTTATTAACTGAATTTCTGATGTCAGTTCTGTGCACTTTTAGACCTTTTTTGCGTTAAGCATATACATTTATTAAGAAAAAAAATCGCAAACGCTATTATGTATAGGATAAATAACACGAACGTAAAATGGTAACACGAATGTGTTCGCGAACCGAAAATCGTTTTCGTATGGCAGTTCCATGCCACCATATAATACAACAGCATTTGATTATATCGATAATTAATTGTAAAATTACCAGCTATATTAGTCGGAGCTGTAATAATAGCAGCATAGCATTAGTGGTAGTGTTTATATAATAAGTTAGTTGGAGAGATAGAGCAGCAGTAGCAGTAATAGCAGCTAAAGATATGCATGTTTTACTTTTAGTATTACCAACAATGTAAGCAGTAGCAGCAACAGTAGAGAAATGTGTAGATGCATTTGTATTAATAGCAGAAATACAGTAGATTGATGTAATAGTTGATGTATTAATATTTGACAATGAAGCACTAGCAGAACACCATGAGGCTTGTTAGTAGATACATTAGTTTTAGGATCTTTAGCAGTAGCAGCAATAACAATAGTAACATTAATAGCATAAACAGTAGATCTATGGGTCGATGATTAAGCATTAGAAGCAGTACCAGTAGAAGTAGCTGCAGCAGCAGCAACAACAGCAGTAGAAAATCAATCGATTCAACTATGAATAGAAGAATCAGTAACAGTTACTAAATTATCTGTCAAAGTATATATTTGTTACATTAGCAGAATTAGAAGCAACGAAAACAGTGAGCGTTACAGTCGATGTATTAGTAATTACAAATGCATAAATTTAGCAGTACGAGAGGTTAAGTATTATTTATTAGTAAAACTATACAGTAACTGAAACAACATTACAGCTAACAGTATTTTTAAAATACAGCAGTCGTATTTGATGTACAAGGACAAATAATATGCATATTAGCCCTATTATATTCTATCAAATTATAAAATAATGATTTGTGTTTAACCTTTTTATTATGCTAGCGCGCCTTTTGTAGTTGAATATACATTTAGTTTTTCGTTTGAGGTGTTTGTCAAAAGCGTCTAATTGAAGGCCATTGTTCGCTTAACGTTGCTTTTAACTACTGGACTTATGCCATCTGATTCAAATAGGTTAGCGTGTTACAAAATCCTGCATCATGTACACACTGGTTGTATACGACTTGCACATACGCACTTGTCCTAATAACCGTTATGGTTATGTATTCAGTTATCAAATCTGTGTTTGACCTTCGGTGCTGATAAGAACAAAACAAAGATCATTTCAAAACATATATTTTCTAAAGTGGAGTCTGATAACACACCCTGACCCTCGACTTCAAACGTTTCCAGAATCAGACTTAAACCTTAACATCTAAATTCTAGTTAAGTCAAACTTCGAGTCTCAAAAATTAACAGTAGTATATGATTTAAGCGATTTTATTTTTATTTTTCCATCATGTTTCCTAAACTGAACCCTTCGGGCTCGGTTAGGTTGTCGTAAACCTTATTGGGCTTATTCTGTTCATTACATTGTATTATTCCATTAAAATCAGTAAGTTATGTTTTATTTCAAATAACAAAATGTGTACAGTATCATTAATTAGTGATAAAAGTCATGGTATTATTAACTTTGAGAAGCAGCTTTAGTTTACAAAAAGTTTCACAAATAGGCACCTCTATAATGAGTTTAGTCAACACCCAGCAGTCTATTGTTTTGCATTTATAACTACAATTTAGTTTTTGATGTACATAGTAATGGAGCTATAAATGACATTAAAATCTATCACAAGCAAAATAGCATCCAACTGACAACGATTAAACTGTTTCCTTGTCGAACTAATGGAATATCGACAGAAGGCTTTATAACCGCTTAACCTAACATCCCAACGTCAAAAGTTTAGTCGTGTCATTCCATTATTTGTTTGACATCTTTGTCAATGACCTGTTTTAGGGGCAGGACGAATATCCATGAACATATTGATGAACATATTAAGTAACGGAGTTTAAAAGATTCATAATTTGTACAATGTTTTGTTTACATTGTTTATCATTATAAAAAAAGAGCAAAGTCATCAAGCGTTAAACGGTTAACATTTTATGAAAGCATGTACAAATATAAATATTGTATTACTCATTTAGCAATTTGTAGTAATAATTATTATGCATTTTAATCATACTTTTCTCTATCCTTCAACACGGTCAAGGTCTCCCACATCTATCGTAATACTATTTCAATTGAAATTGGTAATTGATCCGCGAGACATTTATTTGAAACAATCAACCTTACGGTGTTCCGTTAGTGCCACTCGTTGTTTCGCATTCTCGACCCTTGGATTACAAGCGCGAAAACGCGATAACACGATGCGAAGTAGCGAAATCACGATGCGAGATTGCGAGGTTACGATGCGAGAAATTAATATCGCGATCTCGCATCGTAATCTCGCGCCCTCGCATCGTGTTTCGCGTTCTCGCCCTTGTATATCCAAAAGTCGAGAATGCGAAAACACGATGCGAGGTTGCGAAATTAATATCGCGATCTCGTATCGTAATCTCGCAATTTCGCATCGTATTCTCGCTATCTCGCATCGTAGCCTCGCGACCTCGCTTCGTAGTCTCGCGATTTCGCATCGTGGTTTCGCAATCTCGATCTGTGGATTACAAGCGCGAGAACGCGAGAACACGATACGTAGTAGCGAAATCTCGATGCGAGGTTGCGAGATTACGATGCGAGACCGCGAAATTAATATCGCGATCTCGCATCGTGTTTTTCGCGTTTTAGTTTGAGCATAGTTCGAAATCGCGAAACAACGATAGCCACATCGTACTCTCGCCTTCCGGTTGCATATGTGCAGGCAAGTCATTTTGGAGGCAATGAATCAAATGGAGGACGAATTAGATGCCACAATAAAAGACATTTGGCAAATTTAACAATAACATTTGAGGAAAATATTAAAATGCAAGACTTTTTATCCTTTTATAATGCTCAATTTATACATTAAAAAACACAACATTTTATTACTTAAAACATTGCCTGTATACATATATTTTTTAACACGTGTATGACTTCGAAATAAATGAAATGACAATAATGTTTTCAACCCATTGCAATACTTCATACGCATGATGTAGTTGAATATGCTCATGACATTTAAGTATTTAAACATTGATCAACATAATTATGTCCCCAGCCACACTCACTGCACTGTACAAGGGAAATCCAACATGTTAGGATACTGCTTCTCAAATGTTAATGGCCCTCTACAGGTAAACCTTGTTTTATAAAGCTTGATTTATAAATCAAAGTGTTCCGTGTATATTTGTCTACTACACTGCTTTATAAACGTTTCTGGAGGTGTACGACACATTCTTGGGATAGAGCATGTTCCATTTCTGTAAACCTTGGAGTACAGGCCCCACACAGAGATGTGATTACAAATATGATATTGTTTGATTACATTTTAGCAGTTTGTATGAGTTTATACTGGTCATCATTTATTAGAATAAAGCTTTTGAATGGCACATGGTCTTGCTTAATAAAATCATAACAATGCATTATATGCTTCTCATTTATTCAATCTGGCTATTCAGCAAATCGCCCATTATTTCTTCTAATTTGGTTAACAATAACACAATCATTATTCTAACATGATCCTCTCTAAATTGTCTATAGGCAAAGAACAAAAAATTATCGTTGTTAAACTACCTATGCTCAAGCGAAAACCCGAAAACACGATGCGAGATCGCGATATTAATTTCGCGATCTCGCATCGTTATCTTGCAACCTCGCATCGTGATTTCGCTACTTCGTATCGTGTTTTCGTGTTCCCGCGCTTGTAATCCACAGGTCGAGATTGCGAAGACACGATGCGAAATCGCGAGATTACGATTCGAGATCGCGAGACTACGATGCGAGATCGCGAGAATACGATGCGAAATTGCGAGAATTCGATGCGAGATCTCGATATTTATTTCGCAACATCGCATCGTGTTTTTGCATTCTCGACCTTTGGACATACAAGGGCGAGAACGCAAAAACACGATTCGAGGGCGCGAGATTACGATGCGAGATCGCGATATTAATTTCGCGATCTCGCATCGTAATCTCGCCATCTCGCATCGTGATTTCGCTATTTCGCTATCGTGTTCTCGCGTTCTCGCGCTTGTAAATCATAGGTCGAAAGTGCGAAATAACGAGTGGCCCGAACGGAACACCGTTCAACATCAATACAAAATATCTATGCATGCTTTTAAATTTTAATCTTTCAAGTTTTTGTTCTCATTTGTCACAATGATGCGATTCAGAAGAGGTAATGGTTATCATTGACGAGTGTGTGGTAAAGGTGGTGATTGTTGTGGAGGTAGAGGTGGTTGTTGGTGGTGGAAGTCCTTGTAAGGTTTAATGTTGAGTTTAATGTGGGGGTGGAGGTGATGTTTATGTGAGGGTGGAAGTCAAGGTTCTGCTTGAGTTCGCGTTTCTTGTGATGGTGGTTGTTGTGAAGTTGGAGGTTGTGGTTTTGTTGGAGATGGAGGTTCTTATGAGATTTAAGGTGGAGTTTATCGTGGTGGTGAAGGTGGTATTTGTGTTGGAGGTGTGGAGGTCTATAAGAGGTTTAAGATGGAGGTTGTGGTCGGGGTGGAGAAAGTGGTTGTTGTGAGATGGAGGTTGGGGTTGTGTTGGAGAAGAAGGTTCTTGTGAAGAGTGTTTTGGGCTGGAGGTAGAGCTTGTTGAGAGGGAAGAAAAGGTAGAGGTTGAGTTATTGTGCGGAAAGGAGGTGAAGGTTTGTGTGAGGATTGAGGCTGTTATGAAGGAGGTGTTTTGGTGGATGGGTTTGTGGTCCTGAAATGTGAAGCTAGTGGTGGTCGCGGAGGTGGTGTTGTGGAGATGATGGTGATTGTAGAGATGGTGGTTGTGGTGGCGATATTGAAGTTAGTGATGGAGATGGTTATTGAAGTAGAGCTGGTTGAGGTGATGGTGGTAGAAGTGTCGGAGATGGTGGTAGTTTTTGTTGTGGCGGCAACAGTAGTGGTTGTGATGGAGCTGCTGAAGTCGGAAGGAGAGGTGATTGTGATGGTACTTGTTTTGGTGGTTGAGGAAGTTTGTGATTGTTGTGTTGGTAGTGGTGGTGAAGGTGGTGGTTGTGACTGTGGTGTTTGTTATTGTGCTGGTTGTGTTGGAGCCGGTGGTTGAAGTGGTGGATGTTGTGGACGTAGTGGAAGAGGTTCTGCTGGTGCCTGGTGGTGTAGTTGCTGATCGTGTAGTTGGTGCTTTTAGTGGTGTAGGTGTTGGTAGAGGTAGTTTTGGAAGGAGTGGTAGACGAGGCGGTGATGTTGGTAGTGGGGGTGGTTGTGGTGGTGGAGATTGTGTTGGAGATTATGGCAGTGTAGTTAGTCGTGGTGGAGATGGCGGAAAAAGGATGGTGGTGTTGGTGGTGGTGAAGTGGTGTTGGTAGAGGTGGTGTTGATGGTGAAGGTGATGACGGTGGTTTGTGATTGCGGGGGGCGGGCTGGTTGTAGTATTGGAGATTGTTGTAGTAGAGGCGTCTTGTATAGAGATGGCGTTGATGATGATGGTGGTGTTGGTGTTGGATGTGGTTGCAAAAGTAAACGTGGTGGAAGTGCTGATTGAGATGGTGGAGATAGTGGAGATTAAGTATGTGGATGTGGTCGTGGAGGTGGAGATTTTTAAGGCGGTGTTGGCGGTGGAGATATTGAGGGATGCAGATGGATGTGGCAGTGGCGGTATCTTTAGTTGGGATTTTTGTGGTGGTGGAAATTGTGGTAGTGTAGATGACGATGGTGGGGATGAGGGGAGTGGTGGTGATGGTGTAAGTGACGGTAAATTAGTAGATATTTTGGACAGGCTGGTGGAAGTGGCCGATGTTGAGGAACATGGAATAGGTTTTTACGGTGATGCAGTTGATGGTGGTGAAGTTGGTGGTTGTGTGGGTGTTTGTAGCAGTAATGGCGGTGAAGTGTAGCGGTGGTGGTGGACATTGTGGTGGAGATTTGGGAGGCGGTTGTTTTGGGTGGTGGAGGTGGTAGATGTGGTCGTTGGGTGGTGGACGTGGTGGATGTGGTCGTGGTGGGGTACATATAGCTTGAGGTGGTGGTTGAGGAGTTGAATGTAGTGGTGAAGGTGGAGGTAATGGTGGAGGTGGTTGTGGTAGAGGTGGTCCTGTTTTTTTTTGTATTTGAGTATTAAAAATATATTAAGAATCACAATATGACATGACATATAAGAATGTATTGTGTAATACATTAAATCTACTATTTACAACAACACCAAACATTTTGTTAGACACATTTGTCATTTATCAATGTCCAATATATTTGTATACATTAATGTTTGCATTGTAGAATATCCAAATCAAAACTCCACAAAAAAAAACAAACAAAAACAACAATCTACAGTAAACGTACGTACTAGATCAGTAAACGTAGCAAATGATATCGCTAAACAAGTGATGACATGTATTATCTACGTGCATGTCCTTGATAGCACGCTCAAGGGCGTATCTAAGCTATTTGGTTTGCTTCGGCACTACTTGTCCTATACATGAATAATATTGGAATACAAATCTACAACTGTATGTTTTCTATTGTAAAAAGTATTATCATATTTAACTGTGATACAGATATGTATAAATCCGCAATAAATTAGATCTATATGTATGTATATATATCAATGTAAAACCAAATCCATTTTAAAGCTACTTTTATCCATGTTGCGTCATAAAAATGGTTTGTTGCGGCTTTTAACAAATATTATGCTTACTTGAAATGCCATGACGTGTACAGGTTTTAATTTAAGATGCGAATAAAGCGTGAAAACTCTTTCCATTAACTTATTTTTTAACAATATTTAAATATGTTATAAATTGGATGAAAACATGAATTTCAAAAGTAACAAATATGAATGCTAATAAACAACATAATTTTGTATAAAACAGGTCAATAAAAATGGCAGCGCGGAGGCATTGCTCGATATTAGCCCCGGCAAGTCTCAAATGGCCCCCTCGCGCCACCGTTTACTAACCTCTAAAGCATATCCATCCATAACAGGAACGTAAACGTTTACCCGAGTCTCTGTTTAATGTTAACGGATATTCCCCTCATTATCAGCAAACTTTAACTCGACTATAACAATTGTATACCTGTTTTTAATCAAAACTAAAAAAGAAATCAAACTAACAAGTCCAAATGTAGATGACTTGGTCGGTAAGGAATTCTACAGCATTAACTCCTACCATTCACACCTCTCAGAAGGCAACGTGACTTGGGTATTTACAATTGGCTCTAAATGGCAAGATCACGTGAAATGGAAAGAGGCATATATCGGTAATTTATATTTTGGAACTTCAGAACACGGTTCAGACGTTCCCAATTTTACCGAATAAAATCGGTATGCTTAGCATTGTATACACAACCATTATACTGAGTGCGCATTTGAAATATACTTCTCGTTAAAGTATTGTGGGTAATTAAAAACAAATCCTAACTTACCATGTATTATCTTTTTACTACCAATCAACTTCCATAACTAACACTGCTTTGGAAAGTTCTATTACTACAAACTACAACTGCTACTAAAAATGTTGTGTTTTGTAATGAAGTTGATAATTATAAATGTAATTATTATAATTATCATAAGTAATAATAATAATAATAATAATAATAATAATAATAATAATAATAATAATAATAATAATATTTAAAAAAAACAATAATAATAATATATTTGTAGTGCTTAGCTTAGCAGTGCTTACAGAAAACACGGACGCGTAATTACTGGTATAGACATTTACGTAGTGCTCTAAAAAATAACATTTCATGAATATAACTGTGAGGATGCAGAAGAACATGGGATGATGACTGTCATGGGGGGAGGTCGCGGTTCAGAGTTGACATGGCTACAGTGGTTGTGGTTATGAACCTAGCAGCCATTGAACGCCCATTCATTCATTCATTCATTCATTCATTCATTCCTTCATTCATTTATTCATTCAATCATTCATTCATTCATTCACTCATTCATTCATTCATTCATTCATTCATTCATCCATCCATCCATCCATCAATCCATTAATTAATTAATTAATTCATTCATTCGTTCATTCGTTCATTCATTCATGTATTCGTTCATTCGTTCATTCATTCATGTATTCATTCATTCATTCACTCAATTATCCAATTATTCATTCTCTCACAATCTGCTGCTTGGGTAGCACACTCGCTTTTCACCTAGGCGACCCCCGTTCGATAATGACCAACGCATGAGAGGGTACCATACCGGACAGGTGGTCTTCCACCGTTCACTCATGCTCCTGTCCCCCCCCCCCCTCTCTCTCTCATCATCTCTCAAATGTAAACAAGTTAAACACAGTTCATATATAGCTGGAATCTTCAGCTATAATTCAAAATGTGTTCCTACTAAATGTGTCTCAAAAACTAAAGTAGAATACAAACAGGATGCACACATTAAGAAAGACTTCGTAAATAACACAGTAGATACATGTGGAATAGTTGCAAAACACATATGATGCAATGTTTGCAACTTTCATGAATCTTCAGAAAGCCATGTTTAAGCGAATAGCCCATAAAGCATAGTTGATAAATAGACGACTACTCGATACCAAATTAATAACTAATTCATAACCGTTAAAGGAAAACGGGGGCTATTTTGATTTTTACACGAGTTAGAGTTTTGTGAGAATTACTATGTGTATTTCGAAGTTTATAAATGTCCTTCCGCGCCGAAGCCTCATTATGTGAGTATTCGGGGGGTTTCCCAGAACCCATTCCTAATTTACTTTTATAGACACATTGAAAGTTGGGACGACGCGAATGTTGAATCATGTTGAATCATAACTGCAATTTCCAGCTATTAACGAGAACTCTTTGAACGGTTCACTTATCCTAAAAAATATAGCGGTTAAACATTCTGTCATAAAATTTGGCTGACGTGCAAAGTAATTTATTGTGCATTATTGTTAATAAACCACAAAATCTAAACGTTTAACTGTTTCAAATAGTATCTAGGACGTTCATATTACATTCTTCATAAACAATGACAACAAACGCCGAATATCTTTTTAAAGACCTGTTTTAATTAAGTTCATTATCACGTTGCATGGGTGACAACATTTTCGTTTAGTTTAAATGAATCATATGAATAAATTTTAGTAGGGAATGTTTATTACTCATTTTATTATTCACGTGGCCATCACGATAGAGTACTGTTTAGCGGTTATTCCGCAGTAGCGGTCGATTTTTACGGATCATTCCGGATATAGTCGATGTATCACGATTGAGGTCGGATACACTAATCATATCAGAAGCTACAACAGGCAAGTTTAAACGCTGAAAGTCGTCGCGACAATCGCCTAGTAGTTAGCATGTTTTTTTATATACATTTTTGACAGTTTTGCTACTCCAGATGCATTATTAGTTGAAAGGAAGTACATTTTAAGACATTTCCAAAGAAACCAACACTATTTTGATAGTATCTCCCTTTAAGGAACTTAAAACACTTGCTAATACGGTTGAAATGCTTGTAACACAGTGTTTGCATTCATGTAATAATTAATATTTTAATATTCAGCTTTTTGTTTGTTGTTTCAGGTTAATATTGAGTTTTGTTCAACACAACAGCTTTTGATCTTCGACAGCGTAATCATCTGTCTCTTTACAGAGTGTCCGATTATGAAACTCATAATGGTCGTTTTTTATTCTATACATGTATATCCAGATAATGTGTGTTAGTAATGAATATTTAATGTTGGAATGTCGAGTAGGACTGATATATTTGTGTAGCCCAAAGAAAGAGAATGCAATTGAAAATAGAACAAAGAATTTCTCTCATGAGGTTTCTTGCCCGACATTTTCTTCCTTTTAAATGGAATTTTTCGAAAGGCTTTAAATATATTTTACTCGTACAGAGTTTTAAGCTGCTGAAAGTTACTTCATCTATATAGTTTCTACACCTGATGGCGTTTTTATTAGTGGCGTACGTTTTACAATGAACCTAAATTAATCAGCTACTCATTTGACACAATAAATATATTCAATTCAAAACTGCCTGATTAAGATAAAACAATAACATAAGATAAATACGTACATAAATATTTTCGTTTAAACATTTACAACCACTGTATTATATCATCCCTATCTAATTGCCCAGACTGTCCGTGATATGCCCAGTGTTACGCAATCAACTACAGTGCCTTCGGCGTTTTGATTTAAATTCAGATTTTACAAATCGGTAACAGTGAATCTCACTACAACACGCCCGTAATTAATAATTAATTTCTTAGTTGGTGTAAGGTGACGTTTCATTAAACTGATTAATTTATGAGCAAACTCTTGCAGAACGAACTTAAGTAACTAAATGTAATTCTACTACAAAAACGTAGGGATCACAAGAGCAAACACGCCGCTAATTCAGGACAGTGCGTGTAAAAAACCTTCTACTGAAGACTGTGCGCATACTTCTACTTTCCAATGAGGACAGCATTTAATCCCTAGTTTAATATTTCTTTATTTGACCTCCACCCCTAAATCTGGGGTATTGCACTATTTTGTACTGGCGCCCTGCTGTGGTCACAGTGCGAGCACGGTGTGGTGATCCTTATCATTTGAAATCAATTCACTGGTGCAGAGGTGTAGAATTGAATTACCACCCATGTGACTGATGCATTCATAGGATTTTGTGTTGCATTCTTTGTTGGATACATCGTGTCACCCATTCAGGGTCTGTCATTGTGCAGTCTAGTGATGTAAAATAATAATCCGATGAAATATATGAAAAAATAAAATTTGAATCACTCAATTAAAATTTACAAAGCTTTTTTGCTAAATCAAGAGAGTATAATAGTAACAATATTTTAATAATTGCCTGATATTGCAAAGTATTTTAAGTGATTTAAAATTGAGCATTACCTTTATAAGTGCGCATAGCCATTGCTCAGTCAGCTGAGAAAAAATAATGCAGATAATTATAAGCGATTTTTTGGTGGCCCAATATACAGATAAGAGTACCCATAGGGAGGGGCCAGATATTCCTTAAACTAAGCCTTTGAATACCTGACAAAGCATATTGTTTTAATACCTTTTATCAGTTGGCTCAAATGTTTGTAAGTGAAATACATTATAATACAACATAAATGTTGACACATGGATTTATAGACACAGCTATTAATAGTAACAACTGCATGTACTGTTTGACCAACCAAGAATTATGAATAAAATCCCGCTCAAAGCAATATCAAAATACATCATCTACGTGTATAATAAATCGTAATACATGTAGATGATGTATATTGTTATGAAATCGATTTTACCCGTGGTTGCTTAATAATTATGTGCACAATTACAACCAATTGGAAAACCGACAATTTGTTTTATACAGTTTACCATTGAGTTCAACAAATAAATTATCTAGGAGAAAGTTAAAAGCTGCACACATCTAGCAATGACATCAGTTTGATAGTAATTTAGATATAAAATGCCAGCTGCTGTACATAAGACAAAGAACATGTATAAACATTTGTCTCTTGCTAATTTTGTTTCTAATGTTATATACATCATATTATTAGTTACACAGTAACCTAATGTTCACTTAACAACATATGCATTATGAGTTAGACAGTCTCAACCAGAATGTAATCGAGTAAGAACTAGATACTCGAACCCCGTTTGGGGGTGTCACCTTTTCAGTCAGTTGAAGTTGTCATGTGAATATTATATAATAAACTGTTCAGGAAATTTTTAGAATACAAACATTAAGAAAAAGAAAGAAACCTGTATAAAAAAACATTTGGAAAATAATACATAAACTATTTCAGTGTGTTGCGCTATGCTACGCATCATCATCATCGTCGTCATCATCATAGTTCTTAAAATTATTTGTCATCAAAAATCAAGTTCAACCAATTAATTAATATCAATACCAAATAGGCTTATGAGTTTATGGGTAGGTACGTTGTTTATTTCCAGCAAGCAAACCCATATGGGCCCAATATGGGCTATAGCTGGGCAAAAAAAATACAATATGGGCTCCATGTGGGTCCAATGGTATTTGTTTGTCCATATCAGACCCATATGTGTCCCAGCAAGGAAGCCCATGTGGGTTCACTGCAAGTATGCCCATATGGGTCCCAGTAAGCTATCCCATGTGGGCACGATATGGGTTTTACCAGGGCTAATATATCTCATGGGCCCAGTGTGGGACCCATATGCATTATCTTGCAACTATAAAACCCAGATGGGTCCAAGTAAAGTAAAACCATTTGGGTCCTTATTAGAAAGCTTATATGGGTCCCAGAAAGCAAGCCCAATGTTGGCTATAGCTGGGCAAAAATACAATCTGGGCCCCATGTGGGTCCTATGTGCATTATCTTGCCACTATACAACCCACGATATGGGTTTTACCTGCGCTAATATACCTGATGGGTCCAGCGTGGGCCAAAACTGCATTATCTTGCCACTATAAAACCCAGATGGGTTCAAGTAAAGTAGACCAATTTGGGTCCCTACTAGAAAGCCTATATGGGGCCCAGAAAGCATGTCCATATGGGTTATAGCTGGGCAAAAAATACAATATGGGTCTCATGTGGGTCCCAAATGATATTTTTGCCCATATCAGACCCATATGGGTCCAAGACAGGAAGCTCATGTGGGTCCACTGCAAGTTAACCCATATAGGTCCAAGAAAGCCACCCCATGTGGGCTATAGCTGGGCAAAAACTACAATATGGGCCCCGTGTGGGTCCCATATGCATTATCTTGCCACTATACCACCCCTGATATGGGTTTTACCTGGGCTAATATACCTCATGGGCATATGAGGAAACTGCACTGCATACAAAACGTTGTTATTGAGGTACGCCAGTATGACCAATATGTAATTAGAGCTGATGGTTCCAGGCGTGTAACCCTGCGTAACCAGATAATTCTACGTAAATACATCCCAATGTATGTAGATTGTCCAGACTGATTGTTGATGCCGACTTCACAGGTCTATGCCTACCCAACTCGAGGCTCCTACTCCAACTTGTAGGCCTAGAACACTGACACTGCGCGTTACCGTCTGTTACGATAACACCTAGGCAGCCCGAGCCAATACAGACACCTGTCGCAACACGTGGCATATCCGTTTCTGATGTACCTTTCAACCTAGACGATCAACCAGATTAAGGCGTGCTCCTACATTGCAGAATGACAATGACATGGAATTGTCTCTGAATCTTGCCATAATGCTATGTTGTGGTTGTTTATATTGTGTAGTCTCTTTTCCCTCATATAGTCGCATTTAAACATTTGAGTTATTTTACCAGAACAAGAGTTATTCTATGCATAACATAGTAAATGACAATTGTGTGAAAAAATGAGACTACTGTGTTTTCACTTTACGTGCACATATTTACTTGTAATGTTTACGACTGTGCTTGATATTATGCAACGTTAATTTCATTATGTTTGCAATAGATAGAGTTGTCAATTATATTTAATATTATGTTACTGTAGTGTTTGATATTTTAGTGACTTGAGGACTACATTGTAAGTAAATTTCTTTCACATTCCATCATGCACATGTTCATTTGTAATAGGTTTTCATATGTTCAGCTGTTTCATACTGTTATACGGTACATGTACAATGTTTTATTAAATTAACTTAGTTCTTCCATTAGAAAGGTCTTTTTTTACATACTTACTACCCAAAGTGAGGGGGAGAGATAGAGGATTTTAAATTTTAAATAAAACATTAGTTTAATCTTTGTCTTTTTTTGTCAAACCTTGAGAATTGTTGGTAGATGCCATTAAAGTATACAGCAAATAGACCCTTTTGATCTTTGGAAATAATTAAATGTCATCATGCATTAATACATTTCAACATATACTCTTTAATAAAAATGAAAGTAGGGCGAACGGACCCAGGGCGAGCGGAATATAGGGCGAACGGAACAAAGGGCGAAGATATTTTTGGGCGAACGGACTCAAGAAACATGTTAGGCGTTTTTTATATTAAAACAGACAGGTAAGTTATACAAATTGTTAATAATATATATTATATTTATAAAGCAACTTAAATTTGCGCTGTTACTAGTATTGTGAAAGAGTTGGGTTTTCTAAACCTGATTAAAATTTGTCACACACTTTCGCGAGATAGAACATTGATTTTTGCTATTGTGCATTCAAAATATTGCATTGCTATAATTATAATATTATAATATGCACAATATCTCATTGTTTGCTGCTTTGGCGGTACCAGGGTTGAAGAGAGAGCAACTAAGCAAATGAAGAACATATCTAATTAAGTCCCTCATACAATCCTTGCCCTTGGTCGGAATGCAAACTGCTTTTCAGCAACCATCCACATCCAACAATGGGCTTTCTTTTCGATGAGTTAAATTGCTCTGTAATTTATAATAATTGGTAAAACTGTAATGTAGAAACAAGTTCCAATGATAACCTATATGTTAATACATATCCCTTGCCTTATATACCTAAATTTGCGATGTATCTTGATTCGCATGCATATCATAGACATTATATTGCCAGACCTGGTCTCACGTAAAATATCAAATATTTTGGCTTTTGTAATCAAAATAAATATTAACATTATTGTAACATTTTCTCTGTCAACTTTTCTTATGTATGGTTTAAACAGAAATTGGTTGGTGTTCTGCAAAATGAGGTTGGTGTAAAACGCGTGCGAATCACCATTCAACTAACTAATCAAATTTGGTACTGGTATGTGTCTTTGTATTATTACGAAATGCTAAACATTTTCAATTCCCAATACAAACAGCCGTTTAAATATGTATGTCTATATAGGATTATTTTGCAAACTGATATGGCTGTTGTTGTTTTTTAACTTAAAATTGTAGACCTGATGTTTAGTATAAATAACAATTAAGCATTTATAGTTTTACAAAAATATGCGTGTATTAAGTTCACTTAATGTACATGTAAAGCAGCTGCAGGAAATTTTGTCTGAAATAAATTTAGTTTTTTCGTTCAGAAGCAGTCAACGAAATGTGTTCGCTACAAGTCGAGGATTGCTAAAATTAATATAGATTGAAGGAAAGAAATGGAGTTTGAAGTATTAAATTAATGACTATATTGTTGTCACCTACCGAGATAAATTAAGGGCATAAGTTAAATGTGGTAATGGTGAAGTTCATGAAAAATACAACAGTGCAAGAACAACAGTGCGGGCTTTCCAGAGGTGAAAGGACTTTCAGTCTATTCGTAATGATCACATATAGCATGAAGCGTTGTGCCAGACTGTGTGAAATCGGGATTTAAAAAAATACTCTAGCTGTGCTACTATTATGACCTTATTTCTAATGATAACGCTTTCAGTAATTACTTGAATTAGTTTACAGAAGAATGTGATAGCAAAAAAGAAAGGAAACAAAGGACTTTGTAACAATACAACATGTATTGAGAAGCTTCCACCCCAGCAGATTTGCAAAATAATAGTGATCATTCTGATTTGTATGGGGAAACATTTGTGAGATATCTAAATAATTTCTATTTGCCTGTAAATTACTTTCGCCAATTTAGGATAAAACCAGTTCTCTGAACGAGGTCAAAATGTTCAATATTTTATGAAATTTGCTTACTTTCTGTATCAATGGATATAACCTTGTTTGATTTCTAGCTCGACTGTTAGATGAAAAGGTGAGCTTTCCTACTACCCCTGGCGACGGCGTCCGCGTCTGAATTTGGTTAAAGTTTTTATTCCAAAGTTGTTAACTGCAAAACTACATAAGTTATTTACTTGAACCTTGGAATATACCTATGTCATCAACTCCAGGGTCATCGGCAACATTCTGAAAAACTGTTTTGTATTTTGACAGAGATATGCCCCCTTTTTGTATAGATTTTCTGGTTAAAGTATATATTCAGAAGTTTTATAGCTTGAAACTAAATAAGTTATTCACTTGAAACTTCAGATGTACTTTTGTCATCGACTCCAATATCAAGAGCTACATTCCCCATTGTATTTTGCAAGAGTTTTGCCCTTTTTCACATATATTTTCGGATTAACTTTTTTTATTCCAATGTCTAGTAACTTCCAAACTTGATAGGTTCAACAATCCCCAATAACATAAGGTTGTCACTTGAAACTTGGATTAATTTGATGAAGTAATTGCCCCACTATAAACTCTGTTTTGTATTTCAACAAATGTATGGCCCTTCCACTTTCCAAAATATATACGAACTGAAGTACTTCGAAAAGTCGATTGCGCTGTCCTCTGACAGCTCTTGTTTATATATAAGTCAGTGTAATATACTTTACCAGAATAATTAATAAATGCATTATAGTTATAAGTTGTTCCTTGTGGATAAATAAATACAAAATGAACAGAACTGGTTACTGTTCTGAATATGATATTGAAAGAACTATTTCAGCAGCTGCATATATAACTTCCTGCTAAGGCCAAAAAATGTGTTTTTCGGGGTACGGTCTCAAAAAAGTTAGGTACGGTCGGGATTGATTTTTTTTTAAAGACACATTTCGGTCAAAACCATCGAAAACAAACTAAAATCTGACAAATATGGCTTTCATGGAAAAAGAGTGTCGCTAAAAACTTTAGGGTCGAGGGTTTGTCGTTAAGTAGGGTCGGGTTGCCCGAAACACATACTTTTTTTTCTTTTGGCCTAACGATTTTAAACGCTAGTGTAGTACTAACAAGAATCGACATATTTTATGTTGTTTTTCTTCAAGTTGAGAATGCGTTGACTGTTTGTGTCGTTCAAGATAATATTATTAAAATCATATGTAATCATTTGCATATGCGCAATAAAGCAATTTGGTAATAATTGTATATTGAACATGTTTTGAAAATTGCAAGTTTCATTTTTGCTGTACAAAAATGTTTAAATTTACATGCATGATTCAATACATAAATTAACATGTTTGCCTAATCAGCCAAAGGATTCTACGGGCCAAAAAAATAATTGTTTAACATTTTGGTGTTCAGCTGGGCTTTTTCTCATAATAACAGGAATGGGTACTGACTTTTAACTGTTATTGTTGTTGTTGTTTGTTAATTAAAGGGACCTGTTCACAGATTGACGAATTGACAATTTGTCAACTTTTTGTTACCGATTCCAAAAATATAAGAACAGTGTACAAACGGGAGCAATATAACACTACGGGCCAAGAAATACACTGTAAAAACCGTTTCGTTTATGACTAATCATCAGTTAAAATTGATACAATTATAAAGCATTTGTAACGCTAAATGATGGAATAATTTGGAGTGTTTCTGTTGATTTCGTTGAAACTGTTGACATCACGTGGAACACTTACATAAAGTAAATAATTCACGATGAAATACAGACTTCGGAATGGCCGAGTGGTTAAGGCGATCGCCTTTTTTATACGCAGGTCCCGGGTGCGAACCACGGTGAGACCAATTTCGAATTTTCTTTTTTTTTTCTAAACACTTTTCTTGTTATTATAATTAATTTTTTAGGTGCGATGTTTAAATCTGTCAAGTTAATACTTTAAATGGCATACTTCAAAAAATGCGAAAATCTGTGAACAAGTTCCTTTAAAACTTCAGGGAATACCAGCTGGATCTAGACAATGTTGTTAGCCAGTTTAGTTGTTGTCGCAAATCCTTTTTGTAATGTTTCAAAACCGGATTGAGGTATGTTTATAAACAAACTTAAAAGTAATGTTCACTTGCAGTTAATATTTACAAGGCAATGCTCTATAGATAACTTACTATGCACACTTTCATGTTGATTTTAACATTATATTAGATACAATAATACATAATTATTTGTTTTTCGTAATTTGCCATTACTTAAGTTTTGTATTAAACTCTATCTTTATTTTAATACGCACCCTTTTTAATCACAAATGAGGACATATATATAATAATTACAAGTACATTATGCAAGGTACATTAAACATAATTGTAGATATCGATATGCTTATTTGAACATCTGTCTTACATGATGCATTTTGTGTTCTTGTGTACTATTATTAAAATATTATGTTTTGTCAAGTTTACCGAATAGGAAAAATAGCATGTTTTACAACATGATGTTAAGTGTTTTATTATCAATACATTAATAACTGACCCCAACTTAAAGCTTTGATGATATGGACAAAATTATACTCCAAATAATATGTCATTTGTTAAGTGTTGGTTTTTGTAAAGCTGCATCTGACAGACATGTGATCGTTAATAACAATACATTGTTAGCAGGACTACAGACTGGAAAGGTACTTGTGGCCATTAACAGCCTATATTTATATTGTCCTGTTCCTGAAGTTGGACAACCATAGAATGTTACAAACAGCTTCGCAACAATTACCTCTGTATAAGTGACAGATTATGCAGATAATCATGTTTGGACTTTTTCAGTAAAGCTTTTATTCCGGTTTTCCCTTAGGACCAATCTCTGATGCAACCAAAATGGGACCCATGCAATTCCCGGTTGTACTTTCTGCGATGGGGCCCATGTGGGGCTCCCATCAAGGTCCCATTTGTGTTTGCCCATAATGGACCCATGTTGAGACCACACACGGGTCCAATGGTAGACCCATATTGTAACCCATATCGGACCCACGTAAATCCCGGTTGCACTTTCTGGGGTGGGGCCCGTGTGGGTCTCCCATCAAGGTCTCAACTGTATTTGCCCATAATGGTCCTATGTTGAGACCACATGGGTCCCATGGTGGACCCATATTGTAAACCATATGGGACCCACGTAAATCCCGGTTGCTCTTACTGGGGTGGGGCCCATGTGTGTATCCCATCAAGGTCCCATCTGTGTTTGCCCATTATGGTCCCATGTGGAGACCACATGGGTCCCATTTTAGACCCATATTGTAACACATATGGGACCCACGTAAATCCCGGTTGCACTTTGTGGGGTGGGGCCCACGTGGGTATCCAATCAAGGTCTCATCTGTGTTTGCCCATTATGGTCCTATGTTGAGACCACATTGGTCCCAAGGTGGACCCATATTTTAACCCATATTGGACCAACCTTAATCCCGGTTGCACTTTCTGGGGTGGGTCCCATATCGGTAGCCCAAACGGAACACATATGTAAACCCTCAAGGGGCCCATATGGGTCCTGTCTGGGCTTGCTTGCTGGGTTATTGTTACTTGTGAATATACATAAAATAGGAACGATTAAATTGTGAAATACAACAAGATAACACATAAGTCACCAAACAAAAAGCATACAAAATTAAATACACACAACAAAGCAATATGTATGAGAAAAAAAGAAAAGAAACAGTAAACATAAAATAAGTGTTGCATTTTAGTATAACATGGATTATAGTAAAGCGACTGTACTAAGTCTATCTCGACCATAGTAACAATAATTGAGAAATGATTATTTAAATGTTTCTTGTTTGTGTTTGACATGTTTTCCGAACAAAACAAAGGGCCAAATTATAACTGGTAAATTAAAATTTTACCTATTATTTATTAATTTCACAATCTTAAATATATATTCACGGAGATACGCAGTAACTTAAACAATTGAAGTAATTTTATTTTCTTCATTTGTCAACATTAGCTTCATTAAATAGTTACATTGTATTTAAATGGTAAATTGATTAACTGACTACAACCAACTAGCTCATCAACATCTGACCATCAACAACGGACACTTGATTTCAAAAGCCCACTGGCTTATTAATATCTGGCCAGTAGGGTGGAGCTTAAAACATCAAAAAATTCAAAATCAATTTTTTTTTCAAAGTCTTACCCCCCAAATATGTTCTTTATGATATAGAAACACTGTATGGAATGTTTGTACAATAAATGCCTATGTTTAGGGGTAGCTTAAGTGCCTCAAAGATTACCATATTTATAAAACAAAATACAACAAATTACACGACTTTTACGAGTATCACTCTAAATTTATTTTGAACAATTTAGTAATTATTTTGAACACAGTAGAAGTGTTCTGACAACTTATTTTAATAAGAATGTGGTCTATTTGCTGTATACTTTATTGGCATCTACCAACAACGATCAAGATTTGAAAAAAATACAAAGATTGAACTAAAGTTTTATTTAAAATTTAAAATCCTCTATCTCCCCCCCCCCTCACTTTGGGTAGTAAGTATGTAAAAATCGAAGTCTGCTCTAAATGACAGAACTAGGTTAAGTTAACAAAACATTGTACATGTATCGTATAGCAGTAGGAAACAGCTGAACATATGAGCAATTATTACAAATGAACATGTGCATGATGGAATGTGAAACAGGCATCTGGTGACTGGTAGTCCGACTAATTTGGGGAGTCATAGGTCAACTGATATCAGATGCTCAGGTTTGTGATCAGCCCGGATGTGCCCCTTGTAGCGACAGGTGTCTGTATTGGCTCGGGCTGGCTAAGTGTTTTCGTAACAGACGGTTACGCGCAGTGTCAGTGTTCTAGGCCTGCAAGATGGAGTAGGAGCCTCGAGTTGGGTAGGCATTGACCTGTGAAGTCGGCATCAACAATCAGTCTGGACAATCTACATACACTGGGATGTATTTATGTAGAATTATCTGGTAACGCAGGGTTACACGTCTGGAACCATCATCTCTAATAACATATTGGTCATACTGGTGTACCTCAATAACAACGTTTTGTATGCAGAGACAGTTTCTTCACGTATTGCATGTGTCTGTTCTGAAGAGCCTCTTCTCTTGCCATTGCTGTGAAACACCACGTCTCATGAACATTGTACTTGCCGGGTGGGAAGGGTATAACATCCCTGATAGATTTGCCAAAATTACACAAAGCTGGGAAGAGTTTTGTGATCGGATCTGGTGTGTGCATCGCACGTAGAAATCGTTGAAAAATATGATGGTTAAAAATAAACAAATCTGCATCAAAATAGTTGTGCCCACAACATGAATACCACAGCCCCCCCCCCCTCTACGCATGTTAGAGGCTACGCATCTTATTAGCGTCTGCATCTATGCTATTTTTAGATTGATTTACACATATTTCCGGAATACGCAAGAATAGCCAGACGAGTAATAAATGTAATAACAGTTGAGTTCGTTGTTATTGACAAGTTTCGTCTGGTTACAACTAACATTCAAACACAAACAAGACAAAAAAAGAAATCTCAGCAAATAGCTTTCAGAAAAAACTTCTTTTCCAGGAAAAATCCAATTCATACTATGTAGAATACTTAATAAATTACTAATGAAAGCATAGTTTTTACAGGTCTTACTATCACGAGGTTATACGCCGTGGTGACTATTGTAAAATTAACGTTTCCAAAAATCAAGGAAATAATCAGTCTGCACTAGAACCTATACAAATATATTGACGACAGTATTAATCAAAACGAGAATAACATCAGTTCTAATTGCTCGCATACAAAATGTTAGAATTTGTATTGTGCACGAAAAAGATTTCGCAATAAACCGACGCTTATATATAAAGTTGTATGACTTTTGATCTTAACGTTTAATTACCTACATTTAGAAATTTGTCAACATATAATTTTAGTATATAGTAACACACTTATGTTTATGATAAACAGTAAATTTTCATGAAATTTAAACACATTTTCATAAAACAAACAAACTGGGAAACAATTCGCGATATATTCTGGCAGCTTTCGTTAAAGTATTGTCAGGTTATCAAGAAAGTCAAATCATGGCCCTCTGTCGGGGCTGTTATGCTAAGTCTTTAACTTTTCGCGAAACCAAGGTTTTCACGAAAAGTCAAACTATTTTTTTAAAGAACATTTAAACACTTTTACGAAAATAAGAAAAATTTGCGAAACAGCTTGATATCAAGTTGCTGTCGTGTGCATTTGAGGGCACTAACGATGCATGTTCCATTTCCAATTGCGACCGTAAATAAAGTGGAGAAAACAAATCTGCTTATTTTCCTGAAATGATGACAACTATTTTTGAATTGTCTTGCAAATTACACGAAACTTATCTGGTTGTCTTACGCAGAAGTTTGCTGCCTGTAGAATTGACCTCAAATTATATAATGTAAATTAATCTCTTATTAAATGTTGATCTTGAGAATGAGTATTTGCTTGGGCAACTGGGCCTGTCCTGTCCTGACACTGAATTATTACTGTATTATCAATGGATGTTATTTATAAAGCTAAAAAAAGCCTCGGTCACAACCGCGTTGCGTCGACCTATCGTCGGGCTTTCGTCGAGGTTTTTGTCAAAAACGTGCGTCGGACCTACGGCGCCCGTGCGTGTTTTCCTCGATCGCAAAGGTGGCCGCAACAACCGCAACAGACATTAGCGAAAGCCCTTAAGTTGATGCGTCGGCCTTGCGTCGATCACACATTCTGCGGGCACCCTGCGAACATCGTGTGATGAACATACAGGCACTCTACGTATTTTGCTTCGAAATTTCCTGTAGCAAGCATGCAAGGTGCACTTGCGGACGCCGCACGACTTCCTTGTGTAGTACTTAGAGAGAGACAGAGAGAGGGTCGAGCTGCAACAACACTGGTCCTGCTTGGTCTGTCCGCAAGATTCTGCAGTAACTACCAGATCTTTTCAAGACTGTCAGATGCACTAACTTATACAAGACCCTTCGCTGCTAATGTCCTCTCGGGACATCTTCTAAGCATTAACTGTAAGTTTCGTCAATTTAGACACATATGAAATCATCTATTTTAGTTCAACTGCTTAGTAAAAACAGGGCCTTCTACTTGTGATATGCGGTGAGATCTTGTTATATAATGGAATAAACCTTTCAAATGCGAGATACATTTTCTATGTGCAGTTTTAAAGGGACGTATTCACACATTTTCGTATTTTTGAAAAATATCTTTACTTCAAAAACCAAAGCGTCTGGAATAATCTAAAACAAATATTATTTATAAAAATGACGTAATTTCACAGTTTTGAGCCCGGCATCGATGGCGGAACGTTTCATTTACTGTATAAAATCGGGACCCCAAAAAGTAGTCTCTCACTCTGAGTGATATAGGTATATGCATCAATGATATTTTTCTATATTTCACTACTTAGCATTAAACAAATATCTTATTCATGAGTGTTATTTCTCTTGTTTGTAAAAAATGAAGAATTTCTTTTTAGGATCTAAAACAAAATTTTTGAAAATTGTCGATCTGTTAATAGGTCCCTTTAAGGCGAAGTCAAACACACGTACTTTGTTTTTCGGCATTAAGACGAAATCCGTTTCTTAACTATTACACGGATGAAATGAAGATAAAAAGTATGTGTTCCTAACATTTATTAATGACTAATAACGTTTTGTTGTAAATTACATGTGTACGTTAATGGATTTAAATGTATCATAATGTAGTATTTAACTCGACGGCATTAACACGTATTATTATATGACCTATAAATGAACGGCTTCCCATTGGTCCACAGCATGACTGGCAACATTAAATATATCTCATATTCAATGGACTTTTCGGTTTTTCCCAGTCATATTCAATGGGCTAAAAATAGCTAGCGTCGGTACCCGTTTCCAGACGTTACGATAATGTTTGCAAAAACGCAGCCTTGATACATTAAGTGACGTCACTTACAACAAACAGTTCGGTTTAACAATAACAACGACTCTATTTCGGAATTCACGTCATTTCAGTATAAGTGCTTTTGGCGCACATTTCACCGTTTTTAACGAAAAGTGCGTGTAACGTCAGTAAAAAAACAACTGATAATTTATAATGTAATAATAAAAAAGTTGTTGACTAGAGGGCCATAGAATATGACTGATATTCACTGGCATAAACACATATTGACATCTGCTGCGCCTCGGTCAATATGACTTTCTACAAGTGAATAACATATATATTCAATGGCCCTCTAGTCAATAATTGTATATTGTTCTGCTGAACTGATTATGGAATACCTTTATTAATTTATACTAAATTGGTGAAATGATGACTGTGACATTTTTACTGTTTTTATTCATTCGTAAACATGTACATTTTTTTTCACTTTCTCACTATCCTTCCAATCGATATACTTTTTATACGGTATTCAAGCTTGTATGTTTAAGTTTGCTTCTTTTGCAGTATTAAGTCGACGTACACGATTCGTTATTTTTCAGTATTAAGGAGAAATGCCTGTCTATTAACGTGCTTCTATTGCAGTATTAAGGCGACGTTCATGGCAAGATTCGTTATTTTTTAGTATTAAGGCGAAATGCCTGTCTGTTAACGTGTGGGTTAAATAATGTTATATACACAGTGCATACGTATTAGTTTCTGAAAAAAAAATCGAGAAGCTGAAAATACGAAGGGTATTTATTCTTTAATAATAAGAAATATTGGCCGGCTTCAACCTTATATTGGTGTTTCGGTCACTGATTCTATCTAACTCATATTAGTACGATCGTTTTAATGAATCCGATCGTGATACTATTTCCTCTTTTAGTGTTTAAATTTTGAACTGCAAATTAAAGAGGGGCATAGTTATTTTATGTCCCTTTAGTTACCCACTAATAAAAACCCGTTTTATATAACATAACTAAACGTCGACATCGACAAACACAATTTCTCTTATCGAATAATACAAATATATATGTTCTGCCAATACAAGATCCGTTTATCCTACAGCAACGGCTACATTTGGTTTTGAATGAGTCATCAGAAGATCTGTATAAACGCTGTGTAAGGATGTATATAATAGCTCGCTGCGCAGAGAAGAATTATATTAGTTTAAAATTTCTCTCTTTATACACATTTCTGAACATCTATTATTATCAACATTATTTATAATATTGTTTTTTTAAATATACTGCCATCCTGAGAATCAATGGATGGTTTTACATTATAATTTTCGTACAAAATCGTGCAGTCTCAATTTAACAATTAACTTACTAATTAGACTTATTGTAGATATGCTCAGTAAGATGTCAATACCGTCATGACAAAACTAAAACAAACTATTAATCAGTTTGAATTGCATGTATGTACATTTAATAATAACAGGCAAAATGCAATTCATGACAATATACCCACGACGAGGTATTTATCAATCATATATATTTGACTAGAATTGTTTGATTGCTTGTCTTTCGTAGTTTTCTATAACGAAAATAAGTTGTTATGTGAATTACATATTTATGTTAATGGTTATTTTTCTTGCATGCAATATTAAGGGGAAGTCGAAGATATGTTTTTTTTTTCGGAATTAAGACGAAGTAAATGCAAGAAAACACACCATACAACCTCTGAGCTTGTATAAACTAGGAAACATTTAAAACTTTAAAATTATGTCACAAAAAATGTAGTTTGTTTATAATTAGTTAAATTGTGTATGTTTATGTTTAGAAAGATTCACTTCTATGAGCAAATTAGGCGGAAAGAGGGAACCTCAAGGCGAATTAAATTTGTCATGTAGTGTACTGGAAATTATATAAAAACACGAGCGACTTTTATTCACTTTGACAAAAAAACCTTCCTGACGTTAAACAATCGATACAGGTTGTGCAAAAATAACTGCGTAGTGTTATAATTATCATTTGTTACGTTTAAGTAAAAACCGACACTTTTTGTCAAAAAAGCGAATGGCGTTTCTTAACTATCACGCGGATAAAATGATAAATCATAACGGTCCCTAATATTTATCAACGACATATACGACATGTTTTGCTGTCATAAAATAACTATTTGGTGTACAGTACGAGGTTTGAGAATTATTTGTTTCATTATACAGTTAAAAACTCGAAACCGAAAGTTCATTTTTGCTGAGTTACGGCGTATTATGAATGCTACTTTTGCAGTATTAAGGCGAAGCACACGATTCGCTATATTTGCGTACTTAGGCAAAGCAACTTTCTTTTAACGTACATGTTAAATAATGTCATATACAAATTAGTTTTCGACAAATACTTTTGCCTTGAAATTTATAACATTTTTATAATTGTCTCAACTTGAGATATTAAAGCATATGAACTGAAGCGCTTATTCCATCGTTTCGCGTTGCAAACGCTTCATAAGCGTCACAAGATTATCAATAGTTCAGCGGTACATAGAAATGTATAGGTACAGATCTTTAACTAAGCATAACTTTATTATCGTTTAAAAGAATTATTAGGATGAACAGATGAATAAGATCTGTGTCCATCTCAGGGATATTGATTTTTAGGGGTAATAAAACAAGGGCCATACAAGTAGAAACTGAGGGTTAATTAAGCCCGATTCCACATCAGAGTATTCGCAATGTAGTTTCTTACCAATTTCATAAATAGAAGATCACACAAACATTTAATTAAACTTCTTAACATGTTTAAATAATTATTTGGTGTACTTTCAAATACAACTAGGGTTCATGTTGTTAAAAATATCCACTTTGTCTGTTAAATCCAATTAAAGAATAAAATCTAGTCTTTATACGAGGATTTTTGTCACATGTCTTAAACTATCATCACAACAAATAGGTAAATAAGTTGGATTGGCGTATATGCCTAAATATGTTTGATAAAATTGTAATATTAAAAATGTATTTATGAACATATTTATTTTGAACGTTGAACTCCATTGAAATGTGAAATGCACACTGTTTATTGTATATTTTCCATTATAATGTTTCTCTGTATTTATTTTTGTTTCTTTAAATTTTCTTCAGATTTTACTATTTTGCTATACGGATTGTTTTTGTTTGATTTTCGAAGTTTTTATAATGACCATTTTCAAGATTAATTATCTTATGACATGCACTAAATATTCGTGTGTGCCTGTTAGCTGTAAGTGCTCTGAAGCCATTTTGAAGAAACATCATCTGCTGCAAGTTTGACTCTTTTTAAGCTATGGCCTTACAGAATTCTGAATATTTTGACAAACATTGCTGCAATGTATTAATTTAAAACAGTAGTTTAGAAAATCGAGAGCACGCATCGTATCACCTTCTTTTGACTCAGTGGGCCACGAAGCACTAACAATCAATTAATTCTAACTATTACGCTTCGTCAGTTATTCTGCAGATTGACTTGTTAACTGGCATGTATATAATTCCGTTATATAAACAGCTTGAAAACATTTGTTTGTTTCTTAAAAAATAATTTTTATTATGATGTCGTATACTATTGAATAAAAATCAACATTATTAAGTTTAAAGGAGGGAAATTGAAGTTACATTCAAACAAATGATTCCGTTTAAAAACATGCACTCATGAAGTACATGTTTTACTTTCTTTTTTCGACAACAACCTTTCTGCGCTGTCAGCGTTTTGCTTTTATAAATTCTGAAAAGCATGAATGTTGTATAACATAACATTACCTCTTCAAATGAAAAACATGTAAATAACAAATAGGCATGTCTACATTTCTCATTGAATTTTGCTGAAATGATTGCTTTTTTTAATCATTTTATTTTGAGTTTGGAGTTTCTTTCAGTTTAATCATAAAATATTTTGATGTACAGTTATCGTCAGGGAATCGGGCGGTGCCTGTATATATACCGACCGGCTCCCGTTTTGTCGGGCTGCGGCCGGCCGATTGACATTGACTTACTTTGACTGTTTACCTTTTGTCAATACATTTTTAGTTGCAGTCATCTACAATCCTACGCGGCTACCGTCCAATTCACATATTCACCGCACGGGCGCTGCCCGTTGCTCGAACAGCTTGTTCCCCATGTCCCCATGTCAGCCAAAGAAAAATGTTTGAGTTTGAGGCCACGCGAGGCAAAAAATATATAAATCGCGAGGCGCCTTTCAGATTCATAAATTGCCGATGCTTTATCGTTCGTGACCTACGCATTAGTTTTGTCATCTGTGACAGAATGTTTGAAAATTGTCAGTTCGTCAAGCTGTGAAAAGGTCCCTTTGAGTTGACTCTTTAGTTTGATTCTTTTGGTGATTAACAGCCGAAGAAACGTTGTTTGCGGACATAAGGCGAAACAAGTTTTTTTTTCCAATATCAACAAAAATTGTGAAACTTCTTCAAAATCCCCTTTATCTGGTCTTTTAGCATTGTTTTTCTAAAATGGCTGTTATACTACATTTTGTACTGTTTTTTATATTCAACAATGTCAAGTTGTTCATTAGAACTGCATTTGTATATTCATGCTTGTTTTGCTTTTATGCAGTATTGATGCGAAGTAAAAACTATGTTTTGGACGGAATTAAGGCGATTTAAGTTTCTTCATAGAAAATGTAACGGTTGTAGCATACTTTTACCGAAACATGTTAGTTATTTACCGAGCCCGCAATGTGACCGACCGTTGGTATGAGGCTGATTTGCATTTACACTTTTATTTTCTTGCATTGCAACTCTTTAAATTGTGCTTTGTCCACAACTCGTAAAATATATATGTTCATGTGAATTATTTGGATTTCCATCGTTTCGTGTTTTTTTAATGATCTTAATTTTATAATTAGAACCGCAGTATAATAGGAGTTTACGATTTTATTAATTGTATCATACATACTTACTTTTATTTAATGTAGGGTCTCTTTCCTTCTTTTACACAATTATATGGCGCCCTACGGTGCTTTGCATCATTGTTTTTCTTGTACCATATTTACCCATAAAGTGGCAACTTTCCGCAATGCTGATGCCATGGAAGTTTCTTAGACGTCACGTGATACTTGTTTAGCGTGTATGTCGTTTCAACTTTAGCGCTTTCATATTTTTCTTGTGCGCGATCCAAATTTGCAAGCTTAATGTGCAATGAGTAGCGTGTGTATAAATTAAAACTAAATTTCAATATTTACCTACTTACTATTTATTATACTTTTTATTCAATATTTACTTATTTACTATTTATTTTTACGTTACTTATTGCACGGTAACCTTTCATATTAGATTATGCCCACCAGTTACCGTTATATTTTATTTAGTTAATACCGCAAAAAAATAAAACTCTCCGAAATATGGTATAAGAACAAAATGATAACATACACATGCAACATGTGTGCTTGTATCAACTTGGAGTTCGTATCAGCTCGGACACATTAGGCCGAAAATGAAATATTGTTTGATTCCCCTCCCGCGACCCATGCTAATGAAGGGTGGGTTGGTAGGTCGGAAAAAATATGTTATTTGTATACACAATAAGTCATTTTCATTCATGTTTTCCTTATGTTCGAAATGTTACGTTAAATTATTAATTCTTAATAATTTCGTTGTAGTAGATTCATAACGTTCTGTATATTTACGTAATACTATGTTCTAAATACGTTACTAACAGCGCTCTGCTTTGGATGCCCGGCAAATTGCAACGTCACGCTATTACTCCTTAGTTTTAACAGGTTTTTATTGCTAACGTGCTTGTTTTTAACGTATGTTATTGTTTGTTAAATTTTGATAAATTATTGTTAGGTATTTAGAACATAGTACTACGTAAATAAGCAGAATGTTATGAATCTGCTACAACGAAAACATTAAGAATTAATACTTTAACGTAACATTTCGAACATTACGAAAACATAAATGAAAATGACTTATTGTGCATACAAATACAATATTTTTCCGACCTACCGACCCACCCTTCATTAGCATGGGTCGCGGTAGGGGAAACAAACTATATTTTATTTTCGGCCTAGAAGGTTGACTAATCAATATTATGTATACAAGTGAAAATTATATGATGCTTCATTTTTATCATATTTTTGACAAGTTAATCGTTGTATGGTGACATTTTTTGGTTTGTCACCAGTTATTTTGTAATTACCGCAACAACCCGTAATAACATTGAACATTCTAGAAATGATGGCGTATATAGACACAAACATACTGCGTCATCATCAGGAATATAAGCTGAAATATTTTAAACCGGATAATAGCAGAGCTGATACTTTAGTTATCATTTCAAATCGATGGAAAGTTGTCATGTGTACTGCGTATACTTTCTAATTGTCATTACCGTATGTGCTGAGAAATAAAACTGTTGTTACATAGTTATTGCTCATTGAAGCCATTCACCTTCATGCATGGTCCTATCTAATATGAAAGGTTTTTAATGCTTGTAAAACAATATTTCTTGCATTTTCAAGTGAATTGTTTGCTAAAGTGTCATTACCGAAACGGTCATCTTCGCAACGCTGTTAAAATGTGGATAAATAAAACATCATTGATTTAAGGCTCAATTCATTAAATGGATGTTTTCTTTCAACATAATGAGTTAAACATTAATAAAAAGTACATATATCCATTATATTTGACTGTATTTCATAGCCGATATCATTTCCGCAACGGTATGTTATTACCGAAACGAGTTGTCATTACCGCAACGACATAATTTACCTACACTATTTGCAAGATATATAGAGTAAACACAATACATTCTTGAAATTATGATAATCAAAATCAACTACTTTAGAAATGCAAAAGTATATAAAAAGCAGTAAGTAATTATAATAGCTCCTTTTAGCATTTATTCATAAATATGTCGTTTATTTTTAAACAAAATAAAAAAAAACACGAACTAACACAGTATTTTTGTTTTAATATTGCATATTTTTTATAAGCAATAGAACATTACTATGTGTTAACATGATGCACAATTAAAAATGACACTTTCGTGCAAATCCAGCTAATTTTTGAACTTTCTGTCATTTAAACTGACCAACAAATATAATAATGTCCTAATATTCACCAAATATAGTATTGTTTGGTATTTTATTGCTGTGTTTTTTATTATTATTGTTCATTAAAAGTATGTATTATGTGAATTATAATGTGTACGCTGTTGAGTACTGTTTCATCTGCAGTATTAAGGCGAAGTCTAATACATTTTGTACGGCATTAGGGCGACTTGCCTTTTTTACCATTTACACGGATTAAATGATGGTTTCTATATATTCATCAATAACAGATATTTGACATTGTGTTTGCTGTCATAAACAATATTATTTGAATTTCATTTTTAGATTTGAGTTGTTTTTTTTTTCATTGTGCAGTGTCACACTAAAAGTCGAAAGCTCCCTTAAGTAGAGTTATGGCGAATCATGATTTGCTACTTTTGCAGTATTAAGGCGAAGCACAAGGATAGACATTTTTAGGCAAACTTCCTTTCTTATAACCTGCAACGTCGAATGATGTCATATACACAATACATGTTAGGTTTGATAAACCTTTCCACTTAAAAATACTTTTCAATTTTATACAATTTAAAATCATTCAAACGAAAGCGTTCAATCTATCATTTTTTTAATTATTGCTCGTATTGTCATCATGTTATGCATCAACTGAGCATTGAAATAAACTTGTGAACTTGTACAATGGCTGTCCGGAAAGTCCGTTCACAACCTAATTTATTGACATGCTCTTTGCTATGTATTATTAATTTATGTATTTTCTTAAACAACACTATATCGTTACTTAACACATTAAAAATATTTGTTATGCATTGATAAATAGAAAACTGGTATTGATTTGAGTGTATACACATTCACATCTACGGAGCAGTGTAATGTATTAGTTTACGTCAATATCAACGTCAACATTGAAGTTCATTTACATCGGCATGCATACCAAAACCTCTTGACATACGAAGTATATTAGGTTCTTTGCAGTGACACCGATTATCACCCAAGACGCTTTAGTTCTCCTATACCTTGATACGAGACATTGGTCAATATTACATGCTACCGACCAATATCTTTATATGGCCATCAAGTCACTTTCTGCTTTATTATATGATCACTATATCCACAAAATACAAATAGTTGACAATGCATGTAGTTTCTGGTTTCGAGCAAGTTGTTAATAATTGAAAATATCTGCATTGTAGAAGATGAACACATACAAAGAGCATGCTTGAAATAAGCATTTAATACACAATTAACTGTACAACAATAAAACAGGCAACAAAATCACGGGTCGTTCTTTCATCACAATAACACATGTATAACTAAAAAACAACACAGTAACAATTTTACGGCATTTAATGTGTGTAATGGTTGTTTCCCGGCACACATGTAAAGCACGCCGATTGTATAAAGCGCGGAACAAGGGCCTGCTATTAATAGACCAAAATATAACGTTGGGAAAACCGGAATCTCATTCAATATCAAATCGGTTTGCCGACCACTGCCAAGACCAATGAAATTGTGCTTATTTATAAATTGTATAATAAAATGCGATAAACATAAACAGCAAAATGCCAAAAAGATTATGGTATACCGATTTTGACAGCTAGTCTGCGTTTTTGACAAGCTAATGCAAAATGTAAAATTTGTAAAATGTAAAAAAAAAATGTAAAAAATGCCACAAAAAAATATTTATTGGTAAACATTGTCAAAACACTTTACAATTTAGTTTTAAGTATTCGAATATCTCAAGAATTTTCGAATAGGTTTAAAATTATAACATTACAAGAATATTCGAATATTTGTTACCATCCATTGTTTTTATGTGAACTGCCTTTGTATCTTAATGCTTATTTTGCTTTAATGCTATTAAGGCGAAGTCAGGCATATTTTAAAGCATAAAGACGATTTTGTTTAACATAATGAATGAAGTTTGAATGAAATGATAACATACATATGAACTTGGCAACGTGTAACAATTTTACATTATGTTACAACATAACTACCGTTTGTTTATAATTGGTTGAATAATGTATTTTTATGTCTAGAAAGATCCACTTCTATGCCCAAGTTTAATGAAAATTAGGCGAATTATGTTTTTGTGGGAGGATGTGAGTGAGTTGGTAAAACAGTCTTTCGTGTTTGTATTAATTTGAAAAGAAAAAAATACATCGGTACAATTAAGCAAACAAGCATTCAAAAAAGACAGAGACACAACCAAATTGAAAAATAAAAACTATTGGTAGAAATTTTTGACATGGCGGTAGCGGTTCAGTTTTCGCCGTCGGGTTCGGTTGGTTTAACCTGCATTGGTTTGGATCACTCTTCGTTGGTCGCTTATATACCGATTTCAACAGTTTCGTAGTTTCAGACTACATGCAATGCGACACCCTGATATCTTGAATCACGCAGTGCGAAGGGTTATTTGCAATCAAACATGCGTTACAAGTACAAAGACTAGCCCAGATGACACGAAAAAAAAGTTTTGTTTCGAATTTAGAATAATTACCTTGTATCATAAAATTTAATGATTTTGTTACATACAAAAGTACAAAACAACATCGCTTAACAAAATCAGCAATCAGGAGCTGTACTTCTTAAGTCTGTTTTTGTATTGCTAGCATCGCGCATTCACTGCGGAAAGTTTTCCGGTTTAAATTACGAAACGCAAAATTTTAGACACCTCAAAATTTATAAATGGATATCTTTTATCGAAAGGTACTGGGAATGTCAGGAAAGACAGTAATACAAAAAGCAGTGTTAGAAAAACTTTCTTTACAGGGTCTAACCCATAAGATATATTATTAGTTTAAGAGAATAAAAACGATATATTTGAAAATTCGCCCGAAGCCTGGATTTGACGACCATATAGATAAATTATTTTCAAAAAATAAAGAAAAATATATTCATCTTTTCAACGAACCTAATACTTTTTCAAATAATTGTGTAGGTCACACAGTATGTCCATGCAAAAATCCAATGCGATTGCATAAATAGGTAATTAGTAATTAATTACGAGAATTAAGTCACCGGCACCTTAATGGTCGCGCTCGCCTTAAGTCTGCTTTGTTGGACAATTTATTCGCCCTATGGTCACGATTACATTTATATATATATATATATATATATATATATATATATATATATATATATATATATATATATATATATATATATATATATATATATATATATATATATATATATATATATATATATATATATATATATATATATATATATATATATATATATATATATATATATATATATATATATATACATTAAGCAGAAATGTAAGGGTCATAATAAAATGTGTTTTCCAAAAGATGCACTATTGTATTTCCTTTTTTTTTAACCAGACAAACGTAGGATGTAAAAGATGTATTTTTGTCCATTTTCAAAAATATCATGAATATTTGAAACACCTTTTAAGATCTTTAACCCCGAATACGAATATGCGATTTATTTTTTTCAACTGGAAAAGAAATAGCCATAAAACTCAGATATTCATAACATGGCATACATATTTATATAACAAAACAATATACTCATCTTTACAATGCTGTGCTTAGCGATGCCGCTAATGGCGTGTCGAAAGTGGAACTACTGCGGAACGAAGACTCTCTGTGTGTTCGAACACGAAGTGTGAAAACTCAGCGCACTCACGAATCCCAAGCATGTTTGTTTCAAAAGTTCTCTGTCCTACTGTAATCTAC
The DNA here is from genome assembly GCA_027627225.1 of Congeria kusceri. Taxonomy (NCBI): domain Eukaryota; kingdom Metazoa; phylum Mollusca; class Bivalvia; order Myida; family Dreissenidae; genus Congeria; species Congeria kusceri. The sequence continues at coordinate 5,486,148 of CM051029.1, read as the reverse complement.
GTATATAGCTTGAATTGTTGATATTTTCTTCAACAATAATTAACAAAAACTAGAATTTGTAAATCGAAATATGCTGAAGCACGTGTAAACTCCTGTGTAAACGAACCTCGAATGACTCTAACCACCATATCGACGAAAAGCTCGTGCGAAGGGAAATACCAATTGCTTACTGAAGCGTGACGAAAATAATAGCAAGTATCACCTGGTAATAAATAGTGAACATTCGTAGGTGAAAACGCAGACTATTTGCATAAGTGTTTCCTGCTAATAATTCACTACATCATTGCTGCTTCCACGTCAATGCATCCGTGTATTTCGTACTATGAATACGGTCATGTTACGTGACAAATGTGTATCAAAAAAAAAAAATACGTTTCCATTGATGTTTAATTAAAGAATAAACATACACCCATAACCCAAACGGAGGCCTTTTATGGTTTTGTTTCCTCAAATGCAATATATGCCATGCAATAATGTTAGGTTCTCACTATCACGGATCGCGTCACGATTGAAATCGTGGTCTTAATCGTGGACCAGTCGTTGTGATCCTATCATATCTTGTCAGTCGTTGCAATCGTGTTAGTCGCAGAAAATTTTTAAAAGGTTCAAAAATTATCTACAATTAACACGATCAACTGCGATCAATTGTCCATCTGGATCATCGTATCAGATCTGTTTATATCGTTAAATGCTCGACAGATCGTAATTAATCGTGGATCCAAATCTTCGTGATTTTGATAGATTATATTTTGTTTCATTTTCGGAGGCCGTGCATACAAACATTCAATACTAACCGAGTTGTGGTATTTGTCACAACGATATATAGGCGTGACCATCGAAGGAAACCATGGTTTATAGAGAAGTAGTATCGAAATGTAGAAAATAATGCATGCTAAGACGTATACATACGGGCAGGGAATATATGTGTACGACATATTTAGTGAACAAAACATTGACCTTAGACAAAATTAGCCTACACTAAACCTTAACCTTTCTGAATTGTGTATGACACGAATATTCTTAACAAACCCTGCTGTCTCTCATATATGTCCATATACCAAATGTGTACGTCATTCAATGATACATATTGGCTATAACATCATTCTAGCGCATTGCTATTCTGTATATATTTGGATTTATACCCCATCCACTGTTTAATTTGTTTTCGAACTCAACATGTATTAAATTTAACTGACTTTTTCGTGTTTACAATTACATTGTATCTGCCTACAACTATTTGTACGTTTTCGGTCGTTTGTAATGTGTCAGTGAGGTGTTTTAAACTCAACTGACATGTTTGATTTGCCAAATTCGTTTGAACAACCTGCATGCAACGGTTATAAATAAGTTCGTGCAGGGCAATGGTAAACATCTTTACAAAGGGCAGAAAATAGCTACAATACGGATCATACCGCAGTGTTAAATACAGGTTTATCGATATAGGCAATTGACCACGTGTGACTGAATAAGCTCTTGAAAGCCTGTTTACAACAACCAAAATAAATAAGACCTACAAGCTAATAAAAGCAATCATCTGCAGAAATCTAATTACGTCTGCTTGCAACATGTATATACCGCACCACGCATTTTATGTTCGCGACACCTTCTCTCGGGCATCTTTATTACGCACGTACACAAATTGAACAATTATAATGGCATACTTAAGGTGAATACTATCATTCAAACTGGTTATATGTAAGCAATGTGCTTAGTTGTGAGCATATGTTATGCTTTCGAAACACCAAATGCAATACATTGACATTACTGTCGATATATAACAGATACATATCATATATATCAGCTAAATATCAGTAGTGCACGAGTTCAGTTCAACAATTTAAAACAATTAAATTGAAGACCAATATAGGACGACGTGTTGCTCAGAAAAAAGCTTTAAATATAAAGACACGGAGTACAAATCGATACCAAATCTTCCGTGTGCGAGTATTTCCAAAAGGCGATATCAATTTGCAAAGCTTAAGTGTAGCTTAGAGGCGAGTACCGGGTTGCTTTAAACTAAGAACGGTTTTAACTATTTTGGGCTCATACTTTCAGCACGCCACGTACAACTAGTGTACGAATTGTTTGAGCAATACAAAGGCATTGACATAATGACATAATGACATTTTGACGCGTGGCGAGACATGCCTGACGTTATGGCCTACATTGCTACATGTATTAATACACTCCTTATAACATTCTTTTTTTTCAGTAAATATATATAATGTTATTGGTGAAATAAAATTTGATATGTCCACTGTTGAAACAGTCAAAATATACAAATTGATAATGTTCTCTAGAGTAATAATACAGCACAACGCGGACTATCTTAAAAATAAATATCATACAAGCAGAAGTAAATAAACTCATCGGCATTGTAATTGTCGGCTTTCGTAAACAACAGCAAACACAAAATTAACTTCGATAACATATCATACAGCGACAACGACGTATGACACTATTTTACTAATATAAAAATATGTTATAATATTGGAATCAATTATGCCAGAATACACAAACGTGTGACGTTCCAGTGCATCTTGCAAACTTGTTGTTTATGTTTTCTCTTAAAGCAATGCAATAAAATGTTGATTTTAGTGCAAGATCGTAGTATTTTTTTTATTTGTGGACATATAAAACCGAATATTTTCACGAGTGGCGTAGTGTATTTTTATGAGCACTCATGGAATAAAACGATCTTATACTGAAATAAACACATATCCTCTCTTCAAGTTCAGTCTATCAGATAATGCATGCAGAACTGTTTTCACCTGTTTTTTGTTTGTTTTTTTCAATTTACCACATTGTTTTACAATGTTCAGGTCTGGTTAAAATTGAAAAAAAATCCCCTATGTGTATTCACCAATTATAGGAAGACATATTGTCAATGGTGTGAAGTACTATACATATAATATAACTAATCACGCTCATATTAAGGGAAGTAAAAAGATGTCTGTAACTAAATAAAAGCAGAGGAGTATTGCCCTTTCAGATAATACATTGTCAAGGTTATGACTGAAAAACTGATTACTTGTAAGATATGGTTGGTACCATCAGGTTAATTTTGTAGGCATAAGATAACCATGCATTAGTTTTATTTCAATTGAGGTAGCATTGGCATAACATCATACATTTGAATATTAGTTCAATCTGAAATAAAACAATGTGCTAACACATACATGTACTTTGTAATGTTATGTGTTCCCACAAGAGTTATACTTTATGGCTCAATGAGTTGAAATGTATCTCGACGAGAATATTGTGGACATAATGTTAAGGACTGGGTTGAAAATAGTTAGGAGAAAAACAATCCAAATGCATGTATTACTTATCATTATGTCCTTGCAACTGTAACCACCCGTTTAGTTTTACAGTTTAGTTTTACCAGTAGCAAGTGTTTTTTTTTCCCTCTGTTATAGCTTAAACGGTGATATTGATTGGCAAATTTTACAATATACGGATATATACAAACAGGTAATGTTTAAATGCATGAATACAGCTTAAATTACAAACAGATTAGGATAACACATGTGATGATATAATTATGCAAATATATCATACATTACGACTGCGAATAAACCGATCTGACAAAATAGCTCTGCCTATAATTATTGAATAAAACAATCTTTGAAAGGAGCACGTTTAAAATACAATGTTAAGCTACTGATAGAGAGCACATAATGAATGCGGAAGTTTAGTTTTATCAGGACAACGTTCACACAGGTATGCACATGACATGAAAGCGTTTTAATACAGTTCATATACATGTACATGTAAATACTTAAGTGTGTATATAATTTATGTAGTGATAAAAAGGAACTGATACACAGGATAATCACATTTCAAGTTTTCTACATATGACGTATGTCGTAACATTCAATGTGATAGGCATCTGGAAATAAGCCAAGACGATGTTATTCTTTACATGTGTGTGGATATTGATCGTGTCAAGAGTTAGAGGTCAGTTTATAGTTGTGTTGGCAATTTGTCGTCTTCATATTTGACTCCAAATTCCAAATTCCTATGGTACAATGCCATTTCCTAGTTCACTAACATAGATGAACAATCAAATAGCAATTACCAAAATTTCAAGCTACACTATTAATAATTCGTAGCAAAATATAGTAGTCATCATCGCACTATATAGTTAACATGCTACATGTCGTGCACGTATGTTCATTGTAGAGCTACATGTAGAGCTACATGTATAATTGTACACATATGTGTCCGTAATAAGAACGGCAATTGTTCATTTAAGAGTGTGAACTATTTTTAATACTTTATTTGTTTACTATTTGTGTATCGGTAATCTTAGTGTGTTCATGTGTAAACATAGCGGTAAGTGCACGATTTACCCTTCTAATATTGCCGCTAACACTTAAACTGCTACCAACTGCGTAGTCAAACAAATCAATTATGTTTGTTTAACGTTAGAAAGCCTTCAACAGTTTTAGTAGCTGCTCTTTTGTTTAAAGTAAGTAAACATAAAAACAAAACACGTTTTTATCTCATTTGACGATCTGATAAACCTCTTTATTTAATGTTAAGTAGTGAAATATATAAAAAAAATATCAGTGAGATATATCCCTATATCACTCACAGTCATGGACTACTTTTTTAAATATAATTTGAATTGAACAATATTTAATTGTAGGTGTTGTCACCATTTATTATACAGAATTACCAAAAAAGAAAAGTAGTGAAGATTAATAACACCAACTGTTAAGAATACCTATCTGATATATTGAAGTGTATTTATTCTTATTTTCTCTTGGATTTTCCGCAGTGGTATTGAGCCAATGGGACTAGAACAGACAATGCATTGCAGGTACAAGTTTTACCCACAAGGCATTGGAGCTCGTCATCTTGGTCCAAATTTAATTCTAGCATCCAAAGTATTTATTTTATCCTTTGCACTTTATTCATCCCAGCATATTACACTTGCACTTGTTGTTTATTGTTTCTATGAACAGTAGTTTCCCTTTGTTTCCATAATTGTTGTATTGCCCGTTCTCCGATTCCAAAATATAAAAAGAACCCAGTGTACCTTTAAGTAATAACTTGTGTTCATTAAGCACATACTTATTTAGTTTTGAGTGTATTAAGTTTTTATATCTAGTAACCACTCTTAAGCTTTTAAATGTCCAATGTGAGTTGTTGTAAGTAGTGTTAAGCGTTTAATTTTCCGCCATCTTGTTTTCTTCAAATGCTTGACCGACTTTTAATCCAATTGTGTTGTTAAGTCCGAATAATTAATATAGAAAACACTTTATACGTATAAGTATTAAATTTCAGAACACTCCTAACAGTACATCTTTTGTTGTTTTACATTTTAACGCGCACCTACGAGTTAAATCAGTTTAAATTGCTTGCGAAAACACGTGCGTTTGAATGCCGTGACTGTGTTAACTATTGTTTACATAATAACACCTATGCACACGCTATTTGTAGAAAACAGAATTTTGGAGAACGGAACGCACTTTCACTTTTAATATGTACTTTTGTTACAAATATATTTAAAGCTAGCAGTGTGTGTTAACTTCTTGATTTAAAAGCTGACCATAATTCAACGACTACGTGTATCCAATGGTATTTAAACTTAAACACATTCAGAAACACGGATTCTGCGTTGTCTATGAATATACTGTTTAGCATAGTAGACTGTCGTACTGTTAACACGCTGCCATGATAATGCCTTGAGCCTATTTATTTTTTTTGCGATTTAAGTTGCTTAACTAGATCTAATCCACGGCCCATTTGATCGTAATCTAAGATGGCGCTGAAATGTTTATTACTAATCCCGATTACTACGCATTATAGAGAAAATAGTGCGGACGTAATATTGTAAATGTCGTGTTGAAAATCCCCTAAATAAAAAACCAAACAAAAAGAATATTCAAATAGCATTTAAATAAAACGAAAATGTGTGTTTGTTATCGGTGTGATAACGCGTGATATCGTCACCGGAAAGGGATACAATATACATATTTTCACTCGCGCAAGCTCTCGTGAAAATATTAATTGTCTCCCTTTCCGGTGACGATATCACGCGTTATCACACTGGAAACAAACACACATCCTCTATATATTAATATTCACATAAGTGAAATCGAAACCAATTCAATTCACTTCTTCCAATTGCAGTTACTGCAACATTACTTGATGCATAAAACATGGCCGCAATTCTAAACGAGCGAATTCAATCAAACATACTGATTATGTTTAATGAATAATATAAAATACAATTCAATTTATAGTCGGTTTACTTTTACTTTTTTAAAAAAGGTTGTTTAATTGTCAGCTGCCTGTTTAGATAATACAAGCAAACTGGTGATATGCTCAAATGAATCCAGGCTGAATAGCATAGCAGTATAGTACATTTATTCTGTTAAATAAGATAGTCATACGTTGTGTTTATGCTGACCGAACGATTAAATCAGTCACTACAAACTTAAGTGTATGTGTAAATACATGCGTTTGGGAGAACGTGTATGAATTGTACATTGACATTGGTGCGTATTATGTGAATACACAACTCGCTATCGAGACAAATTATCTGCATTGGTTGACAATATCAAAATGATGAATATGAAGTGTTATCTGGTACATTTAAAATACAGTCAAATTCCCGCATTGTACGCCAACAATTCTTACATAAATATTACAATAAAAAAACTTTCTAAACTGTTGTCGAAGTTTGAATGCACTATGCAAACACATTTCTAAAATACAATTAAATATACACTAACGCGATATATAGTCCTAAGTGATATGGACGTTATCACAGATACTAGTAATCCATTATACGTTTAGAATCAATGTAATTAGTATTTTATTATTAAGTGTGTATATCCACAGTTACCAACCGTATAACAAGAGAAGTTATGTGCTTGTATGTGCATAATTGTCCTCGATTGTGAAACATATGACATCCAGAGGCTCTGGTCGCTGGATATGTGTATGATCTGGATTAGATGTGTGCCTAAGATAGATGTACGTAGGGTTTGAATTCTATGATCTGGATTTGACGCGTGCCTGAGATGGATGTGCCTATGAACTTAGTTTGATGCGTGTATAGTCTGAGTTGGGTTCGTGTATGAACTGAGTTGGATGCGTGTATGGTCTGAGTTGGATGCGTGTATGGACTGATTTGGACGCGTGTATAGTCTGAGGTTTATGCGTGTATGGTCTGAGCTGGATGCGTGTATGGGCTGAGATGGATGTGCTTGGTCTGAAATTGATGTAGTCTGAGTTGGATGCGTTTATGGTCTGAGTTGGATGCGTGTATGGTCTGAGTTGGATGCATGAATGGTCAGAGCTGTATGCTTGTATGGTCTGATATGTATGGTCTGAGTTTAATGCGTGCATATACTGAGTTACATTAGGGTCACCGATTGTGTTCCGCCATTAATCGGCAAAGAATCGCAAATAAAATACGTGTTAAAGCGTTTTCGTCCGTTTAAACGGTTCTCAGCGTTTTTCATCAGTTTTCAACCGCTGAATTACGTAATTCGCCGCTTTTCAGCGCAAACGCTATCTTTAGCGATTATTCGCTACGAATGCGCTGTCGCTCAAAGGCGGAGTTAGCTTATAAAAAGCGGTGAAAGGGCGGGGCTTATGAATCGATTTTAAACTTCCACCAGTTTTCCTTTGTAATGGGGCGTGGCTAACTATAAATTATAAACCACTTAAAAGGCAGTAATTGAAATTTATTTATTTATTTATTTATGTATTTACTCATTATTTATTCATTTTTTTATTTTATTTTATTTTATTTTATGTTAATTTATTTATTTTTATTTTTTTTATTTTATTTTTTTTATTTTTTTTATTTCATTTTATTTTATTTTATCTTATTTTATTTATGTATTTTATACTTTATGTTATTTATGGAAAAAATATAGATATTTAATAGATTTGTATATACTAAGGTTTACATGTTAGTTGAAAGTATATTCCATTAATGCTTCTTTATCGGCTTCCTTTAATCTCCTTTTTCTCCCCTGCTCTAGTTATTAGTCACCGGAGGGGACTATAGGTTTGCCCTCCGTCCGTCCGTCCGTCTGTCCGTCTGTCAGTCGGTCAGTCCGCAAATTATAGTTCCTGCCATAACTCAAAAAGTACTGAAGATACTTCGATGAAACTTGGTATACATATAAACGGCAATGTGAGTATATTGCACGACCTTTTATTTTTTACTAGAGGTCAAAGGTCACGTGACTGTTTCTAAAAACAGAAATAAAATTCCGTCTGTCCGCAAAATATTGTTCCTGCCATAACTCAACAAATACTGAAGATACTTCAATGAAACTTGGTGTACATATAAACGGCAATGTGAGTATTTTGCACGACCTTTTATTTTTTACTAGAGGTCAAAGGTCAAGTGAATGTTACTAAAAATAGAAATAAACTAAAACAAGCTGGATCCTGCGATAACTCAAAAAGTATTGAAGATATTTCGATGAAACTTGGTATACATATAACCTGCAATGTGAGGATTATGCAGGACCTTTCATATTTTACCACAAATCAAAGGTCACGTGACTGTTACTAAAAATTAGAAATAAACTGTTATAATTCGAAAAGTACATAAGATATGACCATGAAACTTGCTACAAAGATTGAACTATAGGTTTGCCATCCGTCTGTGTGTCTCCCTATATGTTTGTCCGTATGTTTGTCAGTTCGTCTGTCTGTCCGTCCCCAAAACCTGGTTCCTGCCATTACCCAAAAAGTACTGAACTTATTTCCATGAAACTGGGTATACATATAAACAGCAATCTGGCAATTTTAGGACTATGCACGACCTTTTTTTCACCAGAGGTCAAATGTCACGTGACTGTTACTAAATATAGAAATAAAGTAAATACTGTAATAATTCGAAATGGACATAAGATATGACCATGAAACTTGGTACAGAGATTGGACTATAGGTTTGCCATCTGTCTATGTGTCGTTCTGTCTGTTCGTCCGTATGTCTGCATGTCCGTCCGTCCGCAAAAGATGGATCCTGTGATAACTCGGAAAGTACTGAAGACACTTTGATCAAACTTGTATACGTAGCAACAGCAATGTGAGAATTATTCACGACCTTTTATTTTTCACCACAGGTCAAAGGTCACGTGACTGTTACTAAAAATAGAAATAAACTTAATACTGCTATATTTTTAAAAATGCATAATATATGATCATGAAACTTCATGAAACTTGTTACAGCGACATTTGCAACCTCTACCATCCTGCCCTCCAGAGTCAAGATAAGGGATACAACCGTAAATCTGAACGTACGTCCCTTCCCTGCCCCCCCCCCCCAATCAGTGCTTCAAGTGCCAGATTTTTGGCCATAAGACTGACAGTGCTCAATGTTCAAAAACAGAAACCGAACGCTTTATCTCAATATTAAATGTAGCTCAAAATAAAAATAAAACTATTATTTACTGTTATTTCCATACCATATATATTTAAAATACATGTGGTTATGAACAAAATGCGAATTATTGCATATTTTCTATATTATGAAATTATTATTATTATTATTATTATTATTTATTATTATTATTATTATTATCGTTGTCATATTCTTCTTCTTCATCATTTAAAAACGTTATATAATAACGTTTCCTGTACATGCTGGATTTTGAAAAGTACATAATTATATTATAAAACTAAAACGTTAAAGAATGTTTAAAAAATAAATATGAACACAATCTACCTCGATTACTGAAAAGAATTTCTTCTTCATCATTCTAACTATGTTTTTCATACTTTTGGACTTTACCATGGCGTTTATTTACATACGGAACAAACATCGTCGGCGTATGGTTGGCCGATCGTTACGAGACAGATCAAACCTATTACATTATATGGATGACACAGAATTAACAAGCAAGTATCGGCTGGATAGACGAACTATCTTCGAAATATGTCGATTACTATATGAAGACTTAAGAAGACCTACTTATCGAAATCAGTCGATTCCTACTTCACTTCAGGTTGTCATTGCGTTTCGTTTTTACGCAACTGGTAGCTTTCAGTAACCGATAGGTGACATACACGGCGTTGGGCTAATGTCTGTGTACAGAAGTATCCACAGTGTATCTTTTAGACTAACTCGCAGAGTTCGTGACTAAATATAATTTCCTACAACACCAGCGTCGCAGACAGAAATTAAACAAACATTTCACAATATCAATGGTTTTCCGATTGTTATTGGAGCCATTGACGGAACGTTTATACCTATAATCTCCCCTTCCGTAGACGAGCATGTGTATGTAACAAGGAAAGGTTTCCAGGCGCTCAATATGCAGTGCATATGTGACGCTAAGAACATGTTTTTGAACATAGTGGCAAGATGGCCGGGTTCCACACACGACGCTTTCATATGGAGTATTTATTCTGTTGCAACTTATCAAGAAAAGGAACATTTACAGAACACGTGGCTGCTTGGAGACAGTGCATACCCACTTCAGACCAATGTGTTAACTTCTTTAACAAGACCGGAAACGGAAGCGGAGCGAATATATAATGTTTCTCACAAGAAAACACGTTGTGTGATTGAAGGAACATATGGTATATGGAAAAATCGTTTCCGGTGCTTACATAAATCGGGTGGACACCTTATGTACACACCAGAGAAGTGTGTTTATATTTTGTGTGCCACTGCTGTGTCGCACAACATGTGTGTGTCGAGAAGAAACACACCCATCGGTGACAAAAATGCATCATCTGAACAAGAGCCTATTCTGGATGGTGTTCGGAGTGGTCGTCAAATCCGCGATAGACTCATCCGCGAAGTGTTCGCCAGATATTGAATGTTTCGGCGTTTTATGAAGGCATTCAGTTCTGTGAGATAATGCCAATAATGCGAAAAATACTTTCTTTCTGATATGTCTAAGCCTGGTATGTCCACACATTTTAGTCAGTCAGGTTCAACCGTGTACTTGTATATTTGATATATATATGGCATTAGTACAAAACACCACCTGATAAAAATTGACAGAGTTTGAACGTGATACTAACATTTATTTGTAATTTATGAGATGACGAATATAAGCTTCTGTAAATAATAAACTGAAACCATTTCCTCTTGGCTGTATGCACGTTTTTATAAATCACCCTCAGTTCACAATCGTTTACATTAGAAGCAGATTTATGTAGTATAGCAAAGTACATTTAGTAAACATAAAGAAGACCGGTGCATATTAGAAAATAATAAGTGACAACATGAAACAAATACATATGAAATTAATATATGTAGTAATTTACGCAGACAAATTGAGCGATATATTATGTGTGGTGTTTTATTACATACATAAACACTGCTAAACTTACAAATGTCATCAACAACCAAACAACGAAACTAACTAGACTTCATTATCAAATATGATGCTATTAATGTTCACATCATTTTAGTCGTTAAGCATTTTACTAATTCCACAAAACATGTTTGGAAAAAAACTTATAGTAAACAAGTACCTCTGAGAAAACAACAACAACTACAACAATGTAATGCTTCTCAAAAATCCAAATTTTGAAACTATTTTATGATTTTAAGCAGTTATCTACCGCATAAAAGTTGGATGGAATCAAGCATTATGTGATACAGGTTTATGAAAGGCTGACGTCATACACGGATACTATCAAATGTTACTGATTTAAAAACTAAACGAAGAAAATTGGCCCGTTTGATTTTACAGGTATCGCAATGTACTCGTATACGTTTACTTCATGACCAAGTAGCATTGTCACATTTTCACATACAGAAGTAACGTAGCCTACCATATTTCAACAACGCTGATGGAATTTGATCAATCATGTTGGCATGAAAACATATCTTGCCGTAATATGTATTGAAAACATCAGCCCATCTTCGTGCAACTGTGATGTCCATTGTAACACGCACATACTTTAAACAAGGCGAACAGCGCCGAATATATAACACATCATCTGCTGAAATAGCAGCAGCATGGTTAAACGATATACATTGCAAGTTGCGACAAACATATTTAAGACGTCTAAACAGTCCAAAGATTTTACATGTTGAATGTTCACTTTTACACGAATTTGTTTTTTTTTATCATTTTGATAATGCCGCTGTAATCAGTTATTGTATCCGATGGTTGCATGAACCTAACGTGCCGAATTTCCCTCCACAAATAAGGGTGTTCCAAGCGAAGCACACAAAACGGCATCTGTCAAGTAGGTCCTCAACTGGCACGTGGCTCAAGATGTTTACTATCATTGGCAAATTCCGGAATAAATAAAATATTTTGTGTGTACCGATAATATTCGCTATCCTTACCATAATCAATTGAATCATAATAATCATCATTATCGTCGTCGACGTCCTCATCCTTTTCATCATAAGTAAACTTATCATCATCATCGTCGTCGTCGTCTTCACCCTTATTATACATTAATAAACGTATTATCTTCAACATCATCATCATTTTTGTCGTCCTTATCATCGTCGTTGTCTTTATCTTATCATAATTAGCAAACTTATCATCATCATAAACATCATCATCATCTTCATCATCATCGTCGTCGTCGTCGTCCTTCTCGTCGCCGTCTCCACCCGTATCATCATTAGTAAACTTATCATCATCATCATAATCGTCGTCGTCGTCGTCGTCGTCATCAAAATCAGAATCGTAATAATAATAAAAATAATATAAATAATAAAATATATAATATTATTCACACCGCAGAATGAAAAACAAATCAATTGATTATTCACGTTGGTTAAGTGGTTTTGGCTCCGGAGTTTTACCTTCTTATAGATGAAAACGTGTTGTACCCAGAGAAAACTCATCTGAATTTGCATTGCGTACTGCAGTTGCGAGGAAGTTGTAAGATGCATTCTCCGAGCCGACATCTGGACCAGCAATGTGAGGCTCACATTCATTTCCGGAACAGTCTCTGTGGCGCTCTGTCAGTATCTGTAGAATTCTGCTTTCGGTTTCCAACCGTTTTTGTTCAACATCCAGTCTTTGTTTTTCTATTTCAAGACGTTCCTTTTCAATCTGTAGCCTTTCTTGTTCTAAAGATATCATAATTATATCGACTGTATCGGTTGTCTCATGAGATGGTGACTCAGTTTCCACATCTTCCTCTTTTAAAGTGGACTCATTTTCAGTTTTCGGACAAGAGTGTCATCTGGCACTTTGAAGCTGCCTGTGTAAGTGGTGGTTCGATAGATATGAACCGTTCCTGTTCAGAAGACAACGCCTGGCCACGTGCCTCATAGCAATTTGGAACAGTTGATAGAGTTTCGTGACAGTATAATGGGTCCTCGTCATCCAAACTTATACATTCTGAATCAACTCCATAGTTAAGACCATTTAAAGCAGTGGTTCCTATGATCGCTACCACCTTCTCCTGTAAAGGTGATAAGGAAGGGCCATCTACAGTGCCCCCACCAGTCTTATTTACAGACACTGATCGCTACCACCTTCTCCTGTAAAGGTGATAAGGACGGGCCATCTACAGTGCCCCCACCAGTCTTATTCACAGACACTGATCGCTACCACCTTCTCCTATAAAGGTGATAAGGACGGGCCATCTACAGTGCCCCCACCAGTCTTATTCACAGACACTTTCATTTTTGACGCCTTGCTTTTAATGGCGGACGACCTGTCCGTCCATTTCTTTCGGATTTCTTGAACAGTTCTCACTGTCGGTGACACTGAGTTAATACTTTGGCATATATCATGCCACGCCTTATTTCTCTTCTCATTGCTGACCGTGTCACGAAACTTAGCATAAAGTAATGATTTTTTATTCATTACCTGCTCGGTAAGAACTGACAGCTCGTCGTGGCTGAAATTTGGCCTGGAGCACGTTTTGTAGCCTCCATCTCAGCGTCAAGAGGAGAAGAATAATCTGGGCCGGTGACAAAACGCAACTAAACGCAGAAACGTGCGTCCCTATGTAAGTGTGTATTACGTTACGAGATCGCAATATAAGGTTATTTTGACGGGAGTACTATGGTGAGCTTTCGGGTAATGAAATAGCGGTATCGTAGCGGTCTCTTAACGATCTCGTATCTTACATATTAACTTAAGTTAAGGTAATTGTTTCAGACAAAGGCCCCTGAATTGCAAATCGATAACATGTTACTCGAAAAAATAGTGGGTTTTTAAAATATCAGCTAAAGCCCGACGGTTTATACACAGCATCGTGCACCGCATAATAAAGTATACAATAATTGAATAACGATTGTATTCAAAGCAGTATTTATTGGTGGAAGCAGCATCATCAGTTGTGGCAGTAGTAGTCAGTAGTAATAGTACTATTAGTGGTATAATTACCAATATGTTGTGGTAGCAACGACATCATAAATGGTACTTTCTGATTTCTTGACAAGTTGCCGAACTACTTTTAAATCAATTTGGAGTAGCCATGACAATTCAATCAGATAGTGTTCATTATTTTGATTTTTATTGCAAATGCTCACTAAGTATAATAGTGTAAACATTACTTAGCGTAACATTTTAATTCGGCAATATTTAGGAACGTTGGTACACTACGTTAAGTGAACACAACGTTGGAGGAAAAATGTCTTCTGGAATGCTCAGAAATAAATTTATATTCAATTTAAAACAATTGCAAGATCATGAATAATCAGCGTGTTATAACAAACACTATTTGTTTCCATTGTGTTCACATTAAATAATGTAATGTATGTTTAGTTCACAACTAAATAACGGGTACTTAACCGTGAATTAGCTTTTAGTTATTTTAAAATATAGGACAATTCGAGTAAAACAATGTTGCGATTTAAATATAAATATAGCAATGGAGTAAAAACAATGTTGCGATGTGGAGTGCTGTGTCTGGGTCGCAATGGTTTGATAGGGATAATAAGCTAAACGCTATAAGCGACGTGAATTGTTTATATACAATATATAGAATCATTTTTATTTATCTGCTAGTTTTAGAATGTATTCTTCATCATCATCATCTTCTTGTTTTTCTTCTTCTTCTTCTTCTTATTATTATTATTATAAGCAGCAGTACCACTAGCATTATCAGCATCACCAGCATTAGCAACATCAGCAGCATCAGTGCAAAAGCAGCAGCAGTAGTAATAACAGTAGCAGCAGCGGTTGTAGTAGTAGTGGTGTAGTTGTAGTAGTACTGGTAGTAGTAGAAGTGGGAGTGGTAGTGGTAGTGATAGAAGTAGTAATAGTAGTAGTAGCAGTAGTAGTAGTAGTAGTAGTAGTAGTAGTAGTAGTAGTAGTAGTAGTAGTAGTAGTAGTAGTAGTAGTAATAATAATAGTAGTAGTAGTTGTTGTAGTAGTAATAGTAATAGTAGTAGTTGTAGCAGTAGCAGTAGTAGTTTTAGTAATAGTAGTAGTAGTAGTAGTAGTAGTTGTAGTAGTAGTTTAAATAGTAGTAATAGTAGTAGTAGTAGTAGTAGTAGTAGTAGTAGTAGTAGTAGTAGTAGTAGTAGTAGTAGTAGTAGTAGTAGTAGTAGTAGTAGTAGTAGTAGTAGTAGTAGTAGTAGTAGTAGTAGTAGTAGTAGTAATAATAGTTGCAGTAGTAGTAGTAGTAGTATTAGTAGTAGTAGTAATAGTAGTAGTTGTTGTAGTAGCAGTAGCAGTAGTAGTAGAAACTGTAGTAGTAGTAATAGTAGTAATAGTAGTAGTAGTAGTTGTTGTTGTTGTAGTAGTAATAGTAATAGTAGTAGAAGTAGTAGCAGTAGTAGTACTAGTAGTAGTAGTAGTAGTAGCAGCAGCTGCAGTAGTAGTAGTAGTAGTAGATTATTTATGATCACAAACACAAGTTGTATGTTATAATATTTATACGAAGTGTTAACTCAATTATTTTATGTTTTACTGTGTTATTATTGCCATTGCAATGCATATTCGGAATGGTAAAATGTCGGACTTTGTAAACGAGCATTATAACTGAAATAGTTGTAATCCATGAATCCATGAATAAAATAATACAAATAAATACAGATTTACATTAACTATATAGTTATATTGTAATATTAGAAGTGGCATTTTGAAATATTCAATGTTTATGCTAGATTAACTTAAATGCAAATACTGAAAGATATGCAATTACTAATAAATTACTTAATGAGAATATTAGAGCATGTATCTCGCGTAAGTCATACTGGAGTGGACAATTTAACACACACGTATATGTACGCAATTAAGTGATATAGAAACTGGGTAAGAACAATTATATGAGCGTTTCTTTAATTATTATAATGCTATGGATACTGCATTACAAAATTAAATACAAGGCGTACTACGTTGATCAACTGTTGTAAAAGTCACAGATGTTTCAAAATAATAGTTTGGAAGAACAAAAAATCTTATCTAATTATAGCGCAACGAAAAGTACAATATAAATATTGTTGTACACAACGTTTTTAGTGATTGACTGTTATTAAAAAATCCTGATATGACGTGGCCGTATGTGTACAATATTATTAAAAACATTGCACCTGTTAAGAATTATTGACTTGTCGTTGATTATGAATGATTTGCGGATGTTTACCCTCGGAACTTCGGTTGAAAACCATTGCCCGAGCACACTGCTGAACATAAATACTTTGCACAAATATAATAAACTATCCAATTCCCTTAAAATGGCGAGAAAGTTACATATATAAAACTTTGCAGTGTGGGTGCGGTCCTAATAAAAAAAAAATATATGCTTTAAAAATAGCAAAATTTGTAAAACTGTTTCAAAAACTTTCAGAAAGCACAATATACTATTGTATAAAACTGTATTATGTTATGATACTTCATACAAACACATACTCTCCGTATGTATCACTAGAGAACAAAATAATACCATAATATATAATAATAATATTGTAGATGTCTTATATTTCACATAAAAGCACACTGTTCTTATATAAAGAAATCAAATAACAAGGTATACACGTTAAAGGGGAGTAATTCTGCAATTACCTTTTATTAGTCAACAGGAGTTACCTCCCTTATACTATTATAGAACTACTCTGTAAGCCAAGCATGCACATATTTAATTGGGTTGTCTCCCTTTACTTGCAAAAATGATATCATGAGAGACATAACAGTAAAGGTATATATTATGGGAATGAGTAGTGGACTATTGTATTTGTAATTAAGATATATATGTCTGACAATAGGACTGAATAAGTATAGCTTTCTTTGCAAACAAAGCAAAAAAAAGAGAAAAAAAAGAGAAGAAACTAACCAATATTAACATGAGAAAGTAAAGATTGGAAGAAAAAGCCCAACTGGAATAAGAATTAAATGGTGGGATCACATAATTTTATGTGTTTCATCATTTTTCTAGACCCGTTATGCAGCAAATGCTGCAACGGTGTTGTCGGAGTCCTTCTTACTTAGAGATCTGGGTCAAACTCGGGTAAAACTTACCATATACAATATGAAATATTACATTTAAAACCAATGTGCAAATGCACAAGTGACGACAAAAGCGACTGTAAACAATATTAATTATGTCCATATGTCTAAGTGGTTCAGCATTGTTTTACAATATCTGTATAATTTGCATGTCTTTACATTTGGAGATGGAAACAATAGGTTAAAATATGCTTTCTAAGCTCTATTTATTATAAGGTTCAAGTAGTAATACTTGAATATACAATGAAGATGGACAATTCAATTAATAGCAAGTAAATTAATATAAGATTGCTTAAGTAACTTGCATCTGCAAGTACATGTTGGTTGGTATGTAATATTTTCTTTATAATGGGAATATATATTTAATGATGGATGTTACTATTGCAAGATTGTTGGGCTATTTAGTGGAAAAATGTAGCCTACCCCAGGGTGACAATTTAAGAAAATGAACACACATAACAGGATGAGGATCCAATATACAGTAATATTTAGGATAAAACCTATTACATCCTTCCGGCACTATCAAACGGCTTACTTTTTAAGGCCTTTAAAAATAACACAGATAAATCAAGATTTAACTAATAAAAAGAACTGACTAGACTGAAAATCACCCTGGGGAGCACATAAAAGGAGGACTTTGTCTCGTTCGTGATTTTTAACAGAAGGGATAGCACCGATTGGGGAGTGGAATTTTGGCCGGCAATGCTTGAATGGTATTTTGAGATATTGGGACCAGGGGGGCGCACAGGTTTAGATGATTTACATAGACAGGGACACTTAAAATAGGTAGTTTAACACGTTAAAAGTTGAAATGTGGATAATCCCTAATATAAAAGAGCTATTTATTAAAAATATGCAAAATACTGCATTAAGAATAACTGCAGAGGATCACAATATGTAATACCACACAGAAATAATGGCAAACTTGATCATTATTAACAATATGATCAAAATACTTGCCAAAAAAATGGAAACTTACTACCCATGTGGGTTAAAACAATTTATAGTACACATTAAACAATTGATAACTAGGTCCTCCCCATATTATATAAAATCTGAAATAAAATGGGGTTTATTAATACTTGACAATAGTAAACAGGGCAAACTGCTTAACTAAACAATGGCTTAAAATAAGGAATCCTTGGTCAATCAGATTGGCCAAAGTTGAGGGAGGGCTCCGTTAGCAACAGAGACACATTAAATTAAATTAAACTATGTGTTACTATCTTTCTGTGCGCCCGGCCCTGTACTGCTCATATTAGACCACGGAGGGAAAGGGGGGAAAAAGGAAATGAAATAGGTGGATTCCTGCAGCTTTTAGAGCATTGTTTATTGTTCCACTGTAAACAATAATTTACAAATTAAATTAAGTTAAAATGGCATATATATGTCAATTTGCCTGAGGTCCAGGAGATATAAATTTAAATTATCAATAAAGATGTGCACAATGTATAAGCACAAAGTATTAAAATGTCAGAAGTAGAACCTCTATAATCATAGTTCACAGGCAAATATATTTAAATTGTAACTAAAAGTACAGTACTGTTGACCATTGACATAGCCAGTTATACACAATATAAACACTGGCTGGGTTTAACCCTCTGGATGCTCTACTGAGTATTGTCTATTAGATATAGAGATGTATAAAGAATTTGGTCAGGCAGGAATTATCTGCCCTTCAGTAGGCTAAATATCACTAATTACCAATATATATGGGATTGTAATGCACTTAAAGGAAAATTAGTATATAACACAGTAAATAGATGTAAATATTGCTAAAGAAAAGCAATAATTAAAGCACTGTGCAGTTAAAACTGTTCAGTGATATAAATAAATGATTAAATCACTTGAATTTCCCGAGATATGGGAAAATGTATATTAAATTAAAGCTTTTTATATAAAATATGTTCTTATTAAGCTACAGGTTCCCAATTTGTATTTATATTTGATCTGTAATCTGGCAATCCACAAGATATGTTGCCAGAGATTTGTACACTGGTAATTTATTTTTGCCAGTAGGATTTAAAATATTATTAAGGGTCAAATCAATGTTTAAGTTGGACACAGTTGTTTTAAGCTTTTTCTCTGTGTACAGAACAGGGGGCACTGTGTCAGCAGGTGGTCGGCTGTAAAGGGGATACCACATTGAGGGCAGAGAGGGTCCAGCTTTAAAATATACATTCCCGCACTAGCAGGCAAAAGACTGGTCCCCATCCTCATTCCGCTAATGCATTTGTCAATAATGATGTTAGTAGAATATTGATGCGGCCGACTGAGGGTTTTCTGGGCAATTGAGAAGGGGGCTTTGTACGGAGTGCTATCGGGTGGCATGTTGTTCCATTCCCGAATAACATAGTCCTTGGCCGGTGAGTAAATTTCTGTTTGGGCTAGTTGGACCCCTATATTGACCGACTCCCTTTTGAGGCCCTCCTTAGCCTCCCTGTCCGCCTGGTCGTTCCCCGGGATGTCGACATGTGCTGGGCACCAAACTAAGGTTACCTGAAGAGATTTGTCTAGGCACTTTTTATTCAGTTTCAAAATTTGATTTAAAATATCAGGCCTAGACCTGCTATTTCTATTTTTGATGGACTCTAGTGATGATAGAGAGTCCGAGAAGATAGCAGTTGTATTTGTCTTGTTAACTAATATCCAGCACATTGCAAAGCTAATGGCCAAACGTTCCGCCGAATATATAGAAAGATTGTTGCTGAGTCTGAATGTTCTTACAATGTTTTTGGAGGGAATTAAGAATGAATTGGCTACCAAGCCAGAGTCAGGGCATTTGGAGCCGTCAGTATAAATTTGTAATTGCTCAGCATACTGAATATTAATATAATTGAGAGCTTCTGATCTCGCAAGGTGCGGGTAGTCAGATTTCGTTACTATTGTAGATAGATAGTTGTCGACATCCGGGTAATGAAGCAGCCAGGGGTGTGGGGTTTCGGAAGGACTCAGGTCTGCCAAAGCAACCTCCTTGAGACCGGCCTCCTCCACCAGGGTCTGGATGCTGGCCCCAAATGAGAAGGCAATATGCTTCTTTTTAAGCTCCCGGCCCCTGATGAAGGTGCCGGTCCCAAATAGGTTGGTAATGGGGTTTGAGCCGTGCCTGGACTGGGCCCTGGCCAATTATTGGAGGGTTTGTTGTTTCCGGCGCAGGGTGAGGGGCAGCACACCGGCCTCCTCATCTTATGTACGACGCGGAGTACACGGCAGTGCCCGTAGGACTATCCTGAGGGCCTTGTTTTGTATGCTATCTACCATTTTGAGGGCGTTTGGCGTAGCACGTGGTTTGGGCCCCATAGTCTATCTTTGGACGAATAAAGGACTTGTAGAGGAGAAGGAAGCTATTTTTATCGGACCCGAAACCTGTGCCTCTCAACATCCTCATTAAATTTAAGTCCCTTTCTCACCTTTCTGCCTAATATTTGAAGTGGTGAATAAATGTTAACCGCTTTCCTAGGTACATACCTAGAAATTTCACCACTTTTTCAAAAATAATTTTGGTGCCGCCTAAAGTTAAGTCCAAAGATTGCTGTTTTTGGTAGCCAAACAGGATTCCTACTGTTTTTTTGTGGGTGAAATTTTGAATCCCCAGTCAATGGCCCATTTCCATATGGAGTCCAGCCCTGCTTCGGCCTTTTTTTTGCAGGGTTGATAGCTTGGACCCCATTAACCAAGTGCCGGATTCATCGGCAAATTGGGAGATAACCATGCCTGATGATTTAACGGTTTCAGGTAGACATTTACGATGATGGAGAACAGCAGGTGAGAAATGACAGACCCATGTGGGGTGCCTTTTTCAGTTATTGCTTCATCTGAACTAGCACCATTGACTCTGACTTTAATTGTACGACCCTCAATGAAAGCCCTTATATAGCGGAACCAGTGTCCGGTGATACCGTAATCAGCTAGCTTTGTTAAGATTCCGAAATTCCAGGTTAAGTCGAAGGCAGCTTGAAGGTTAAAAAAGATTGCAAGTACTGACTGCCCTCGATTTTTAGCCAAAATAATGACATGTTGGAGTCTAGCTAGCTGGTCTAGTGTAGACACCCTTTCCTAAAGCCAGACTGGAAGGGGATCAAAATATTTTTTGTTTCCAATAAGTGCTCATGTCTATTTTTGATCATAATTTCTAATAATTTACAAGCGTGAGAAGTGATACTTATTGGCCTATAGGATTTTGGATCAGATTTATCTTTTCCAGGTTTTGGTACAAGTATCACTGTAGCCTGCTTCCACTCGGGTGGTATTAACCCCGTCGTGTACACCCTGTTGCACACTTCGAGCCAGAAATATAAAATATGTTCTGACATGTTCTTAAACATCGGATAAGATAATTTATCACCCCCAGGCTCAGTTAAAATGTGTTTATTGTGTGATTCAAACAGTTTTTGAAGGTCCAACGTTTCAGAAGGCAGGTTTGAATCACTAGTTAGAGATTTTTGAAATGTGGGACCAAAAATTGAGCCTTGTCTCTTGGGGTACAGGCAATTACGCCTTTAAATGTAAGTAGAGGCACAGTATGGAATTCATTTAATTCTGTGAAATTTTAGCCAAAATTGCTTAGTAGTAGAGTGTTTAGTATTAATGGATTCACAGAATTCTTTCAAATTTTGTTGTTTTTTTTGCTTCCAAAATGACCCGCTTCGCAGTGTATTCGAGAGACATATAGTTTTTAAGATAATGCTCCGCACGGTTATTTTTTTTTATTTTTAGAGCTTTTTTTCCTGGCATGTACAGCCTTGGCGCATTCATCGCTCCACCACGGTACTGATGTATGACGATTTTTATGGCCGGAAGAGACCGGTATGCTGCATTCAGCTATGGGCAGCAGTTTATTAGTCAGATTTTGGCAATATTGAAGAAGGTCATGAGTATGAATGTCTGCCAGGGATAGATCTGCACAGAGGTCCCTAAACTGATCCCAGTTTGCCTTATTAAATATAAATTTAGGTTCCCCTGAATCCTGGGTATCAGTTCCCTGCGTAATATAGTTACACAGGGTGACTATTTGAGGGAAGTGGTCAGATCCTAGGCTATCGTGTAACGGTTCCCAGGCAGAAGTGCTATAAATCTCAGGGCTGGCTACGGTGAGGTCTATATGAGTCATACCGCCTGTGTAGTCAAGCCTGTTTGGCGAACCGTCATTGAGCAAAAGGAGGTATTGCTCTTCCAACCAGGCTGTGACTGCTTTACCTCCCGCATCAGATTTAGGGGAACCCCAAGCGGGGCGATGTGCATTAAAGTCCCCCGTATAAATGACATCATGGGATCATTTAATGGTCCGTAATTGTGTGCTGACTTTATTTAAAGACTCAAGATCACATCCTCTTGAGTATAATTATGTTAATCAGTATAAGAGGTCGGTTCTTATTAATAATAACCTGAATGGCCAACACTTCGATGGCAGCACTATCATCAGCTTTTAAAGGGCCATTCACACTCAGTACCTCATAGTTGATGTTATTTTTAATGTAAAAAGCTAACCCACCTGCAGAGTTATGGTTCAAGTTGCAGTTGTTTTTGTACTCAATGTTTAAAGCCAGGTAGAGTTTTACATTCACTGCCTTCAAACTTAGTTTCTTGTAAAATTAAAACTTGTACGGATTGGTTTATGTCTAAAAACATACTGTCCATAGTGACCATCTATTATTTGCGCCTAATATTATTCACTTTTACCGGGCTGATTTCAGTTTAGCAGGTGTTCTGCATTGATGTGTGGATGGAATGAGGGGTTTTATGGCGGAGTGCGCCACCTCCTTAGGCGACCCCGAAGGTTCTCCATTGCATGCGGGCTTTGGATCGGCACCGATATCCGTATGGCTTTGGGTGTGTGTGGGGGGTATTTTTATCTTTATGTTTGACTTTGGATATAGACTCTTGGCTCCTAAGGACTCTTGAGTCTATTTTATTAGATATATAGGAATTGACCCGACACCCAGTGGACCGTTGCCGTTGCTGGTCCTTAACTATCTCAGTTACCTAATCATTGAGCTCACTGACATGGATAGTTCGATATTTTTTACCTTTAGATGTACGGTTTTTGATACTTTTAAATGAATCCCCTGTATTAAAATTACTAATACTGTCGTTCGGAGCAGGGGAATTCATGGGGGAGGTCTGGGTGTCGCCCATACGGGGGCGGTTAGGGGGGACACTAACCACGGGCTCCTCCTCAATCCCGCACACATCGGAGATAGAACGCTGCGAATATATGCTGCTGTGCACTGTCACCAGGGAGTTGTGTCCTGTAACATTAATCATGGAGTTGTCCGAGATAGTCGAACCACTCTCAGTAGGAAAATACAGGGCGGAGTACTCCCTGAAACCACTATGAGAGTGCCCGGGGGGAGTAATACAGTCTCTTTGGATGGGGGAGACATGGGGTATGTGTTTATCACTCCGAAAGCACCTTTTTCTGAGTATGAAGTAGCACTTAAAGGTCTCGCTACATGGGGGCTGTGGGGAGTGGATGCTTCCTTCTTATCCCCCACAGGAGTGCATGATTTATTAAGGGGGGGGGGGGCAATACTGTATCATGCTTAGAAGTTGAAATTAAGATTTTGCTCGGAGGTTGTGCACTCTCTTTCGTGATAGCTATTGAGTGTGCATGTAATCGCGACTCCGCCTCAGACCAGTCGACCCTGTAGACATTGCAATAAGAGGCTACCTGGGCAGCTCTTTTGTAGTGGGGCATCCTTGGTAAGAGGCAGAGTGTTGATAGCTATAATTCGCACAGTGGCGAGTTCTAGCGGTACAATTTATGGGCGAACAAAATACACCGGCACACCGTACACAAAGGGCAGAGTTAATTTTCCGCTGATAATTATTCAATTAGGACCACGTGACCAGGGGGGCGGTGTTATCCTCCCTTCATCGGCATTTTTATTGGTTTAAGAGGGTGCGCATAATCTCAAGCCACGCCTTTTCAGCGCTATTCACCGCTACGCATGCGCACTACGGTGATACTACTAACAAGCGCTAACAATCGGATTTAAACGGATTAAAACGGTTTAAAACGCAATCGCAATTAATCGCTTATTTGCGGAACACATTCGTTGTATTAAATTCGGGCGAAACTCAATGGTAACATAAAACTATACCATTTTGTCTGTAAAAGAATTATCATATATAAAAACGGTATAAACATAATTTGCGCAATATAGGCTCCGCGCCTGATGCGTAGACACACACGTACAACTTAAATACACGTCGTTGGATTTGTAACTCGACATTCGCTGCATCGACATTATAAAGCCTATAATTTTCGTGGAATTAGTTCGCAATAAAATCAGTAGTTTCTGACTTGGAGATTGTCAAAGTTGCCTATAAACTTGTATAAAGCCATCGAATGGCAAATATCCCCTGTCCCTAGTAGCCAGGTTTATTAAAGTAGCAACAGTATTTGAAGGAGTTTAGTACAGTGTCAACCAAGACCTGTTCCTCTGAAATTATTTTAAAATCCATAAATTGATTTCTTGGCAAGGAGATTATCAAACGCCCCCCTCCCATTGGCGGCTATATTTTTTGTTATAGCTAATCAGAATTATTTCAAGAAATGTGTTAAAGCGTCACCAAGAAACATTGCTGTTAAATTATTTTCAAATCTAGAAAGAGCTTTCTGAAATGGGCCCATAGCAACTTTCAGCCATGTACAGTCAATATTCCCCACCCTGCGGCAGCCATGTTTTTAACCTATCAAATTTGATTTTTAGAAATGCGGTAGACGCTCACCCCAAAAATATGTGTTTCATTTTTTTAGCTCACCTGAGCACAATGTGCTCATGGTGAGCTTTTGTGATCACTTTTTGTCCGTCTTGCGTTGTGCGTCGAGCGTCAACATTTTCATTCAAACAGCATCTCCTCCTAAACAGCTGGGCAGAATTTCACCAAACTTCACAGGAATGATCCTTGGATGACCCTCTTTCAAAACTTCTTTCATATGCAGGTCACCAGAGCTAAAATAGATTTTTAAAAAAGTCTTCTCTGAAACTGCATGGCTGACGGCTTTCATATTTGGAATTTGGCATCCTCTAGTAGTCCTCTATATGGATTATTCAAATGATGTCCCTGGGGTCAAAACTGGCCACGCCCCGGGGGTCACATTGTTTATATATACTTAAATAGCTAAATGATTTTAAAAATCTTCTGCTCCGAAACCGAAAGACCTAGAGGTTTGGTATTTGGTTGGTAAAATTGTATAGTGGTCCTCTACAAAGATTGTTTAAATGATGCCCCTGGGATCAAAACTGGCTACGTTCTGGGGCTCACATTATTTATATAGACTTAAATAGCAAAATGACTTTAAAATCTTCTCCTCTGAAACGGCAGGGTCCAGAGGTTTCATATTTGGTATGTACCATTGAATAGTGGTCGTTTATACAGATTGCTCAAATGATGTCCCTGTGGTCAAAACTGGCCACGCCCCGGGGTTCACATTTTTTATATAGACTTAAATAGCTCAGTGACTTTTAAAAATTCTTCTTCTCAAAAACCGAAACACCTGGAGGTTTAGTGTTTGGTTAGTAAAATTGTATAGTAGTCCTCTACAAAAATTGTTCAAATGATGCCAATTGGGTTAAAACTGGCTACGCCCCGGGGGTCAAATTGTTGATATATACTTAAATAGCAAAATTACTTCAAAAATATTCTCCTCTGAAACCGCAAGGCCCAGAGGTTTCATATTTGGTATGTAACGTTGTATAGCGGCCCTCTAAAAGTAATGTTTAAATGATGCCCCTGTTGTCAAAATTTGCCACGCCCCGGGGGTCACATCGTTTATATAGACTGTATATAGCTAAATGATTTTAAAAATCTTCTTCTCTGAAACCGAAAGGCCTAGAGGTTTGGTATTTGGTTGGTAATATTGTATAGTGGTCCTGTACAAAGATTGTTCAAATGATGCCCCTGGGGTCAAAACTGGCCACGCCCCGGGGGTCATAATATTTATATAGACTTAAATAGCAAAATGACTTTAAAAATCTTCTCTGAGACCGCAAGGCCCAGATGTTTCATATTTGGTATGTAACATTGCATAGTGGCCCTCTACAAAGATTGTTCAGATGATGCCCCTGGAGTCAAAACTGACCAGACCCCGGGGGTCACATGGTTTATATAGACTTAAATAGCTCAACGACTTTGACAATCTTCTTCTCTGAAACCGCAAGGCCCAGAGGTTTGGTTTTTGGTTTGTAACATTATATTGGGGTCCTCTACAAAGGTTGTTTGAAATAATGCCATTGGGGTCAAAACTGGTCACGCCCCGTATGTCTCATTGTTTATATATCCTTAAATGGAAAAATGACTGCAAAAATCTTCTCCTCTGAATCCGCAAAGCCTAGTGGTTTCATATTTGATATGTGACATCCTCTAGTGGTCCTCTACAATGATTGCTAAATGATTCCCCTGTGGTCAAAACTAGCTACACCCCGGGGGTCACATGGTTTAGTTTATATAGACTTAAATAGCAAAATGACTCCAAAAATCTTCCTCTTCAACCGCAAGGCGCAGAGGTTTCATATGTGGTATGTACCATTGCATAGCGGTCCTATTCTAACATTGTTTAAACGATGCCGCTGGGGATACAACTGGCCACGCCCCGTTCATCACATGGTTTGAATAGTTTTAAATAGCTAAATGAATTTAAAAATCTTCTCCAAAACCGCAAGGCCAAGAGAAAATAGAGAAAAGACGAGTTCATACTCATCTTAACAATCAAAGCTGAGGAAGGGAAAAAACGATATTATTCTAAAGACAAGTAATTGTATTAAATGTAGGAGCGTATACACCAATCAAGCCGATGAACAGAAGATATTCTTCTAATTTAAAGACAAGTAGGAATAATAAAATAAAAGCAAATATCTTAAAGCTTAATTTATTACAACAAGTGCGTTCAGATAAACTTATCAAAACGTCATTTGTAAGTTATACAGACTAACGGATCGATAACGTGACGGTGAAAAGCCCACACACATTTTTGCAACTGAGAAAAAAAGCCACATATCTTGTAAAAAAAAGAAAAAAAAAGAACTTATATTGCAAATGCTAATTGCCAGCAAATGCGTTTTACCAAACCAAACATTCAGACATTAGACCGTTCCGAAATGACTTGTATATTCAAAAGCATTTGTTAAAAAAATCATTTTAGCAATATTGAAAGGTAGTTTAGATGCAATTCAAGCGTTGATTATTTAATTTGGACAACAATTCTAAATTTAGAATAAATAGAGTCAGCGTAGCCTCATTAATATTTTCCTAAATGAAAAATAAAACATGTTTTCAACTCAGCGTCAAGAGCTTTGCTGCAAGGTGCACTTTAAGAATTACTAATTTTTAAAGTGCAATACATGTATTTGACATGTACTTAACGCTATACATATTTTACATGATTAACGAGCTCAACAGTTTCCGGAATGTTAATAGCCTTGTGAGCAGGAATAACCGTTCAATTCATTCTCTTTTGGATAATATATATCCGGGTTATAATAGCATCGCAGCGTCAAAACAGTATAATTAGATATAATAGTGTATAAGTTCTTATATAGGCAATGACTACTATTGAGAGAGCACTTTTTCCGGGAATTGTTTATACGTTTATGTGCGTGTTTGACTGATTTATTTAGCGTAGTGAATTAAGATTTTTAGGATCATAATGGTTCCTACGCTCGTTGTGAAATCAAGATTCCGGATGTGATAAATACTACTAAGTTATATAAAAATTTGCATGTCGAACATAAGTATACAAGTGAAACAGAAACATATATCAAGTCAAGGTGGCTTATCCCAATCTTAGTTAAGCCAAACCGATGCAGAGTAAAACGAGAATGTATGGTTGGTGACTGTTGATACCCTTTGCCGAGTTTGTGTAATGCAATATCGGACGAGTCTGATATCACATGATATAAAAAATCACCTACCATATATTCTATGTAATATGCCAGTTTTTACAAATATTGTTTTATACTAACAAAAACAATAAACAAATAATGATGATCACAACCATTTAGCAATTTACAGTACAACATAATTTGAAAATAAAACGATGTGATGACGTCTCCTTTGGACGAATTATAGTTACGCATAAAAAAAAGTTATATATAAAATCATAAAAACTAACATTTTAACACACATTAAATCATTAAACAAAACATGAAGCGGGAAATGATTGAACATAGTATAAACATATTTACATCTTTTTTTTTATTAACACATACAAGCAGTATACGGCAATCCACATGAACGATTACTTTTCAAAAGTTAACGAATAAAAGGTGAATATTGAACAAAGAAATACAATAGCAAACAATAGCGGATTTAAATGTAGCTCAACCAGTGTCCTTGTTAAGTATATATAACGTAAACGCGATTTGCAGCAGTTATGAATGTTTTACGTTCACGTCATCATTGTTATTGTTGTTTATTCTTATCAGATGTTATTAAAGGATCGAACCTAACAGACGTGTTGTACTACACTATCGAAGAACCATGACCTAAATTACAGTATTTATTATCAAGTGAGCATATTTATTGTCAGTGTCATGATATCACAGCAAGTGGACAGATTTAATTTGTCTAATTTGTTTTATCGGTCAGTGGTATAATAACACTTCAACATATTGGGTCAGCGTCTTCAACGTACGTGTGCACTAGTGGCATAATAAAATTAAATAGCGGCACGTCTTTAACTACAAAAGGACATTTGAATATCTGTTTAAGGTATGAATATTTGCAAAACACGTGGCAAATTGTTTTGCATTGCATACATTCGATAACAGTTAATAATCTTAATTTGGTTGTTTACGCTTGCATTACTGGTGAATGTATGCTTATCAATGCACTCAATACAGTTTTTTAATCTAAAATCTCGATTCTGAACTAGTTAGTTAGTTAGTAAGTTCTTTAGTTTTTACGCATTATATGTATTGTTAACTTTCTTATATACACATTTATTTGTTTGTGTAGGGGCACATAGTCAGACAGAAAAAAATCTCAATCATTTTCACACGGGTTATTCCCCTTTTTCAGTGTAATAAATTATAGTAATTTGAAATGCGACGAACACTCAGATAAGTTACACACAAATGAGGTATGGTTGACCTTGCCAAGCAGCAAACACCCAATATAAATGTATAAACGTTATATGGGAGGTTTAATCATTTAAATTATCTTTTGTAAACGACAGGCACGTCACTATAGACGACTCTGTATCTCAGTTCATCAATGTCCTTGAGAACTAGAGATTTATGGGATATATATCTGAAACTTATGTTCAACTGACCGGAATTTTCAGGCAATATCTTGAGAAGGCGCACTGATCCGGTGATCTTCACTCTGCCTTTAATGTCCTTGCACACTGCTTGTATAAGACTTTCTGATTTGTCTCGGGGGTCTTCCTTGTCATGTTGCCGTATTCCATCAAAAATTATACAGAGCTTTGGAATATCCAGGTCCGATGTACACAAGAGGTTGCAAACGTTTCTCCACGTTGCTCCTGTTGTTATGTTTGAAAAAAAAAAAACTTACAAGCACATATTAAATGGAATTTACAAGTAAAAATAGTTCGTTATAAATGTCTTAATATGTTGCTTTAACAATCTGTATGATTGATGTCATAAATTTACTAAGAACAATTAAGGCATGTAGTGTTCTTGCAGTTCTAGTATATTATTCGATGAAGAATCAAGCAGCGCCATTATATAATGTATGCATATCCACGTCCGTTAATTGCCGTTAATGGATAACTTGTTACTTCTAAACAATCGTTAGCAAGTCTAAATGAAAGATATAAATGTACTTGTGTGTAATTACATTGAACAAAAAGTATACTTTTGTATACATGTAGATGATGTAGATGATGAAAAACATCATCAATACCGGCAGGGTAATGGGAAGGACGATTTTCAGAATGATGCCCCTATCTGCTTTGTTTAAAAACAAATATGGATCACATTTTTCACTGGTCATACATGTTAACAAACACAAAATCAAGCACCAATCATAATGTGGTTTACTTTATTAAACAACACATTACACACATTCTACATATGCACTGATTGTGTTTTCTTTAAAAGGCTTTCTTAAGAAATAATTGAATAGCACTATGTTTAAAAAGAAATAGTAGTATTTTCTTTTTCACAACGGATTTTCCTGTTCACAACAGATTATGTGTATTTTTTTTTATCTCTTGCTTCGCAATGGTTAATACAAGTCCTGATGAAGAAGCAAATAAACTTTACAATTAGTATTATAAATACCATTCCAATGCAAATTGGGGCTACAATCCAAAACGGATATGTGATTTGTTTTTTGCTGTCTTTCCAATTTGGTGATTGTGTTTTTCTGAAACGACATAAACTAAAGATTGCTAGAATGTATGTGTCTTTGTATCGATTTATGTATTGTTTCATCAATTTATTATATATTTACTATTTTTAGACTTAATTCACTTATATGCGGTATTTTTTTTTTCATTTATTGTATTTATGTGTGTATTTATACAGATATGTATTAATTTATTAATGTACTATTCGTAATATTTGTATTGTCTGTCCCATCTGTATTGCTTGCGGGTGAAGAAGTAGTAGCTAAAATAAAAACAATATAAGTAGTATACAAATTATTGCATTCAAATACGAAAAACATGTACACGTTAGTCTTAATCAGTCAACCATTGTATACGACTGACAGAAATGGATGAATTGTCAATGAGCACATAATATAAACCTATACTAGTGTATAAGCATCCTTAAATGTACAACATTCATCTTAAATGATAAATTTATAAGCCGAGTATTTTGCCTTATTTCCAGCTAGTGTTCTTTAAATCAAATCCACTTTTGAATGTTAAAAATTACCTTAGTTACCTGAAATTGTGTGCACAATAACGATAAGTGCTAGAATTCCGGTAAACACTGAAGACCTCATTTTACAATAGGATGTTTTATGTTACAGGACACACATTAAGTTAACAACTACGAAATATGCATACGCACATGCCATGCGTATTAACGTTGACAACTATGAAAGCTCTATATGAACTTATTTAAATTTTATTAAACATCAAGTTACTCGATTATTGTTGCCGAATAGGTTCCAAAATGCGATATTGTGTAATTGTACACATGTCAAATATTGCGACGCTTAACAAGTCACATTTTTTTTGTGGAGGTCTTTTTGGCAAATGGTTCGTATTTCTGCCGTAAAGCTTTCACTAAATTGTCCGCACTAATACGCCAACTATCGTCTGTTTCCCGGCCTAACTTGTATAGATCTGTGTTAAGGCTGCATACAAGTAATACAACAACATCTAGAGTATCCAGCAAATAAAGAAATGTCGTTGTTTATTCAAAATGCCGTTACTCGCTTGTATTGGATCTACCTCAACTGCCCGAAGTAGTGGGACACCTCTAATTGTTGACATCAAAATACACTTGAATAATGGGACCCCATAACATCCTGTGAAGTTACTGTATAATCTTTACGCATTATGTTAATAAGCTAATTGCATAGAAAAGTGAATTGTGATTGCTTTTCTACGAATCAAAATGAATACCATTATGTAGCTTTTGACAACTAGAAACAATAACGCATGACCTTTATATCATCGATAGACCTACTTTGGTCTCATTTATTATTTGAATATTTTATGCCTCTTAACATCGCGCCTAGAATAAAAAATACCACAATAATTGAATGTTAGTATGTAATCACCATATTGGAAATGTTAATAACAATCATAGAAATCACATGCAACCAGTAAAACAGTTGATCAATCTCAATAACGTCGATACGTCCCCGTTGCTCTTGCAGCTTTCGCATAGGTATGATGTATGATACGCATGGCACACTTTTTTCCCGATCAAACATTGCTGAGGCAGCAATTTCACAAAGGTGTGTCCGTCTTTGAATACCCTACGAACTGATTTTAGATGCTCATTTTTCTTCGCGAGGACATCTGGAAAATGTTGCCACATTCATCAAGTTTTTTTATTTCATATTATGTTTTTATGTTAACTAAGTTGTATAAATAAAGTTCACGCCCACCAAGGCTAAAATTATTTAAGCATATGTTCAAGGTATAATTTTATGGGCAAGTGAAATCAACATTTTAGAACTTTAATTCTTAAAATATCTAGTGACGTAAATTGTGCCAAACACAACATTCTTCGTCGCATTTAATCGACACAGCATATAATTCGTGCAGACATTTTTAAATGCGATTCGTTTTTGCTATTGAGTTGATGTATTGTATAATACGACCCGTTTATTATTCTTACAAGACGCAGTTAAAGCTCAAAGGCACAATACATTAACATTCATGAGATGTCTTCATATTATTGGTTCATGATATGAAGTATAACATGATACACCTGGTTTGCCGTTGAATATCAGGAAAGGCTTATATTAATATCACGGTGAGGCTCAGGTGACAAGCCTGATATGTAACACATGATATGAATCAGCTTTTACGCAAGTTTACGTACATGTAGTTATTTATTTATAAAAGCTGACTAGACAATGTCACATTTTTTACTTTTCTTAAGTATGCTGATAATAGTCTTATGGAATACAGACATAATACGTATGTTAATTCATAAACATGCATTTAAAAAAAATAATACATAGTTGGATCGTAGCGATTACTGTGGTCGACGAAAACATGTAACCCTCAGTTCCAAATTGTTTTGAGACGTCATTTTGCAGTTGTGCGTTGGAATTTACATGTTCAAGGTAGTGACAATGCCGACTCTAGACTAGATATCGAGTGTTTACATGTTGGTATACATGTTCAAAACGAAACATGAACCGATTCTGCGTAATCGTTAGTGAATGTTGGTCATTTATTTGAAATATTCGAAATAATTGTGTATGGATAATGTTTTGTTCCAATTATGACGTCATTACAGTAGCACAGTTAACGTTTAGGTAAATGTTTCAATAAGGTGTGATTTACGCCGATTAAAATAACAAAATCTACAGGTTCTTGGTATCAAATTGTTTTTACGCTGATCCGGTTTTAATTAGATTGTTGACGTTGCAGTTGATTACAAGTACAATCATGAACATGCAAATATTGACTGATTTATATTCTAGCAAAATGTAAAAGGCAGCTGAATATCAGAAGTGCAATCAGAGTCAAACAGATATTTTTGCGTAGAGCAATTATTTAATAAATCTTATCATTATTATTATACTGCTAGACCGTCTAATCGTCGTGTATGGATACTTCTCTGAAAGCTCCTTGGGGAGCAATATTTACTATACCCCTCGACTGCTATTTATGTATTGTCATTACCATAGGCTTAGGATTCAATTTACTATAAGCGAACAGTTAAATTATCAGCCAGTTTAATTTGAAATGCAAGACGCTAATACTGTGTTATAGAACTTTGACATTTTACCATCATGGCTATCATGGGTAAACGTGCATAACGACAACGGCCCTCCGTTACAAAACATTGTATTTCTAAATCATTCAATAGCAGTGGAATATCGTAATATGGATGCCAAAGTTTTAGCGATCATCTTCATATATATCGAACACTTAGTACAGGGTACAGTATATAATCGGTTACTGTATGTATGTACGAACATGTTTTATATATATGATAATAAGTTGCTATTATATAAAGCTTACATTTGTTTTTTTTACAATATTCCATATATACTGTTTAAATACAGGTGTGGAATCTACTATCCACCTAGCGACCGATGCGGATGATGTGTTTGTTAACAGCAGCCTTTCATTCAAATGCTCTACATCTTCTCCAGTGAAAACTGTTATCTGGAAAAAGACAGACCAAGGATCTAACTCCGAGGAAATAGTCGTGACCAAACAGTTTATCGATGGACAATGTGCTCAACGTTCTAATTACTTAGAATGTTTTTGCAATTCAACAACAGTTTATACATGTGTCCTGAAGACAGTAACGTTATCACATGATGGGCAACGTTGGCGATGCGGCGCAATATTAGAAGGTCTTGAAGCGATAAGCGGCTATTACACCGTTAGTCTGAAAAGTACGAAATATTATTGATTGTTTGCCAAAATATGACAACTACCACTATTACTTCTACCACTACTATTACTACTACTACTACTACTACTACTACTACTACTACTACTACTACTACTACTACTACTACTACTACTGCTACTACTAGTACTACTAATACTACTACTATTACTTCTACTACTACTACTACTACTACTACTAGTACTACTACTTCTACCTCTACTACTACTACTACTACTACTGCTATTAGTACTACGACTAATACTGCTACTACTACTACTTCTGCTACCTACTACTTCCACTACTACTACAACTAATACTATTACTACAACTACTACTACAACAACAACTACTACTACTACTAGTACTATTACTACTACTATTATTATTACTACTACTACTACTACTACTTCTACTACTACTACTACTACTACTACTACTACTACTACTACTACTACTACTACTACTACTACTACTACTACTACTACTACTACTACTACTACCACTACTACTACTACTACTACTACTACTACTACTACTACTACTACTACTGCTACTACTACTACTACTACTACTACTACTACTACTACTACTACTACTATTACTACTGCTACTTCTACTACTATCACTATTACTACTACTGCTACTACTACTACTACCACTTCTTCTACTACTACTACTACCTCTACTACTACTTCTATTCTACTAATATTGTTTAGCTACTACGATGTCATACCTAACACTTGATATGCCTCCAAATTATATTAAAGTGCATGACTCTAGTCAACCGCAAATTATTGATATAAGTTGATAAAATAGATACTGTGAGCATTGTGCTTCGGACACAAATCGTTATCTGGACTGCGGGTATCTTGACTCTTTTCCACTGTCTCAAATACAAGGAAAAAAGATTAAACTATCTCTCTTCTGTTATTCTTCTTTTTATTTAAAGCGAGACAATTTTGTAATGTTCCACTGAGGAAATAATTATAAACACAAATATCATGTTGTAAATATCATCTTCTAGGAATTGTCAATGCTCAAAACAACCTATTTATATCTCGTGGTTTTGATAAGACTGATGTAATGATTATATGTACATGTTTTATATATACAGTAAAACGCATGCTATATGTATCTTATGTTCTGGTATTACATGTATGTTAATATGAATTGTCCTGTATTTTGCGCTGGAAGACTTTGTAAACTACTATGGTATTTTGCGAACCCGCATCGAGGAAAAAACAACTTTTCAAAACAATGTCCTACACGTTTTGATAGAATATCAATGGAAAGTATCCCGACCACATACATGTTCTACACGTTTGTTTATGTTTAGGAAAGTCCTTATGACTAACAACAGTACCACCATTGTGGTTTTATAAAATCATGAAGGCAATCGATTCACATTCTGATGCAACAATCTATATTAATTTTCAAAATTATTTATCAATTTATTTGCAATTACGACATGTTCTGAGTAATATTTGCGACATATCTTTGTAATCGATTTACTTTGATGTTTCATGAAGTAAATGTTTTAACTTTTGCTCATTAATTGGTACAAAGACGTAAGTTTTAAGCAGTTTTCTTAAATTAATACATACTTTAATAAATTAAATGGACGCCAACCGCGGTTGGATTCAAGGGTAGTTTGTTAACTGATTACACACACGGCGTGGTTCACGTGTAATCTAATGATTGTTTATTGCATTACTCTGGTTTTAGTACCACTCTCCTCGCTGACGCTGCATCCACAGACTGCCGTTTCCCACACTATATATAACGAAGCATCAACTTTCACATGCGTCACTTCGCAGACAAGGCCTCGGGCTAATATATATTGGTTTGAAGATGACAGGAATATCACTGATATGGCAAACAGTTCATACAACGTTGATGTCGTAACCAGCAGTTTGAAATATACACCGACTACATTCCGTGATTTGAATTTGTCTTGTTTAGCTCAATATGTTTACAAAACCATCAGTATTATACTCAACAAACGCACGAGATCGAAAGTGCAATGTAAGTCCAATCAATCATTTGTTTAATTGTTTGTGTTTTCGTGTTTGTTTGTGTGTTTGTTTTCCTTTATTTCTGTCTATTTCACCGTCCGTCTGTCATCCTGTCGGCTTGTAATCAGTCAGTCAGTCTCTGTCTGTGCGTTGCCAAAAGATTGTTTTTAACGCATAATTATAATAATGAAATACAAAATAAATAGCACATGCATTGACTGTTAATTCAGATCCAGTTTTTCAGATCCAGTCTCAAAACCAGTTGTGTCAATAGCTGATAGAATCATAAACAGCACAGTCAGTATTCGAGAAGGAAAGGTGATTACATTCAGATGTTCCTCTTCCGGATATCCGGCCCCATCTTACCGATGGAATCATCCAAGTGGCGATTCGGACGGTGACGTCGTGGCATTAAATTTTAGTCGCAATGACAAAACCATTTCGTGCAAGGCATCAAGCACGTATTTTGCAATGGATGGAACTGTAAGTACACAGACTACAGAGAGCACGACGTCCGTCAATATCAATGTATTATGTAAGTATTTTTGCTGCAGCTCTTAAATGTATTGCATGTATTTTAAGAAACGCTGGATAACACATGTCTTAAATTTAACACATCACATGCGAAGTTATTATTTCAAGTATCTTACGGTATTATTCATAGTTTGTTATATCAGATTTCTGTCACGGTTTCATAAGACATCATATTTTTGATTCATTACAGATCCGCCTTATATCAAGCAATTTATTAGTAAAGACCTTGGTCTGACACTCGTTGACAATAATATCAGAGTACTTAGAGGAGACAACATCGACATCGTCTGTGAAAGTGACTCCAATCCTCCGTCCATGGTATTCTGGCTAGGGCAGCAGGTCAATTCCTCTTTACTGACCGTCCCCAGTATACAGCATGACACGGCATGGACCTGCATTGCTTCGAACACCATGATTGAAGAAACCAGAACGACGACAACGGAAACTGTTACAAGAAACTTCTCCGCTACAGTATTATGTAAGAACAAATATATATATTCCGAGTAAATTTTAAGAAGACGGAACGACAACAACCAAAATTGTAACAAGAAATTTGTCGTTACATTATTATGTAAGAACTAATATAATTATATTATCTAAGAAGTGTTAATTGTTCGTATAAGAATATGTGTTTATGATTTTCTGTGACAATAAAATCCGAGTTGTTATAGAAACATTGTAATACATATAATTATCCAACCAAACGCGTATTAACTGTATCAAGCCACGTTTATAATTGCAAAGATGAATGCTGTATTTCTTAAATGATTCGCCTGTATATTATTAAGCATCAGATTATGTGTCATAGTTGAACTAACACAACTTTTCTTTCGAAATACAAAAACATCTACATGTTTGTGTTTGTACTTGTTTTGTATCATTAATACTTTAACATTGCCCAGTACAATGTAGATTTTGTTTAAAGAATCATGGTGTCGTCTAACAAATTTAATCTGTCAGACTTATTTCCGCAGGAACACAAGACGAGTAATGGTTTCAGTGATTTGTATCATTTTTACTATAAAAAATAATTGTTTGATTGTTAACAGGAAATCAAACATCAGAAGCCAGATATTACGTCACTCAATAATTATTAAACTTATTGACGCCTTCCCAATTTAAATAGTTCAATAACAATAAGCGTGTTGGAATTTTTGCATAAACACAATACAGTTAAAGTTAATTTATGTGTATATCGGAATTAAATTTATTTCAACACTGACTAATACTTCGTACATTCTTGTTGCAAACGTATAAAATGTTAGTAACGATTTTGTTTCTTGTTTAACAAATTGATGACAATGTTTATCTTTGTAGACGGGCCTGTTGTTCCCACGATCACCTATAACATTCTACCACACTCAGGTACAAGTTGGATTGCACCAACAAACGAAACCATAAGAGTTATTGTAGGAAGTACCGTTAAGTTGGTGTGTTCAGTAGACAGTATGCCGACTTCCATATATTCCTGGGGTTTTGGACACGAATGGAATATTTCAATCATAGCTAATGCCACGAACACGAACTACACATGCAAGGCGAAGAATGCCATGGGGACCACATTTAAAGGAAACGTAACTGGTAGAAACTCTTCAACAGTATATCTAAATGTATTATGTAAGTATTAGAATCGACTATATAGTTCACCCAACAATAACTTTAAATGAAATAAAATATAGCAGGCTATACATATTTATTTATAAGTTAAAAGGTAATTAACTTTTCAGATGGACCTGACAACATAATAGCCAAATACAACAACACCAAACAGATAGACCAAGTTCTTAAAGTCATTACAGGCTGGTCCTTCACAATATCGTGTGTTGCCAGCAGCAATCCAGCTCCTAACATTTCTTGGTATGGCCCTGGAGTTCAAGTAGGAAATGTCCTGTTCATTAATAATGTGAGCACTGACATGAACACGAATATAACATGCAGAGCAGTTAACAACATGGTAGATAGTGTTGGACATAGTGTAAGCGAGACAGCTCACAAGACTTTTACACTTGATATTCTTTGTAAGTAATATATGCTAAGATTGTCCTTTATAGTATTTCTTTTAACAGCCATTTGTGATAGACAATTGGAAAATGTTGCACTTATAGTTTGTATTACATTTAATCAATGATAAATAATCTCTCAAAATTGGCGTTCATACACAATTTAGATGTACATGTAAAATAAAACCTAATTATTCGCTTCATAAATTTACATGTAAAAAAATATTTGTGTGACAAGTCCTTGTACAGTTTAATTGATTTTGCAGATGCACCAACTGATCAACGCCCACAGAACGAAACTGTTCTACTCAACACTTCACTCAAAGCTGTATGCAATTTGACTAATGTTGGTAATCCACCAGCCTCAACTTTTACATGGATAAGGAAAGACACGAACACTGTGGTTGGTACAGAACAAACACTAACAATCAACAACATTGGATTAACAGATGAAGGTGAATATCAATGTAATGCATCAAACAGAATGCAGCCTATTGGACGCGCAGAAGTGTACGGATCAAGTCAGTCGATATTTTATGTAAATGTTGAATGTAAGTGGAATAATTACTACACTTATATTTAAATGTTGTATACCTGTAACTTAAAAGAGCATAATTAAATTCATACATACTAGTATATTGAACAAACATTATGTTGGCATCATATATGCAATATCTTAGGTTGCTTAATTATCAAGATAAACGCGTATCTGAGTTTAAACCAATTTGGCGTTTGAAGAAAAGGTGAGAAAACGCTATACAAAGTGTGTATATGTTTATTTTGCAAATAAGTGATACTATGCAATTCCTGTTTATTATTCTTATTCCTCACTCCGTAATTTGCTTTTTGTTCCAGCTTTCTTTACATTTGGAGAATTAAAGTATAATAGACCGAAGTGATATTAACCACATTAAACCATATATTAATATTCCGTTATTTCCGCAATATCTTCCTAACTATATTGTGTTGTGTATCTTACAATGTCTACTTTATTTGAACAAAGTATTTTTCAATTATTTGTATCGGTATATTGGTGTTCAAATATATATTTCACAAGCACGTTTTATCCAGACGGGGCATATATACGGGCATTCAAAGCAAATGAATCAAACACTACCATAATTGTTGACCAAGGCGAGGCCATAGAACTTGTATGTGATGCCGATGGTGACCCTCAACCTACTGTTCGTATAGTCAATGCAACTCGTGGAAATGAAACAATCCTAGTTGAGACTAAAGCACATAAAGCCAAATCTCAAATACATCGAGCAAGCTGTGAATATGATGCTGGAAGTTATAAATGCCTGGCTAACAACCTTTATAGCCAAGGACAACAAAAACAGTCACTGGCTGTGTTCGTTAAATGTAAGTAATGAAGTTTATTACATACCTTACTATAAATAGTAAATAAATTACTTTCTAATATGGATTTAAAAATCCGGGCATACACAGTTGTGCCTGATACCGGCTTGAACATGGTACACGATCGATTTTCACGTACCTTCGTTAACTTCGCTTGACGTCATGAGTAATGTCAAAATGGCTGCCGCGGAGCGTACTCTAACAGATTTAGCATCTTATTTGTTTGAATTATACTGTCATATTCAAGACAACAAGCAAAAAATTGAATTCCATGAATTTGTTGGCTCCTTTGCCTTGAAAATGAAATACTGAAAGAAAATCGAAATCCGCCGTTAATCGGATAAAAAACTTGAAAGCAATGGTAAAAGGTATGAGAAACATTGGCAGAGAAACTGAACGTATTGCTAGCGGATATATTTTGAAATATTCAAAATATTTACAGAAGTGTATTGTTTCATTGACTTGAGTTGAAGGTAATAAACAGCTTAAAATAGTCTTATGGCGCGGCGCGCTTCTAGGCCGTATCGGCGCACCTTCGGAAGTATTGTCCCTCGGGCTAAAGCTCTTGGGCCAATATTGCCAAGGCTGCGGCGATACGGTCTAACGGCTTATCATAGCCGTGTATAAACCTAAACGAGTAGATATCTTGGCTATTCATATTTTGAATTGCATACAATACGATTGTGTTCTTGCACAGGTTCACCAAGAGCGTCGTCTTTTTCACCTCCTATTACAGAACAGTACATAGCTCCAAACGACTCGGCCGTGTTAACCTTCACAATAATGGCCTATCCGGAGCCGAAATCTTCAGACTTCAGTTGGTACAAACGTGTAGACGATGAATGGAAATATATGTCCAGTGACTCCAACAACTTTCTGATTAATACCTCTGATGACAAATTGCAGACACAACTGACGATTCTCAGTGCGCAGCTCGAAGATTATGCGGAATATATGGCAAACGTTTCCAACACATTGGGTTCAGTAGCGCAAGTGTTTATCTTACACGCACAGTGTATGTATCTATAACAACGTTGAATTTGTTTTGATTTTAATTATGTTGTAACACAACACATAGTAACACCTAACAAGAGTTAAATATTGATGAAGTTAGTAGATTCACAATAATAATCGCGTATGTATATACATAAGTTTTATTAATTATACGAGTACAATTATTGTAGCCAATCCATATGTTCCGAAGGACTTGCTTATTGACCGAGTAGGAAAAACGGACATTGTTATTAAATGGGTTCCTGGTTTTAATGACGGCCAAGATCAGAACTTCACTATTCGATACAAAGAAGTCGATATTAACATCTGGAGAGAAATCTACGTGGCACGTTCTGTTATAAGCTATACCTGGACGATTGGGGGATTAAAACCTGGCACGACATACCAAATCAAAATGCTGGCAGAAAACAAAATAGGCAAATCAGAATGGACCAAGAAAATAACTGAAACTACTCTTGCGGATGCAGGTAATATCAACTGGTGAAACCATTTATATCAACTGTAGTCTAAAGATCGGGAAATGAATACTGTGATCTGTATTGTGTTCCATAGTTCAAATGTATTTGTGTAGTTATAGT
Organism: Congeria kusceri; assembly: GCA_027627225.1. NCBI lineage: Eukaryota > Metazoa > Mollusca > Bivalvia > Myida > Dreissenidae > Congeria > Congeria kusceri. Next base: position 5,444,249 of record CM051029.1, on the reverse strand, counting down.
TGACAAGGGTTCGGCTGCCCCTGCTATTGGTGTTGGAATAGGTGCTGCTGCAGGAGTTGGTATAATTGTCGCCATTATAGTTGTGATATGGAGACACAAAACACGAGGTAAATCTATGTTATTAAACGACTATAAAATTATATTCTACCTTGTATTGTTTAGTGATACGTATTACTTGTATATGTTTAAACATGTAAAATACTATTTTCATTAACACAATGTTCCCTGTTCAGCATTTGCTACGACAATTTTTTATTTACTTATTATAATGTTCTTTTACATGTACTTTTTATTTTTTGTGTTTCAGCATTGCACAAATCTGATGCAAAACAAAATCTAACGAGAAGGTATGACTCATTTAACATTTAGTTTAAATCATATGATCGCCTGGTGTGAAGTTCAAAAAAAAGCTGAGTTTTAGTTTATTAACAAATATATATGAATGGTTGATTAATTTCTATATTATTGAAGCAGATGTTAGTTGCGAGGCAGTTCTAAGGAATGTATTTGTTTATTTCGCATTATTGTGTCTTTATAATTTGATAGCGCAATGTATTGATTAGTTGTATTTCATGTATTAAATATATGTTGAAGGTCAATAAATCATGTAGGCGGAACATACGAAAATATAGGTAGGTAATGATTAGTTAATCCATTATAAATAGTAGTGCTTTATCCATTGCAACCAGTCATTAACATGTTATTTTATAAGTTTTAATAGTCTATTAATTAAACATGAAATAAATGTTGTAAACTGCAATGCACTGAACACTTAAGCAGAACCAGTATACAAACATCCGAAAATCTTGCAGTTAAATAAGTACCACAGCCACACTCGGTCCAAAGTCTAAACTGTAAATCCCGATATTTTGCACATTTATTTATGTATTTCTACTAGTGCATGCTTATAGATTTTAAAATATGTTCATGCCAGAGTCACGCGCAAACATTACATGATACATAATTACCGACCGTAATGAATGAGATTAGTTTGTGTAAAAATCATGATATCGTTAGCTATTGCAGGCCAGAACGCACCCATACAATACGAAATACCAGACCAATATGAGGATCTCATGATGGAAACGTCAGTAATTGTATGACCGACATTACTGTATATATGTGTAGTACTCATATAAATCGGATAATCTGATACATAATTGGGTTTGTCCTTGTCTAAGCATACACAAATAAATAATGCACATTATTATGAATCAGTTCAACACGATTTAATAAGTAACGCATATTGCAAATATTACCAAATTATTATGTTTGTTTAATATTCAGGCAAACTAGCAACGCCTCAAACACAGACGGAAGTTATACAACCTATATATTGGGTAATGAAACTAATTGCCGTTTTTAATTTCAAAATTAAAATGCCCACTATGTTAATAACGTGTATTCACCAGCTACTCATTCTGATATATGCTTGGATGGGCACAGTCATGCTTAATCATTAACACTTAATTCATTTACCCCTATTAAATCAGTAAACTGTCTGAGAGCCACTGTTTGAATACCAATCCCGTCAACTATGTTGACTGTGTTTCTTTTTATGGCAGATGCTCCAGCTACCCGTCGTGGCAATAAGTATGAGACACTTGAAGAACTAGATGTCCGTGAATATGCGACTCTTTACTCTGAGGACACTCGGCGAGCCATCAACACTTCGTCAGACATTCAACCTGAGATTTCAGCACAAATCGTATCAGTAGACGACGATCGGGAATACGTTAATATGAAGCTTTCCGCACTGTAAATGTTTTATTTACGATTCGATTCTGCTGCCTGTATACTTTTCGACCGCAAACAAATCACACATGCATGTCTAGGCAAATGTTTTGTATCAGATGGTATAAGTAGTAATATACATATGATAATGGTAAAAAAATACAATATATACACAGCCTAACTGAATGGTCGAGTTAAAGTCATATGCTTTAATTTATCGATTCGAATTCATTTTTCCTTAAATGTAGTATTTTATGTGGTAATAAATGCTATACGAAATCAGTGCAAACACGTCAATTTGTATATTTACAGAAAATAATTACATGTATTTGATTAAGTCGAAAACATTGTGTTCCTTTTCCTTTCAATCGAATCAAATAGACAGTCGATCACAAACACTCTACATATCACCAGTACTCACAATTTCAGTACACCAGTAAATGCTCATTTGCACGATGTTAATTACGAGATCGGTATGCGATTTTCGTGTATATATATTGCAATTACAAGAACACAGCAACGTTCGGTTGTTACGTACTTGCCGCAATAATATAATTTTACTAACAGCACTGAGCATTCAAGGCGACATATTTGGCATCATCTAACAAATGATGAAATATTCTTGAGTATAGCTGGGCCACATTAACCTAACATCGATGATAAGCACAATACACGCTTGAAATATCTCTTATAGTAATAGTGTTTTAAATTATAATTGATGTCATAACTGTATCATCAGTGGGATACATCGAATCAACAGGATTTCATTACATAAACCAAAATATTTATTTAGTTTAAGGGACTTGAAATGTATGCATGCATAAAGGTCAGTGTCATGTTAATGTTTGCGAGCTATAGTCGGGCATACACATTGCACCATGTATATCTTAAATAAATTATAGTGCATTTGCTTACCTGAAATTGTGAATTTATTGCACACAACCATTATGCGCGAAAGTTGTATTGCGGACAGGTCTCCGGACATATTTACCGGATTGACAGCATAAATACATATCAAAAACGACATATAATACATATTGTAAATCAACATACTATTCAAATTCAAAATGAAAAACATGACCTTGCACATCGGTAAAGTTGAGTTCGGAATGGCAATTTTAGTGTACTATTCTTAGTGGTGAAATGTTCTAATTAAGAAATTTGCAATATCAATCCATACAACAGTGTAATGAGTTATTTTAATTTATCCGATTTATCCGTTTAATAATCAACAAATACTTTTGTAACAGCATCGTATGATTTTGGGCTTGATTTTGCTTATTGAATAATACTCATGACACTTTTACGAACATACTCTATTATTTGAACTGAATTAATGCGGACGTTTAATTTAATAATAATAGTCTACACACATGTATGCAAATTAAAAAAACACTTTGCTGACATACCGCATGCACAATATTTACAGTGCATATTATTACAGTACTTTCACTACATTGAATTTAATTGAATGCTTGTTCTAATATCGCGCTTCCTATTGATTATTTTTCATTTAATTATTAAATATTCAGAATATTAGCTAATCCTACCATCTCTGTCTGACAATACTTCTGACTGAATTGGTTTTAAACTTCCTCATTGCAGTAAGACAATAGCTTAATACGATTTTAAATACGGTTGATGATTACAGCGGATCTATAACTTGTAAATGAAAACATATCTTGCAAGCCCTGTTTACAATCAATAATTATGTGACCTCAATACAAGCTATTATCTGCGCTCAAATAGCAGTGAAATACATACGTCTGCCTGCAATCTGCACGGACGCGTTATTTTGCATGGCTTGATAGAAATTCACGATTTCATCCAAAGTAATTACGTGTAAGAAGGGTGGTAAGTAATGACATATTAAATTATAAAACTCCAGCTGCATCAACTTGGCGACAAAAGAACAACATCATTATTTGCATCATACTATCATTTATATCAAACAACTGGCAAATTGCCTGTAAGACATACGAAATACGAACTACACCAACACAAAGGGGCTAATGTTATGACATTCAAGCATCGTTCATATACACCTATGTACGCAATTTCTATAAGCAATATACTGATACTAACACAATACAAGTCATCGCCAAAGAACTGGACATATAAATAATACATGCTATTCGACCTTGCATTTTAACATCATTTTTGTACGCGTGCAACGATTTCAAAAATGAAAGCAATACCAAATATATAAAATATTAGTGGCAATGAATAGAGTTGTTAGTATGCACGATACAGTACTCACATGAATATCAGATTTACCATATACGGGCATTACCAAAGGCTGTACATGTGGCACACGTTCACTGTAGCTAAGATGTACCCGGATGTACGTGAAACAAACTCCTAAGGATATTCAATATTTTTGTAAACGGACAAAGTGTGTACTAGCATTCAGACATTGTCACTACATTCCGCTAATATCAAGGGATGTAATACAATGCATGTAACTCAATTAGTTGGCACGGGATTATTGCCCCTTTACATCACATGTAATCATAGTTTTAAGTCTAAGATCGAACAACTGATCACTCAAATCATAAATTATTTTTTCTATAAGTTGAATGTTGCATATATAACATATTTGTTTTTCTATTTCAATTTGCATGTAATCGGGATAATATATTTACAGATAAGTATGATTAATAGAAATAATATATTTACAGATAATCGTGATTATTAGAATTTCTTATATACGCCATATACGGATTTACGTGGAACAATTCCTAAGGATATTCAATATCTATGTAAACGGACAAAGTGTGTACAGGAATTAGGAATTACACTATATGATGTTATGTCTTTAAAGCTTTTTATAAAAAGACGAGATGTAGTTGATAATTGCTTTTTGTTTCATTTCATCGTGCCTCAGAAAGTTGCAATTCTGCTACTCTGGTTTGCATCTAGCCATTGAGTAATTAAACCGTAATTAAATTGAATAGTATTCTTTTGTATTGCTGTTTAATTTGAAATGCGATGCTATGAGGTTCATTGTTATTTACACTTATATGTTTTGTGAATAATTTGGGCCACGTGTGAGGTTCATGCGCACGTAAACCGGTTTAAATCCCCAATGCGTTGCATTGACCGTTTCAAGGTGGTGACCCCAGTTTTATTCATGTGTGTTTTGTGTTTGTTATATGATTTTGTGATGTGCTGTGTAATTAGTTGGCAATTGGTCACTTGCCATAAATAAAGGACCACGGGCTGCCAATAAGAGTTCTCTCATGCTGCCGCAACTGGAGTTTCGCTTTTTTTAAATGATGATAACATATTTATTTTGAAATGTGTATACAACTTGTTTAAAGGTTTATGATTGATTTATTGCCGCCGTTTGTTTTATATGTTCCTTTCTATTTCGATGTAAAAACAATATCATAACCTTTCTCAAATTATTAATATTAACTGACAATTCGCATTTTCTGGGTGCATCACTCCGTGTCACATGCAATGAAGCAAAGACATGTTACCTGAACAAATGCTATTGTATATGTCACTGATGCACAATTTGAGCTCACGTACACATTTACGTATAAATTGTATGTTAACCAACACGATTACTATAACTTCGAAATACTTGTTTAAATTCATAAGGTAAAACTAACATGTTTTCGTATATAACTAGCACAATGACAAATATTTAAATATGTATGTATTTATTTATTTATTTAATTGAAGTTTTTTTTTCTTCACATACATCTTTATTTTCACCATAGTTTGTTATGTGTATGTTTCTCTATGTACGTATATGACATATATAAGCAAATAATGCACATAAACACTAATTGCTCAGTTAGTTCGTTCGTTAAAGGTGTGATATTAGCGTAATTTCATATAACCTTGCATATACATGTATGTTACATGTCATGCAATATGTGATTTCATGCTTATTTTTGAAAATATATCTGTGTAAAATATAATCCCTTCAAAATATATAGATATTCGACTTACTTTATTAATTGTAAGTTGTTGTATACTTTTGCCGGGTTAAATGAATGATTTGATATTGGTATTATTGTATTGATAGTGCTGCAACAACATCTTATATATACCCGTGAACTAGACACAAAGCATATGAAAAATACTAGTGATACAGACAGATACAAGTATGTAGTTCAACATGCAAAACAACATACCCGTTGAGCACGTAAGCTCCGTTGGTCCTTTATCAGGCCCTTCAGATAGAAAACATATTGTATTTAATATACAATCCCTTACACACCATACAATTTGTATCCATGTAATAGTCTTATTATGTATAGACACATTACATTGTTACAAGATACATCGGTTGCAATGAAGTTACGCAAACATTATATTGTAATGTACGAGTATGATTTGAAACATTATAAGTGTAGTGGTCTACTGTCATTGCCAACACTAGTGCATACCTGCTATTTCGATGACATACATATATGTATTCGAAATTATTCATGGTTCCTTTATGTTTAATAATTGGGTTTCTTAACCAAGTTATAAAAATATCAATGTTTCAAATTGGCGATTAATTACTCCTGTAGTTTGTATATCGGTCTCATGTTTGTACAGGCGGACAAAAGTTCCTTTTCTATACACACAATATACACAATAAACCGACTAGTGTGAATATAATATATGAATATGTCTGATATCAAGCCGTAGCAAATTCCATTTGCATAAATTAACTAAAATATATACTCATTATTAACACGCACACGCAATCAGCGTTATATACTGCACCTATATTTTTGAAGGAACATTTAGTTTTGTATGGAATAATGTTCAAAGGAGATAGTGTCCGACTTTAAAAATCGCGATGGGGCTATTGTCCAAACTGGCACAATATGGAAGGGGCCAGTGTCCGCCCTGGATAAATCTTAAAGGGCCTAATGCCCGCCTATGGATTTTTGAGTAAAATGATAATGTCCGATGGGGTATTTTGCCTGTTATCATTTAAATTATGTAAACTATTGATAAATTAAAAGTTTATTCATGAGATTGTATTAAATTATTATAGAAATAGACTAGAATGATGAAACTATTATACCTTTCTTTCTGCATATGCGGTAAATTACAACACCAACGACAACGGTCATTATGACCACGATCGATACGACTATAGCAGTGATTTCTCCGGGTGCCAGACCACTTGTATTTTATGGTAATAATTAGCATTGGAAACAATTGCAACATAAGACATAGCATTATAATTAAAACACAGTCATTGATAACTACCAATTTATTTAACAGTATTTACGTAAAACGTTTTTTGAAACGTTTAAAACATAACAATTTAACTTATATTGTACATGTTCGATATACAAGTTGCTAATAAAACTAGTATGTAAATGAAACAAATGTTCAATGTATTTTCTGTGCACCATCACTTTTATGCATTTATGTTTTAATTAATAAATCCGATCGTAACGCATCACTATTATGAACACAGTGATAATTAGAGCTCCAATTCAAATTGGAGCAATAGTCCACAACAGTGATTAGGGTTTGTCTGGTTTTTCATGTGTTGTAGTGGTTATTTCTGAAACGACACAACTGTTTTGAAATGCAGCCACGTTTTTGTTGTCCACTCAACAACAAATATATTATAAACCAGCAGTTATATTCCCAAATAACAGTATTTCAGTTATGTCTGTCATTGACCATGTAGGTAATTGTACAGTTGAATGGGCCGTAAAAGAAACTTAGATATCATGTTTTATATATTCGTGTATTATTTACCTGTAGACGCTGCATCCGTAGTGCTTGGTCCAAATAAACAATCAACCTGAAAAATTAAACATTACCAATTAAATAACTGGCAGACATAAAATGACGAACAAAACTATGCAGACAACAACAGCCAAACATATATTTGAACAAACAGAAAGTAGCAGTGGCAGTATCATCATCATCAGCAGCAGCAGCAGCAGTAGCAGTAGTAGTAGAAGTAGTAGTTGTAGTAGCAGCAGCAGTAGTAGTAGTACTAGTAGCAGTAGAAGTAGTCGTAATTGTTGTTGTTGTTGTGGTAGTAGTACCAATTATACTACTCTTAGAAGCAGTAGTAATAGTAATAGTAGTAGTGGTAGTAGTAGTAGTAGTAGTGGTATTAGTAGTAGAAGAAGTAGTAGTAATAGTAGTAGTAGTAGTAGTAGTAGTAGTAGTAGTAGTAGTAGTAGTAGTAGTAGTAGTAGTAGTAGTAGTAGTAGTAGTAGTAATAGTAATCGTAGTAGAAGTATGAATAGTAGTAGTATAAATAGTAGTTGAGGTAGTAGCGATTTGTGCTTTTGAGTTAGTAGTATAACTTCTACTACTTTAAGTAGTAAAAGTTGTAGAAGTAGTAGTAGTAATAGTAATAGTTATAGTAATAGTAGTAGTAGAAGTAGTAGTAGTAGCAGTAGCAGTAGTAGTAGCAGTAATAGTAGTTGTAGTAGTAGTTGTTGTTGTAGCTGTAGTAGAAATAGCTGCAATAGTAGTACTATCATAATAAAATCAAAAGCAGCAGTAAAAGTAATGGTAGCAATAGTAGAAGTAGCAGTAGTAGTAGTAAGAGTAGCAGAAGAAGTAGAAGTAGTAGTAGCAGTAGTAGCAATAAAAGCAGTTGCATCAGTGGTAGTACTAGTAATAGTACTAGTAGTAGCAGATTGTAGTTTACATAGTAATAGAAGAAGTAGTTGTAATAGTGGTACTAATAGGAGTAGTAGTAGTAGTAGTAGTAATAGTAGTAGTAGTAGTAGTAGTAGTAGTAGTAGTAAGAGTAGTAGTAGTAGTAGTAGTAGTAGTAGTAATAGTAGTAGTAGTAGTAGTAGTAGTAGCAGCAGTAGTAGTAGTAGTAGTAGTACCAGTTGTAGCAATGGTAGTAGTAGTAGTATTAGTAGCAGTAGTCTTAGTACGTAAGGTACAAGTAGCAGTTTTAATAGTAGTAGTAGTAGTAATAGTAATAGTAGTAGTAGTAGTAGTAGTAGTAGTAGTAGTAGTAGTAGTAGTAGTAGTAGTAGTAGTAGTTGTTGTAGTAGTAGTAGTAGTAGTAGTTGTAGTAGTAGTAGTAGTAGTAGTAGTAGTAGTACCAGTCGTAGTATTACGTAAGGTACTACTAGTAGTTTTATTATTAGTAGTAGTAGTTGTTGTTGTATTAGTTGAAGTAGTAGTAGTAGTTGTTGTTGTTGTAATAGTAGAAGTAGTAGTAGTAGTAGTAGTTGTTGTTGTTGTTGTGGTAGTAGTAGTAGTAATAGTAGTAGTCGTAGTAGTAGTAGTAATAGTAGTAGTAGTAGTAGTAGTAGTAGTAGTAGTAGTAGTAGTAGTAGTAGTGGTTGTTGTTGTAGTTGTAGTAGTAGTAGTAGTAGTAGTAGTAGTAGTAGTAGTAGTAGTAGTAGTAGTAGTAGTAGTAGTAGTAGTAGTAGTAGTAGTAGTAGTAGTAGCTCCTTAGCTTATCTCGGTTTACCAGTTTATAAAACGTAGAAAACTGATATTATCATGGTTACTGAGATAGGCAAATAATACATTATACGTTCACGATAGAACCGATGCATGCATCAATATTAACACATATACTCGGCGGCATAATATGTGATGGTATTGATTAACTGTATGTGCACATTTGAGTTTTCTTATCTTATCAACGTGTTGTGTTATATCTCGTTTACATATCCAAAAACATGACACTATTAACGCAGCAACCCCGAGTACCAGCTACCAGTAATAATGTCGGCGAGTTGTCCAGCACTGTAACCTGTTTAGTGGAATAAATAAATTATCATTACAAATCGACGTGTCAAGGTATAAATGTGTTACTTACAACAATATACAACGTACACCAGCTATTGATTTATTAAATTGTATTACATACAATACAAACGTGTATGACGTCTGCACTTTATTATGTGGTATTCGCAATGATGACCACTGCGGTCTATTCAGTTACGTTGCCTGACGACCATTAGTTACTAAACACACCAACCGTTTAAAATATGCGTATAATCGCGACCCTTATAACAAATCGGTATAAAATGCGTCAGAGATTTGAGATGTGTGTTTTTTTATTTGGATACATTGTTGTATATTTTCTGAAAGACAAAAACCGTCAATTTGATTGGAATTACAATTCGATTTATTAACATATGAAACATTTTCAGTTTTAACAAATATTATGCTGTGTGATATAAGTTGTGTACGATGATGTCACTCTTCAATCAATATGAAATATAATACAGTAGTATAACTAGTGAATAAATTATTTGCCATTGGAATGTTTCTGCGTTGTTAATTCATTTGGAGTAGCTAAGAAAAAAAAAGGATGTCACATATAATTAATTCTACATTCAGCTTTAAAATAACATACTTATATAATTTTATAAATAATAATGTTTAAGCGATGGTTCATACAACTATTACAATACGTCGGTGTTTGTATTTAACAATATTGTATTACTTGAACATGGTAGACTTATATTTAATAGTGATAATGTAGGTGTTATTGGTGAAATATATTATTCCTCATAGTGCAGCAGAACAACGCCAGTGTATCTCATTCGTTCGTTAAATGTAATGCTTTACTAGCACATGTGTACACTGTTGAATTGCAGAAACATTCCAGCTCATCTTGTGCATTGTCATAACAATGGCTGCCGACAATCTGTTGAATCACGACTGTTTGTTCAGAACTTCCGTCTGGTGTCCTAAGTCAACTTATTAGCGTGGCCGGAGATGATGTAGAAAATGTGAATGGTATTCTGCTACCCACATTCTGTTCTCCGATATGTGATGGTTAATGTTGTGTTCTGTAATATACACGCCTCTTGTTATGCCTTATGGTTCAGTGCAGTTAATGTCATAAAAGTATTAGTTTTGTGTTTTTTCTTGCATAATTTCTACTACGAACTAACTGTACAAAACAAAAATGGTTAATAATAGTGGTTGTTTAAATAAAGGTCGTGATTTGGAAATAATACGTGTTTTTACTCTTTTTCTGATAATACAATACATACATCTTTCGCAGTTTATTATGTGTCACACAGAGAGCGTGTGTATGTTTTTCAACGAAGTCAAATTGTATGCGTGTGTTTATCAACGAAATCATGTAAAATTCAGGAAATGAGCCACGCTGTATGTATTAATTTTTGTTAAGATGCGTACACGTGCTATCTTTGAGAAACACTTTTCGTTACACGCGCCAGTCCCAGTGATGTGGGTATATGAAAAAATGTTTAACTCACCTTAACAATATTTACATGCTAGGTTGGTTGTGATTTAATCAATGTGGGGGATTTTAACTGCAATTATCTGGAACCGCCATGATAAACACAATAATTAAATAATAATCACTTTTTTAAAAGTGTATATCAATTGTGTCAATATACTTGTGGCCAGTCATGGTTTCTGCCTTACAGGTATAATCAAGCCAGTAAGCGTTCACTCCTTGTTTAGATATGTTGTTTAGTTTGTCCATAGTTATGTTGTTTAGAGGAGATTAAATAAATCGTTGACTTGTTCAGGTTGTAAGCTTTTTGAAGAATAGAAGGAGTAACATGAAAAATAAATATAGCAAAAAGTTCTTTATTGTCGTGTACACGACGCAGATGTTCAACTTGGCATTCTTTCAATGGTTTATTGAAACCGATTTCTTTTGCAGTCGTAGTTATCAAATTATTTTGTTTCAGTTAATGTACCAGTAAATCATCGTATATCCCTCTGTGGTCGAAATTAATGCCTATTACTAAAACTTTCCTTTTCTCTTCTTTGATAAAAACCATTTATTTAATGCTAAGTAGTGAAATATTGAAAAGTATCAGTGAGATATGTTCATATATCACTCACAGTGAGGGACTATTTTTTTAATTTTATTTGATTTAGACAATATTTAATTGTAAGTGTTGTCACCATTTACCATACAGAATTACCAAAAATAAAAGTAGTAAAGATTAATAACAACAAATGTTAAGAATACCTCTCCGATATATTGAACTGTGTTTTCTCTTTCTTCCTCTTGGATTTTTCTCAGTCGTGTTGAGCTAATTAGACTAGTACAGACCATGTATTGCGGGTACAACTTTTATCCACAAGGCATTGGAGCTGGTCACATTGGTCCAAACTTAAATTTAGCATTTAAAGTATGTATTGTATCCTTGGCACTGTATTAATTCCCGCATACTACACTTGCAATTGCACGTGTTGTTTATTTTTGCTGTGAACAATAGTAACAAGGTCAATGGGATACCGAATCGAGGCTCCTCCATTGTGTCACCGTTGTAAACATACATTTTTGGGAGTTTGTTTTATGTACTTTTTAAATGAAATGTTTGTATTTATTGGTTCAGTCAAACTAAATAATATCTTATCTTACTAAAACAATCAAGTTTTCTCACACTCAATGGTCTTCAATGCCTTTTTTCTGTCTTTGAACCGGACACCTGACCTAGTTTTGCATAAAAAATGGCGGATGACATTGAACTTTGGGGAAAACTCCAGTACTATATTTTACAAATTACCTTCTTTTGGAGAGCTTTTTTGTGTAAAACGTCATCAATTATGTAGAAAGCACATGTTTGGCGACATTTTAAGCGCAGACGTAATGAAAAACGACGAGACAGAAAATCAAGCGAATTGGTAAGAAATCACCCATATTTGATCATGCGTATTGCTAATTAGACTGTTTTGGAATAAATTGTACTATGATTTTTAAAAAGAAGATGCATTTAAAAGAACTTTGAGCCCACATGTCTGTGAATATTTTTTGCCGCAATTTGCCGCGATGCAGTTGAACTGGGAGGGTATATATTTCGGACATTCAATATTTCGGATACACAAAGATGAGCTGGGAGCGTATATATTTCGGACAATCTATATTTCGGATACACAAATTATTCATATTATTTGAAGTGCATGTTGTTAATAATAATTAACATAATAAATAAACAATATTGTTTTAGTTGATTCAAACTGTATTAGAAGAGATAATGACCTGTAGAAATTTGACTTTTTTCAGATGTTCTTGTTATTTTGTTAGGAACTATAATTAATAATTATATCATTATATTTTATGATTGTTAGAACTTAGAGTTAAGTGTTCGCAGCATTCATCATCACAAACTGGAAATTTCATACAATCATGGAACTAGTTTAACCATACAAATAAATGGTTTGTCCAGATGTTTTCTTGAGATTTAGACTTTTATATGGTACATTATTAATTAAGGTTGTATCACACAGAACCCATTTTCAATATATGTTGTTCTTTTGCATTGACCGTTCCAAGGCGGTGACCCCAGTTTTATTCATGTTTGTGCGTTTGTTATGTACGTGTGTGTCTTGTCTAGTGCATTTGTTTTGTGTCTCACTGTTTGGCAATTGGTTCCTTGCCATAAATAAAGGACCGCATTGTATAATAAGGTTTCTCTCCTGCTGGTGCAGCTGAAGTTTCACTTTATGTGTATTTGTTGTTGCAGGGTATCTGAGAAAATTCTCGATCGGAACGGTGTCATTGTGGTGGTCCAATTTGCCACGAGTGGGCTTATACTTCACAGTGCATGGTACCATCGGCTCTGTCCAGTTCAACTGCAAGTGAGCCTGAAAGTGGATCCAGTCTGACTCTGAGCAGCGACTATTTCAAACTGCACGAAGTATGTTGTTTGTAAAAAAAAAAAAATCATGATAATATAATCATAAATTTTATGTCAGTCTCTTTGCTGTTGCTGAATAAGCTCATGGTGGTTTTAGCATTAAATGAACTGTCCAGATCTCGACTAAGAAATGAATTCAGAATTAATGACTATGTTAACAATTTGTCACAACTGTTCACTAGATTTATTAAGTAAGAACTATTTTTTTTTATAATTGTCAATCTTTTTGCCTGTCAATGTTTTGGTGTACTATATTCTGGCGTTATTCTAACAATAAACGACACATATTAACCATAGCAATTGCTTTTTGGACCCATAATTAAAGATTGAATGGTTAGCTTGTAATGAACATACTTCTTGCTTCATACTTCTCACATTTAATAATCAATTTTAATTTCTAATAACAATTCATATTAAGGTAATCAGTCCATTATTGGCCTCCTGGTAAACATAGTTATTTCTGAAGACATGTGTAAGCCACGGAATTTTCCAAAGTAAGCAAGTTGTTTCCATGTTGTTGGTATGGGTCTTCGGCATACAGACATCTTCCAATGTAGGCCGGAAACTGATGATATAATGATGGATTTCCTATCAATAATCAATATTTAACTGATTAACACTTTTTAAAATGAAATGCAATCTTGTAAGTGACTTAACATATTGCAAATAATTTTGTCGTGTGTGTTTTCAGGTTCCCGGGTATCGGGAATATTTCAATATCATCTACGAAGGTGACGAGGCAGTTTATGTTTACAAGCTCCTGGAGGACTACGAAGCAGGAGATCTGAAAGTCCTGGTGTAGGAGGTATTGCATACTCTGAAATAGTTTAGTTACAATGGTGAAAAGACTGGTGTGCTTAGAAAAATAAAAACTATTTCACTGAATGAGACATTGACACAATTATCATTTAGGGTTTAATTTTTTTAGTTACCATGACAACTTTTTTATCCGATAACTTCCAGCTATGTAGTATTAAAGCCTCATGTTAAATTAATTCTTCTACAGTGGATCGTTTTTGTTTTAAATGATATTACAACATGTTTATTTTGCTAGAATGTTGTATTTTAGATGCATCGAAAATTATACATACGATAAACTATAGGCACATTTGATGATAGTAATGGAAACTTAAACATGCAATTACTTTGTTATCCTCATTGACTGATACTTTATTAAAAGTACATTGCTCTCCTTTTTGAAATATCTTTCTGTTGATGTGTATGTAACATTAGAAGCTTTGCACTTGGATTGTCACAGTAAAATTGCATTATATGCATAGACTTGAGACGTTCTTATTTTCCCCTCAATTTTTGGATAACCAAGGCAACTTCAAAATGCAATAACTTTCAGACCGCTTAAGATAAATGCTTCATTTAAAGTGCATTGATCTTCGGATTGAAATATCTTTCTTTTGATGCATGATTTTATAGATTTTTCATTTGGATTGTCACAGTAAAATTGCCTTAAGTGCATAGACTTCAGACGTTCTTTTTTTGCCTCACCTGTTTGATAACCATGGCAACTTAAAAATGCAATAACTTTTATACCCTTTATGATAGAGGCTTCATTTAAAGTGCATTGATTTGCATTTGGAAAGACCTTTCCAACGATATATAGTAATGTATATAAATCTTAAGTTCAAAAAATGGCCTGTCTTTGTTAACAATAGTCTTCCTTTGTTTACATAATTGCTGTATTGCCGGTTCTCCAAAATCAAACAAGAATTAAAAGTAGTAATAACTTGTGTTCATTAAGCAAGCACATATTTATATATTAGTTTGCGTGCATCCAGTCTGTATATCCAGTAATCACGCTTCAGTATTTAAGTATTCAATGTGCTGTTGTAATGTCCTATTCTACGCCATCTTGTTTTATTCAAATTCTCGACCGACCTTTAACCCAATTATGTTGTTAAATCCCAATAACTAATATAGACAACATTTTATACGTATAAG
>CM051029.1:5258953-5421453 GCA_027627225.1 Congeria kusceri | reverse complement strand
GTCTTGCTACATAATTGGAAAGGAGCCGTAAATATAGATATATATATAGAGAGAATAATAAATATTTGAATATACGTTTTTTGAGGAAGTTGACTCAAGTACTCCAAACATGATCGCGAGAGTTGCAATTGCACGATTTAAATGCGTTACGTGTGACTTCCATACAGTTATTCAAACAAACTTCTGAAGTATATTTGCTCAAAACTTCTACCAACCTGACCAATTTAGGGTATTTTTTGAAAAATTTAAACAATGACTACCGTTGCACAAATCTCCGGTACACTATGTACCCTTCGAAATTAAAACAATAATTACTGCTCCAGTGCGCATTCATTGCGTATCAATATACATAGATGTAGGACAAATTGCATTAAACATAGACTACCGATTTAATCAGTGAAAATACTTGTATTTAGTACCAAACAATACATAACATCTTTACTTAGTTAAAATCTTTAGTTTCAGTCCAGTGACCGACCTCGTGGAGAATGTAGGCAAGGTTCCATTTAGTGAATAGTAAGTATTTAACGGATCACAAGAAATGTGTTCATCTCTGAATGTTCTGTTGTACTTTAGTAACACAGTGCTTCTGTCCTCTTGTCTTCCTGGATATAACCAGCGGTAAGTTGGAGGCAGAACAATGGAACTCAACGGGACTTTCTTCACGGACAATAAGGTATCCCGATACGATGGTGCCATTCATTGTAATAGCAGGCTTTGAAACAGGAACTATTACAAAATAAAATATCACTTAACACATAGCATCCAAGGGATTGGTTGAATGAGAACATGAATAGGCTCTTCATAATTCTTACCTTACCGAGACACTGCCTACTTTGCTTAAAGTGACGGCTCTTGTTTCATACACATATACATGCTGCACGTATTACGTATTGTGTATCGTTGATTTTCATGTGAATCGACCCTGATTATAAATACCATTTCATACAGACACGCATGCCAATAAATAATACACATAGTCGATAACTTTGATATTTGTGTTATTAGGTCATATTTGAATTAATGAGGATGTTTTACTTTATTTTAATTTCCGTGTACAGTACTTGGTTGAAACATGACTTATGCAAAAGTCATACGATTGCATCGTAAGAATTTACTTGAACACAACACGATACAATTAATACAATATAGAAAAAAAGTCGGCGCATGCGTTTGTTTATGCATTCGATATTGTAGTGTATGGATCGTTATGTTGTTGTTATGTTGTTGTCTTTTTAGCTATCAAATGATTATGGTAGTATAAATAAATTTGCATTTTGGGAAAAACAAACAGTCGATATAAAAAATATACACACGTAACATGCGCAAGCGCACGTTAACACGCACACGTGATTTACACCAGCAACACACAAGTATCCCAGACACATACACGAAATGATACATACGTGCATAAAGATTTTCAGACGTACCTTCAATTTGAATACATATTGACATCATCAGACCGTTCTCCTTATAGCAGCTGTATTCCCCTGCTGTGTCGTTCGTGATTTTCAGTATATAAACATATACAGAATTAATGTCAGCATTTGAGGAAACATTGTAGAGACCAACAACTGAAGTTGTTATTGAGCACACAGAAGCAAACAGAGAAACGCATTCACCAAGGTATGATTGTCCCTTGTAGCACAATACTTTTCTTGTTTCTGTGTCAGTCCAGTTGTAATGGAAACCTAACTGCACGTTTTGAACTCCTTTTTCAGCATTTTGATAAACACAGGAAGCTGGAAATCAAGCATACACATTTCCTCACCAAAAGTGTTATCTGTATAAACATGTATGACTTATTAACGTGAATAAATAAAGATCATGAGTATCTACAATTAGACGTTTGTCATAATTACCTTAAACAAGACAATGTTTAATGTATCACGTTTGCACTTGTTTTTGTTTTCGGTTGTGTATATCACTGTCATTTAGAATCCAATGTTAGTATTCTACTATATTTCAAACACTGAATTGTGCATTCCAACAACCACTTTCGGATGTGTTGGACATTCAAGCAATTACCTAACATGCATTTTAATAAAACGTATCGGATAGTAACGCTGTTATTAACAAAACAAACTAGTGAAAGTTTATAATATTTGCGAAAGAAAAAAACCTGTAAAATATTGCAACTATCTTTTCCATTTTACGAACGCATATTTATGTATCATATGCGCGCGGTTTTGCACGGACCTCGATTTTAAGTCGCATTCCATTGAGTACAGTAGGGATTTAAACTTCTGGCTGTAAGCAGTGTCCTGGTTTTAAGTATTCGGTCTGTTTTTAAATTGTATAACCTAAAACATAAATTCAACAACGAACGGGAGCATTTCTAATAATCTAAGCAATCTATACATGCTCAAATCTCATGGCAAATACTGACTAAAATATTTGCAAGTTTGATGATTTATGTCGACGCGAGTCATCTATGACATCAACAAGATACTAGTACATTGGAAAGTACATACATTGATTAAAGGGGTTACGTGTTGTGGACTATAATTGATCTGAAACTCAACGTGCATCCGTGGTAGATACACATTCCTAGGGTTATATATTTATCACGAATCAGTTTGACGGTAACCAGAGCAACAAATCAACATTCAGAGGCACGAGAATACAACACAAACGAGAATAGCGACATCTTCTTGATTGCACAGGTTTAAGACATACTAATACTTATTACTATTTAGTTGATTTTTAAGAGCATCGGTATCCGGAATGTATTCAAAGCAATATATTAAATGGATCCTAAATATTAAGATATTTCGTGATGAAGAATAACGCTGTAATGTCAAATTGCCACAATAAGACATTTTTTAGTTGTATCATCTTCACAAAATGTACCAATTGTATAAACGAACAAAAAATATTGTTTCAATTTTTTTTTATAAAATTATCTTGTGTAAGTACAACGCACTTATATTAAGTATTTTAACTTAAAGTTTTATTTGGTTTGCAGAAAGTTTGTAAGTCTTACATTCTTTCCAAGTATCACCTGGTAATAATGCCGCTTGTACGCATTCGGTGGTGAAAATGCAGACTATTTGCATATGTGTTTGTTATTAATAATTCACTAATTCATTGATACACGTCAATGCTTTGCATGACATACTTTGAAAAAAGAGCTGAGAATGTATTCAAAATTCAAAATTCATTACTAAATGATAAACTTCATTCTTACCATCAAACGTGTTTCTTCAGATACCACACTATAACGAGCATCAGTGTATTCCGTAGTATAAACACGGTCATGTAACGTGTTAATGTGTATCAATACGTTACTGCTGATATTTAATTAAAGAGTAAACATACACCCATAACACAAACGGAGGCCTGTTATAGTTGTGTTTCCTTAAATGCAATATATGTCATGCGATAATGTTAAATGCTTACTATCATGATTCGCGTCACGATTAAAATCGTGGTCTTAATCGTGGACCAATCATTGTAATCCTATCATATCTTGTCAGTTGTGGCAATCGTGTTAGTCGTAGAAAAAATGTAAAAGAATCAAAAATAATCTACGATTAACACGATCAACTGCAATCAATAGTCCATCTGGATCATCGCATCATATCTTTTCATATCGTAACAAAGCTCGACAGATCGTATGTAATCGTGCATCCTAATCGTCGTGATTTTGATCGTTCGTAGACAAGAAGAAACACCACCCACTGTTAAGATGTGTTGATATATCAAGGAACAATGAAGTCAATAGGCAATTGGGCTGTATTTATATCCTTCGGGTCCAGTCGTAGCTCAAAGTGTGATCTCCATCGATCATGATTGTGAAAGACATCGCGACCATAATCGTATCCTATCGTCACGGAGCGCATTGTTTCGTGATAAGCGTATCGGAACTTATCTATTCGAAATAAAACGTCCTAATTCGGGGAAATCGATCGTGATGATCGTGTCAGATTGGGACCCAATCGTGGACTCAATCAAAATAATCCCAGCGGAACATGTGTACTCGTATCTAAAATGAAGATTAGACCGTGGCAGATTGTGACACCTGTAATTGGCAAATCGTAACCAGATCGCAAAAGAGCGCAAAACATCGTATCCAAGTATGAAATCTCAGAGAAAGACCACGATTAGCTACGAGTGACCAATCCTGGCGTTTATGACTGATCGCACGATAGTGGAAACCTAGCATAAGATATGTTGTTCATTAGTTTATGACACCTCCAGAGAATGATCATTTTTTTCTACCGCAGTTAGCACGGAAGTTTGCTACATGACCACTATGCCAGAACTGTAGTACCATTTACTTACAAGGCACATTGACATTTGTTTCAAAAACAAGTCAGGTATAGTATTATCACTCGCGTGGACCATTGGCGATCGTATACTTGAACACCTGTGGAGGTAAAGCAGAGCATGCAAGTGAAACATTGCAAGTTAATAGTGAAAGTGGTATGATCGGACCATCCATCGCGTCGTCTGACTAAGACGTTCAGAAGATGTATTTTCTAGAGTTAGAAGTGCTAACAAAATGGAGTTAGTTTTGAAAATGAACTAGTAGAATTAAAACCTCGTTTTGATGACGTTTTAATTTTAACGTGATCGTTTTTTTCTGACCATGACCATGCGTTGATATTCACTGAAATGTCATGCAAGTTTGATCTATGTAGACTAATACAAGTCTGAGCATATTCATCGGCGTTTAAGAAGCGTTTTCTTCGACAGAGAAGACAGTGTACGGTACCATAATTTATGATATCAGTTTACTGACTATACTTGCACATACATGTTTGATATTAAAGGACGTGTTTGCTAAACTGTCAGTGAGCGTTCATGTTAAGCTGTATCAGTTTTTGTAACGCCGATTGATAATTTAGCTGAACAAATACCACCTAACGCCGATTGATAATTTAGCTGAACAAATACCACCTACTATTGTTTTAAATAACCACACATGTATTTTACGAGGCTCTGGCAGAACGAATGTTTTACTTTCGGAGGCCGTGCATAAAAACATTCAATACTAACCGAGTTGTGGTATTTGTTACAACGATATACAGACGTGACCATAGAAGGAAAAACATGGATTATAGAATAAAAAGTAGTATCGAAATGTAGAAAATAATGCAAGACGTATACAAACGGACAGGACATATTCTGTGTACGTCACATTTAGTGAACAACACACTTGACCTTAGACAAAAAGAGTACACACTAAACGCGAACCTTAGCCTGCCTGAATTGTGTATGACACGAATATTCTTAACAAGCCATGCCCGTCTCTACTATGTGTCCATAAACCAAATGTGTACCTCATTCAATGATATATATTGGATATAACATCATTCTAGCACATTGCTATACTGTATATGCATGGTCGAAAATTGAGACAATATACATATTTTCACTCGCGCAACCGCTCCTGAAAATATTAAATGTCTCCCTTTCCGGTGACGATATCTCGCGTTATCACACCGAAAACAAACAAATATCCCCTATATATTAATATTCACATAAGTGAAATCGAAACAAATTCAATTCACCTCTTCCAGTTGCAGTTTCTGCAATATTACTTATTGCATAAAACATGGCCGCAATTCTAAACGATCGAATTAAATCAAACATACTTATTATGTTTAATGAATAATATAAAATACGATTCAATTTGTAGTCGGTTTACTTTTACTTTTTTTTACAAAGGTTCTTAATTGTCAGCTGCCTGTTTAGATAATAAATGCAAACTGGTGATATGCTCAACTGGTTAATGAATCCAGGCTGAATAGCATAGCAGTATAGTACATTTATTGTGTTAAAAAATATAGTCATACACTGTGTATATGCTGACCAAACGATTGAATCAGTCATTACAAACTTAAGTGTATGTGTAGATACATGCGTTTGGGAAAACGTGTGTGAATTGTACAGTGACATTGGTGCGTATTATGTGAATACACAACTCGCTATCAAGACAAATTATCTGCAGTGGTTGACAATATCAAAATGATGAATATGAAGTGTTATCTGGCACATTTAAAATACATTCAAATTCCCGCATTGTACGCCAACAATTCTTACATAAATACTACAGTAAAACACTTACTAAACTGTTGTTAAAGTTTGAATGCACTGTGCAAGCACAGTTCTAAAATACAATTAAATATACGCTAACGCGATCTATAGTCCTAAGTGATATGGATGATATCACAGATACTAGTAATCCATTATACGTTTAGAATCAATGTGATTAGTATTTACTTATTAGGTGGGTATATCCACAGTTACTAAATGTATAATAAGAGAAGTTATGTGCTTGTATGTGCATAATTGTCCTCGATTCTGAAACATATGACTTCCAGAGGCTCTGGTCGCTGGATAGGTGTATGATCTGGATTAGATGTGTATCTAAGATGGATGTGCGTAGGGTTTAATTTTTAAATGATCTGAATTGGACGCGTGCCAGAGATGGATGTGCCTATGAACTTAGTTTGATGCGTGTATAGTCTGAGTTGGGTTCGTGAATGAACCGAGTTGTATGCCTGTATGGTCTGAGTTGGACGCGGGTATAGTCTGAGGTTTATGCGTGTATGGTCTGAGCTGGATGCGTGTATGGGCTGGGATGGATGTGCTTGATTTGAAATGAATGTAGTCTGAGTTTAAAACGTGTATATACTGAGTTACATATAAGGCATATCATGCAGGTAGCAACAAAAAAACTGTAAACACTATTTTAACCAGTATATCCATCATCCGTTTTACTTTATTTTTACACCACTAGTATGTAAGACACAACGAAACACACATTACATTAACAAATGAACATCTAGTTTTGTCTTTGTTTTTCATATGTACGCACGTTATTACAATTCCGCTGTATGAGTTAATTAAGATTTTTTTTTTCCTCACCATGGGAGTTATGTTGATGGCGTCGTTGGTTTGTTTGCATGTGGGTTATTTCGTCGTATAGCAATTTTACGCAAATTATTTGATTTTGTTTGGTGATTCGAAGCACCGTCTTGATTCATAAAGCGTCTTAAAATAATATAATATATTTTCACAGAAGGCCAATCTTATGGTGTATAGTTCATGAGTTACACAACACATTGATACATGAGCTGCCCGGACGACAGTCTGGGCTCTCCAAGTGATTTATGTTTACAACATTTTCTGCTGGGACGCTTTGTTTACAACATACACATTTGTTTGTAAGAAAACTGGCATTCACATATAAACTCAGCGGTATTAACTATTTAAGGTTAATCTACTTTCCACCGACAAAACAAACAGACAAATGGTGCAGCTCCGGGAGCAATAAAACACTCAGTTGGATGTTCCCGAACCAATCAGCAATTTCATGCAGACTTGTTATTCTCATCAGTGACAGTTAAATGATTATACCAGAATCCCTGCAAAGCTTACCAGCACATCCCTGCCCAAACAGTTGAGGGGGCCTAAGATAGACCCGCAGCCAGTATGAAAACTGTGTTTTGTTAATCCTAAACCGAATAGAAAACCCCAGTCCAAAATAAAAGTATATACTGCGTTATACAAATAACATACATACAAAGACCGGTGACAAATTATGTGTTAAATCATTTAATTTGCATGCGCTTAGTCAATATATGCTAGTACACAAATATATATATTCAAATGTTCATGGTAGTGTACACTGTACACGAACACACATACATATATATACATATATATATTACTCAAATCTGAATAAGTGGCAAAGATCATGGCATTGTACATACAAACATAACAAAGTAAATCAGGTTTAATTTTTACAAACAATTATGATATATAATCTACATTGACTTTGTACATCATGCAATTTACATTACAGGAACGTTCGAGTCCATAAAGTTCCTGCAGAGTCTTAATGACAGGGCCATCAGTTATTTGGTATCCACACTTCTACAGAGAGTGTCAACACTTACATTTAGCTAATGCTTTGAGTCATAAGGTTTGCTCCACGCTTGTCATTTAGGCCACAGTGATACGGTTAGAAAGAATCTTAAACGACTCAATTCTTCTTATGGCTCGTTCAACGTGCACACTGTGTTTGTCATTTTTTCTTGTAAAAATGTACATCGTTTTCTGACATTTGCTGTCCATACGTTGCAAATGGTAGAATGTTAAATTTAAGACCAACACTATTGACACATTCCTCAATGTTAAACGCATTGTTTATAATCAGACCATCACCCTCTAACACGTACCGAGATTCAGTCAGACATTGCAGGTGCTTCTTGAATTCAGACTGCTTGAAAAATCTTTGTCTGAAATTGAACGGCTGAACAGCATTGAGACAAACCTGGCCGATCTCTATGGAGCAGATGCCACCAGTCCGTTCAGGGTGTTGCTAGATTGTTATTTCTGTACAGTTCAAAATTGCAAATGTATTTGATAAATTATTTTTGCATTCATCCGGCATATTTTTTGTTTTAAATAATTCAACTTCTGTGTACCAAATATATACCTGTCCAAACATTAAATATATGTAATTAATCTATGAACTGAAGGTAATGCATGCATGCTGGACAGAAATTGCAAATCTGTGTGCAAGATCCATTATATCAAAGTTCTTTCGCATTTTGCAAAGAGTTAAGAATAACTGATCTTTTAATTAGAGCGTTTTTGCTTGTTTTAAATTGCATTTTCCAAAGTTAATAGTGTAAGACTACATTTTTTTTATAAAAATAAAAAAAATAAAACTTTCTCTGAAACCAGTATAACACATTATTAGTTTTGTATGGCCAATAATATGGTCTACAGATAAATGGCTTTGGGCTGCTTTCTGTTCCCTGGTATGTTGTCTGGCTTGTTCAATCAGGTCCACACGGGCTTTTATGATTACTATAGTTAAAAGCTGAACATTATTAAATGACGAAGTGAATATTTGATAGCATGTATAATAACATCTAAAAACCTGGATGCGGCGATGCCTATGAATATATTGTACTATTGTACTGTAAACACGGTACCATGATAATGCATACAGCTAGACCCCAACATTATTGTGGTTACATTGCTGAACTCATTCACGGCGCATTTTTATCGTAGTCCAACATGGGGCAGGGATGTTTTCTACTCACCCCGAGTACAGCTCATTATAGAGAAAAAAGTATGGAGATACAACTGAAAACATCGTGTTAAAAAACCCTTCAAATATAATTCAAATGTAAAATACACTCAATAGAATTCAATGAAAAAACATGTGTTCGTTTTCGGTGTGATAACGCGTTATATCACCTCCGAAAAGTGAGACAATCGCTCATGAACATATGTATTGTTTCCCGTTCCGGTAAAGATATATATTACACCAACCGCAAACAAATATCCTCTATATATTAGCCATTCCGCAGATCTAAACTTAAAGCAATAGATCTGTGTTGCATTTTTTTTCTGTCAGATATACCCATACTTGTGTATTTTGTGCTCAAAACACAATGTGCTACCGAATATAGAACAATGGCAACAGTTTTTGGTGAGAAAAGATCCTCAATTCACATAATAAGAAATACGTGCAGACAATGATGAAGATATCATCCGCGAAACTATTAAAATTAATACTGATCAGGCTATGTATAATGCCACAAAATTCATATTTAAAAATGTTTCAAACTAAACGTACGCACATTTAAGTACTTTATACCCCTGGACTAGTTTAATTGTTTCTACATTTTAATATTTACCGATATTGCTCCTTTTAGACTTGACATTTCGTTTTTACCAGCAACACTTGCGTCTTGGAATGCGTCCCTTCCTTAATTGTTCGTCTTTGTTTAATGCTACCTTTTTTGGTTTGGTTATTTTGATGATACACTGTATTTGCCCTGAACGTGTATATGCACGTGCTAATCGATCCATACCGTTGAAAACGGAAGTACAAACGTAACAATAACTCGCACTTTACGTTGAAATACAACTTAAACAATTCATTATCATAGTTATAACAACATGATTATTATTTTTAAATGGGTGTTCTGGTGCTGCATATTACACATATTAGATCAAGTAAGCGACTTCTTTTAATGGCCATATTTGAGTATAATTCAGAAAGTTATTTAAGAAAGAAAAAGCATTGGCTTAAAATATGTTAAACAAAATTGAATATACATAATAGGTACATAACTCGTAACACATTCCAATATGCATACCCTGTTTTGAGTAATATTGTTATAACTTGCATTCATGCTGTGTCAATCACTAAGAACTAGCTCTACAGTATACACTCTAAACCAATTAATCAAAACACCTACACAACAATTATGTATGATTCAAGGTGCGTTAAAATTATCCACACTCGTTATAATCATTGCAGCAGATCCATTGCTAATTTTCATATATACCGCTTAATCGAAAACCAAACCTAGTTTGCTTTCAACAAGCTGTACATATGTTGCAGTTGAAAATAACGGTCATTTTTGGAAAACGATTTTTATTTCAAAAATGAAATTCGCCAACGTTATCCTATTGTGAACGACTATGTTTGATATACCCACGCATTTCTCATATATCGTGTTGGTAATGAGATTTGTGTATATGCGGCGACATTCTTTGATATCCGATAGTCGTGGATATGCAAAGTTGTATACACTTTTAGTGTTTTCTGATAAACTCTGAATACATGGTATCAATATGTATATACGTGTAATAAAGACCGGCTAACTGAATATTACGCATGTTTTTGTAATTGTCGCATTTCAAATATTTCAGCCCAGCCGTGTGATGTTTCACTTGCAACAGAGCGCATGCTCGTAAACTTGGGGTCGAGGGTGACATTAAATGGTCGCTGATTACTGGATGTCCGTTCCCTCAGTAATCGATGGATCTGTATACTCGCTTTCAAAAAATATAATAAACAATATAACGGAGCTTAACCTCACGGTCTTGATTTTTAAGGTGGAGAATTCTGGCACGTATTCATGTTTCCAACAGGGTACAACCGATATTGCGTTCGTTAATATATCATACACAGGTAATTATTTTAAATTAATAACATACCTGTTTATTTCAGTGATCAAAATTGTAAAATGTGTGCTCTTCTTGTTGTATTTAAACATCAGGGAGCAGTTTCATCAATGTTTACAGTAGCAATTTTATACAGAATTGCAACTTGCAACGCGTATTCCGTTTCATTAAAAACGCGCTTATGTTGG
This sequence comes from Congeria kusceri, assembly GCA_027627225.1. Taxonomy (NCBI): domain Eukaryota; kingdom Metazoa; phylum Mollusca; class Bivalvia; order Myida; family Dreissenidae; genus Congeria; species Congeria kusceri. The sequence goes on along the minus strand of CM051029.1, from coordinate 5,410,315 downwards.
TTGAAAAATTGTATAAGAATTTTGCAACTGCCTCTGTATCCTTGCGAGTTTTTTAACCTCGATTTCAGTCCGATACGTACAATATAAGGATTTTGTATTACGCTTTCGTGTGCACGTTATAATTACATAGCACAATAATGATGATGATGATGATGATAATAATAATAATAATAATAATAATAATAATATTAATGATAATAATAATGATAATAATAATAATAATAATATTAGTAATAATAATAATAATAATAATAATAATAATAATAATAGCTTCGCAACACAGCCTCCGAGTGTGATAAATGTAAAACGTCAGTTTTATAGGAATGCGTGTTTCCAAATATTGCTGGCACACTGATTCCTATTTTTGCACCATCCGAACATATCATTGCTTAAACTGCCAGGCAGTTGCATGGCCAGACTTGAAGTAAGTTTTTATGATTTCTGATGTTTAATTTTGTGCATTGCACATATGTCATGTACTTCAATAATTATATTCTTTATTACATATATATATATATATGAAATATATTTGTATTGCATAAACATTAATCATATATATTTGATCTAAATATCTTTACATTCTGAAGCCGTATTCACAAGGTTCCTAATGACAATCTTAACTAAGATCATAATATAGGGGAATATTTTCAAATTCAATTTTCCTCGTAAAAACTCAATGTTTATACTTAAATATGGTGAAATAAGAATATTGTGTTTATTTTTTACTTGAGTAAAACCATTTAGTACAAAATTAACTTGAAATGAACCCACTTAAGTATTTTCTAATTTTAAAAGATTTACTTAAGTTTATACTAAGGAGCTACGTGGCTCGTTTTAATGTGTTATGTATATTGTGAATGTTGAACAAACAGTTAGTAACTTGCCTTTAAAGAAGGACAATATGAAGTTTGTAAGTGTTTCCTTTCTCTGATGTGTCCCGAGTCCGATATATTGTATACTAACCGTTTAAAATGTACCTGACATCTTGTTTGATTGTATTGTATTTTGTGTGTTCAATGTAATAGATTCGTGGATGTTGTTGCTCGTTTGCCGAGATCTACGCATGATGCGGCAATTTTGATAATTGTCGGCTTACGGTGAATATTTGTAATAAGTAATTTGAACATGTTAACAAATATGTTTGGAAGTATGGCTAAATGATAGTTAAAATACATTTATTTTGTTTTAGAAAGCTACAAACAGGCCATTATTCGTATCACATATTTTGGCCAAGTGGACAGGCCAGGTGGAAACACATAAAGGGCGTATCCTTCTGGGAGATAGTGGGTACGCCAATGGCAAACCCACAAAACGGACGGGAGCAACTTTACAACAGACGTCATCGACAAGGGCGCTTGTGTGTTGAGAGAGCATTTGGTCTCCTCAAGTCCAGATTTAGGTAAATGCAAACATAATCATTTTCACAGATTCACCAAACCTAATGAAATGTCGGTGTTATTATATTTTACACAATTTCGATGATTGACTTGGTATTTTTAGCAGTTTCCGCTCCATATATCGAATGGTTCGCATCAGATTTTTGAGTGTGCCTTCCTTAACGAAAACGGGGCGAAACAACCAGCAAACATGTCAACTCTACAGCAAACGCTTCAAATTTTAATGAAGGTATTACGGGACCTTCATACAGCCACAACAACAACAGGAGCGACTCAAGACGTAAAAGAGATTCACCCGAGTCTGATAAGAAGACATGGAGGAAAATCAAGCGGAGGCTTCGAAAGATACAGGCGGGAAAGAAGATGGTTCTAAACCTTTCATCATTACAGCTAAGAGAAGATGATTATATTCTTCTTAGGAAGGGATTGAAGTTTTGTCCGAAATCTAAGTCACATGATATAATTAAACTTTCAGAATATATACAGTATTTAAATTTACTCGTAGACTTAGACTTAAATAATTATTTGTAAACATATCGGAAATTGAAGGAAATGGACCGCAAATTAGTGATAATGACAATTTTAATGATCTCCCGTGTTTCAATAATTCGACTATATTTTACCCCTCACGCTGGCCGAGATGTATATTTGGATTTCTACATTAATGGTATCACTGAGGAAATTTTACAATCGGAGAATAAACGCAAACGCTATAGTAATGTAACTAAAGCGGAGTTGGATTCTCTTAGACACTTAGACATAAATATATTGGTATTAATAAGGCAGATTCATCCAATACGAGAGTTATAATGAACACTTGATGATTACGAAAGCGAAGTATTGAGACAACTGACAAGTGGCCAATATTACGAGAAATGCATAAACGATCCCCCGGAAATTGTTAAACGTAAGATTTCAAATTGTGTTAAAGACATTGACAACAAAAATGAATTTGACATTTTTCCAGTAAAAATACGTACGCCATGTTTTTATATTTTACGTAAGATACACAAAAGTCCGGACAGCAACTAACCTTTGAAATATCCCGAGAGGCTTATTGTGTCAGCATGTAATTCTCCTACCGAGAATATTTCTAAGTATATAGACTTCAATGTTTTAAAACCATGTATGTTAAATTTACCTTCATATGCAAAAGACACAGCAGATTTACAAATAAAGTGAAATACATAAAATTAATAAGCAGCACTTTTTTAGTGACACTGGACGTATCTTCACTTTATACGAACATCCCACATAATGATGGTATAAACGCATGTAAGTCCTTTTTACAACATAGTAAACATGGGCGTAATTTATCGACTGATGAAATCGGCCGTATGATACAAGTTGTACTTGAAAATAAATAATTCAAGTTTGGGGACGATTACTACTTACAACAGATGAGTACAGCAATGGACAGCGCAATGGCTCCAACGTATGCATCGTTATTAATGGGGAAGCTTGAGCAGGACTTTATCAATTAAAGACACGTACAATCATCCGTATGGCTTCGGTTCTTTGATGACATTTTTATGATTTGGGACCATTCCTTAGAAGAATTGGAATCGTTTATGAACATGTTTTAACCAAATATCAAATTTACACATACCATATCAAAGAACACAGTTTCATTCTTGGATTTTCAAGTTTCAAAAAATAAATTGTTTGAAACTGATATTTTCGTTAAAAATACCAGCAATCGTCAGTACCTGGATTATACATCGTGCCATCCAAAACAATGCAAAGACGGAATACCATATAGCCAGGCCAATCGCTATACGATAATATTATATAATGATGAGAAGTTAAACTCCTCTCTAGACCAATTACGTGACTTCTTCTTAGAAAGAAACTTCCCGGAATCCGTGATATACGATGCCTTGAATAAAGTATCACAGTCGTCACAAAATGGCGCTCTGAACCCCTCTGTTACGGAAAATAAAATATACTGCCTTTTACGATGGAATATAGTCCGTCATAGCCCAATATAGGCGGTACGATCCTCCGATATTGGGACCTCCTTTACATATCAAAGACTGATGGTGTTAAATATGTTCATTACACATTTAAACCAATTGTGGCTTACAGACGTTTGAAAAAATAGCATGACTATTTAGTTAGTTCAGATTTTAAGATAAACACTGATAACACTTATTCCACTGACTGCTGTAACAGAAAACTTTGTTCACAGTGTATACGCGTATATACTGGGCCAACATTCACTAGTAACGTAACATGAGTAACATGTACATTACGGCACAATACAAACTGCCGGTCTAAAATGTTTTTTATTTAATATCATGTAAAAGGTGTAATAATCAGTATATTGGACAAACTATGCAACCCGTTTCAAGACGTATGAATAGTCATAAATTTGTAATATCATATTTTACTGATTGTGCATTCTCTACACTTGTTGCCAGTCACTTTAATGAAGGCAACCATAGTATGGCTGATTTTTCATTTATGCCTAGTGATGTTGTAAATAGTAACGTTAATCGCTCAGGCAAGAAAACATTCTGGACACATAAGTTGAAAACACTAGCTCCAGATGGCCTTAATTCTAAAATACTGTTTACAGCTTAAAGTGCATGTAAAATAACATAATATGCTTAGAACTATTACGTTTTTTCCTATTTTGTTTATTATATTGCTATAGGAAATATCTGTATTTTATATCCGTATTGTATTAAACTATCTTGTGTGTTTTAAATTCTTTATTAACTTATACATGTATACTTATTTCTGTACGTTTTTCCGCCAAATAACGTAACGTTATTGCATCACGTCACGTCCGTTGTTTAATTGTCATTTTATCCTGATGAAGGCGTAAGCAGAAACGTTGAAAGATGAATTGAATTGAATGATCTCACGTGTTGTTGTTGCTGACTGTTTCCACAATTACACAAACATTAATTAATAGTTTAAGTAGCAAATATGTAGATAGAGTCAGTTTTACCTAAGAACCTCTCACGAAAGTTTGAAAAAGGGGAAAACAAATACTGCTACATGTATGTTAAAGGGAACTATTCACACCTTGACAATGCTCATTTTTGTCACATACCGGATTTCCAAAAAGATAAATTCACCCTATAAAAAGGCAAAATAACACTCCAGACACAGACATATATGTATAATATAGTGTTCTTAATGTTTATGGGCAGTCCTTAATTAAGAGGGATTAAATTATAGATCATTTGTAACGTTAATTACAGTCACTCTTCTTTAACCATAAAACTTATAATAACTTAAATTGTATATCAGCCAAATTAAGTATCACAAATACATTCATTATAATATGTTATTAATGTTGAACAATTAACATTAACATAGATATTCATATGCAAAACTACTTATTGTCAAATTCAATTGATTCAACAAATGCTATTCAATAAAAGTATGACCATTGTTAGATTGTGAGGAACACTTTTAAAAGTTAAATCAATAACCTCTTGAGCATTGATATAAAGAAATTGATATAATAATGAACTGCAGCAAACACACACACACACACGCACGCACGCACGCACGCACGCACGCACGCACCCACACACACAAACACACACACACACACACACACACACACACACACACACACACACACACACACACACACACACACACACACACGCACACACACACACACACACACACACACACACACACACACACACACACACACACACACACGCACGCACGCACGCACGCACGCACGCACGCACCCACACACACAAACACACACACACACACACACACACACACACACACACACACACACACACGCACACACACACACACACACACACACACACACACACACACACACACACACACACACACACACACACACACACACACACACACACACACACACACACACACACACACACACACACACACACACACACACACACTAACACACACACACTAACACACACACACACACACATACACACACACACTGTCAGCAATTTGTTTACTGGCTAAAATGGACACACTTGATTTTTTTGTTCAAGATAGGAATTTCTCTCCTTATTCATCTCGTTGCTCGCTCCATACCGACTCTGCAAGAAGCTGCCTCTGTATGTGTAGCAGCTCATTGAAACTCTGACAACATGCACACTGCACAATACTCAATATCCAGTCTAACAATTAATAACTAATGAATTGTAAAAAGCAGTTCAAAAAATATGTAAAAGGTTTGTTCAACTAGTTTGTACACTGATATATTCATTCATTTAGAGTAAAATATTTGGAGATTGCAGCAGTTTTCCAAATGCATATTGTTATTTTTTATAATTTACACTATTATTGTACTTGCATTTTAAAGCAGAAAGGTGCACATGTTTTCTGGAACATATATAATTTTTGCCTGTCTACTGCTTTATGAAAGTGCATCATTGTTAAGACTTTTAACAAATACAAATAATAGAATGTACAATGTACATGTATATAAATTATATATCTATATGGATTATCTTTGTGGATGCCTGCAGTAATGTGTGTTATTATATTGTATGCATACATATAAGTAGTTACTACCACCAGCTAGAATATCTTACATATTTGATAATGAGACCCTATAATGGAATATATTAAAGAAATAACATAAATGTTCGAATTACCTCCAGAGTTGCTTCTGTTTTCTTTGGTGGTTGAAGCACAACATTGTTTGTGATAAACATATAAAAATGTGTAAGTATTGCATATTTGTATAAACATATGGGAACATAGTCATAACCAAAAGTTTGTGTCATATATAAAATTGATGAGAGCAAATAATTGAACAACCAAAATAAGAAAAGCACATAAACTATATATCAATAAAGTCACTGGTGTGATGAAAAGTCAATGTACCTATAGGACCCGTGTCATTCCGTGAATACCATTAATGACCACATTTGGTACAGTGGATACCTACATTGTTTTACAAAAGATATGACAACATTATGAATTACCGTAATAACTGTCCCAATAATAGGTAAATACGGTGAACAATGCAAACAATGGTAATACAAAATATTTCTTTCATAACTATGGGAGACATATCATGCCAAAATACATCATGCTTGATGTCATTGCAATTTCCAAATTACACAGTGCACCTTTCCTTGTGGTAACGTTCAACTCTCTATATTGTAAGAAAAAAACACATAGTTATTTGTTTCAGTTGCTTTATTCTAGGGTGTAACTAATCTTTTTTTTTAAGTGCGTTACGCTACATTGAAACTACTTTAGTGTTCACTAGAAACTGCAATCTTGTTCAATACCGTCTGTATTTACAAAGTCATCATCGCATCTGTAATGACATAGTTCCGTATTTTAAAAGCCTAATTTTATATAAAATATTGAGTATTTATTGTTAAAAGTTAAAGATTGGAGAAGAAAAATACTTATAGTTTAAGATTTATACGAATCAGTGAAATAGAAGCACGGGAAGAGAGATAGAATTTGTAATGATTTTTTGATGATTTTAAATTATATTCAAACGGAGAACGCACCTTTTCCTGGAGATAACTGAATTTGTCCGCAGCATCTCCACGACCAGTCTGTTGCAGTTCTTTCTTCTGTTTCAAAGTCTTACACTGATTAATAGAAGTATTTGTTAATTTTATATTATTAAAACCAAAATAATGTTATAACAGGTTTACATTGTAAACACCGTTTAATATGATTACAGAACTTCATGTCCAACCATTTGATGATAACGACATTGTATTTTATATAATGATAAAACGTACATGTTTTCAATTGAAAAAAAAACGCACCGTTTTCATCAATTATGAAGCGAAGTAAATGGTTCTTGTAATTTCATAATTTATTAACTTTCTATCTTCTTTTACACAGTCAAACTATTTAAACATATTGATAATCAAGTTAAACGTACAATACTTCCATTTTTTCGTACAGTCTACGACTGTTCTGCCATTTCCATCAACTGAGTTAACACTAGATCAATATAAACATATACTATAACTAATAGTTGATAATTATTCACATAAATTACACGTGTCTATGTTTTGTATATTTCTGACATTGACAACATCACACTAATTCTACTCATATTTACTAAACTTTACAATTGAAAACACTAGATCTGATGTGATTTAGGATACATTCTTACAGCATTGCTTAAAAAACCTATAACGACATGTCGCCCCATTAGTGCAAAAAGGTGACATATGACTTCTTTGTTTTCGAGAAAATCACATTTTATTGCTTCATTATGCTGAAATAAAAGCTATAATAGTAAAACTTTATATATTAGTTGAAAGAATGCAAGTTAGCTTCTGAAAGAAAGTATGTACTGAATAACTTCATTAATTAGGTATTACTTAATTTGTTTTGTTTTATGGTAATTTATTGCACTCAAGAAATTATAAAACGATCAGTGGAAAAATGTTCCATTTGACACATGGCACCTTTTTACCCTCACCATTTCTCAACAAATTATAATAATTTCAGTGGACAAAGGTACCATATGACATATAGCACGTTTTTACCCTCCCAATTCAGGTAATTTGATTAATGCAAAATGTACCATTTGTCATTTGGTACCTTTCTGCACAATAAAAAATATGTTTTACCGACAGCAAGAAGGTGCCATTTGTCATTTGGTACTTTTTTACTCTGAATAAATCTTCAAAACTAGACAGTATACATTGTGTCATTTTACAACATTGCAAAATTTGTCTCATTGTTTTGTATACATGGTACTGTTTATACCAGAAACAACACATATGATCATGTACATATTTTTCATTCCACACGTCAAGGTCATCCCTAGACAACTGACATGACTTGCAAGCACCATGCAGAAGACAATCACTTCTTTAAGTCTGTATACTTGACAATTTGATGATGTTTTGTTTATGTTTTACTTATTTAACAATTTCGTGGTTTTCCTGTCAGCTCATAACTGTTTCAGATCAGTAACATTGTCTTATATTCCATCGGCACATGCTTTGCGTTTTGATTTGCGTGGGCTTTACATTCAGCCAGTTAAATCGGTGACCATTTGTGAAATGTTTTAGGCTAACACAATTATTTTTCATAAAATTCTTTAAGTCTATAATGTGAATGAATTTAATTGGTATGACAAAATACAGCTGTTGTTCAGGCCATAGCCATGTTAAGATTTCAGAGGACCTTGGTTTGCCCTGAGTTTAATCCCATGCACGAAATAATACATGCTTGTCTCCTAATGAGTAAATTGTAAAAATGTATCGAATAGAACAACAAACCAATGAACACGTTGTCATTAGCACTGCTTGTAAGTCTAATGTTGCAACTCATGCACCGTTTTCTGGTTGCGCTGGATGATGTGAGGGCGGAACTAGAAACATTCCCAGTGTTTTGCGCAGGAATAGCCTCAGTAATAGCTATGTCTGTCCCATCTGCTGTCATGTCCTCTTTTGTCCCATGTTATCTTTTGTTGAGTTCTTGCGTAGGTGTGTTGATAATGTTTTTGAGACGCTGCCATGTTCTTCATTAATCCCTTTATGCATTGCATCAGCCACAGCATGCGTTGTAGTTTCGTTCTAACATACTTATGTGGCGGATTTGTTTAAAGTGTTGTCATAATTGATTGACTCAGCCAGTGAAATCTTTTCAACAGACCATTCTATTTCCTGCAATTAAATAAATAAAGGGGAAAATATTACTTATTTGCCTAACTGTAAAATCATTATTTTATATTCATGTATATAGTTGATATTGCTTAAAATCAGTAATCGTCTAATTATGTATTAACATTGAAATTATAACTTTATTAAAGGCTAATTTATTTAAACAAACAACCATAAATGTAAGTGATTATTTTGTCTGCATAAATTTTTACTGAAATTCACAATCAGTGTACATTTGAATAAATGTTGCATGTCAATTCTCTCGAAAACAATTATTATAATGATGCCTATAATTATTGCAAATAAGAAAATAAAATACTTACAGCTTATTTTTTCTTCATGATTTGAAATATTCATAAAATATTAACCGACCATCACCTTTTGTATATCCTGCTAGTGAATGCTTCAATCCAAATCCTTTTAAAGAATTCAACATCTCTCTGTTTTAGCAATACACAAAAACACCGTGTTAATTGGCCCATTATATATAAAAAAAACAATATTAGAATCCTAAGCACTGAGAAACTGGACACTTTGTTATCAGTCCTTTAAGCACCTTGGATGTGTATTCACTGCCGATAATTAGTTCAAAAATACCATATAAACATTTTCTTATATTACGATTCATTTAAATAAAAAGTGTTACTTTAATATGAGCAAAATGTGCTATTTGCTCCAAAGTTCTGTATCAGCAGTACAAAGAAAAACCAAAAACAGTTGATACAAAAAGGAGCCGTATGTCAAATGGTACCTTTTTCCACTAAGATAATTATGGTCTATATCTTGGTACCTTTTTGTTTTGTTAAATTTTGGTACAAAAAAAACAATATTCAATTTTGATTTTTCGGCAGAATAAAGATCTCATATTATTGTATCAAAATAAGTAAAACAGTCAATTTTTGTAAAAATGTCAGTTGGCACCTTTTTGCACTAAGGGGGCGATGTGTGGATAAACTGCACTGGAATTCCAACAGAACTTCTTAGGAAATACAATAAATTGACCAAATAATACATGTTAAAATGCACATAGACCTGCTTTAAATACAGTTTTTTATCACATGCTATACCTTGTTTTCCATGTAATACAGCTATTACGAATTGTTTTATCTTACATATCTGTAAGATAACATATTGAGCGTTTTCATTGCCTGCATATTCTTTGACTGACTAGTTGCATGATGTTATTACGGTGAAATGACTTCGTCAACATAAAATGACGTCACTTCAGTACACCACTTTTAGGATTTACCAACATTTCTTAGGGTTTTATTTCGTTTCAAAACATGTGAAGAAAAAGATCTGACACTAGTTGCCATTTCATACCATATTTCATTAAACTCGTCCAGGAAATTCGTAGTTTAGCTCGCCAAAGGCTTGCTTTCTAACAGCATTCCATAACTCGATTTATAAGATATGGTATGAAATGAAAACTCGTTTCAGTTCCTTTATCTTGACCAAACAAACCAATATTGTATTTTTTATTATATGTTTAACATGAAACAATATTCTCACGATTCTATAGAATCAGTCATTGTCATATCCTTTGTTTTTGTGTGACTGTGCTAGAGAATTTTCCAGTTAAAATGAAATTGCATTCTATCAAGCTTTAGGCAAGAACTTCCCCCTCTGACTTTGCCCAGTTCACCGATCGGGTAGCCATGTTTCTTTACAAATCGTCTGACAGTCGCGCGCGTAATTAACGTCACGGAATACGGAATGAGTGGTGTTTAAACTATTGAAATTTGCGACCGCATGATTGAAACGCATTGTCTACGGGTTGCAAATCAATAAAATTAAACGTGCAACTTACATATACACTTGCAACTGCTCTGCAGCCATTGATGAAACGGCTTCCTGTGCAATAAGTTTTACTGCTGTTTGCTAAAATGTTCAGGTATGATATATAGATAATGACATATAACTACCTGGTCTTGTGTAATATATCAGATGAGGCTTATCATAATATATACTGTTTTATTCGTGCCGAACCTGATATATTACACAATACAAGACAGTAACCTGTTCTTCTATCTATCATATTTGCACGTTCTAGTGCATGTGGTTATGTATTTCTGAAAGTTGACTGTATAGTATCTTATTATTAACACATCGTAAAGATAAATGAACCGTTTTCACAACGAATGCATATATTACACTCACGTTCATTCATATACTATTGAAAAATGCAAACTGAAATGTATTGCAACCATCCATTTCGTCGAAGAACACGCATCGCCGAATTGTTTGGAGACGCCATTTTGGAGTTGTGTATTGATATTGTCATGTTCAAGATCATGTCAATATTGACTATAACGTGTTCATTTTTTTTTCAAAAATGTTTGGGGCACAACAAAACTGATCTTGTGTAGTGATTTGTAGTGCATTTAGTTGGAATGTATTGAAATAATTGTGTATGAATGATTTATTGTTCCACAGATGATGTCAAACCACTACCAAAGTGCGGGTTTGTGCGAATATTAAAAAATAGCGTTTTTGTGATGTATGAGGATTACAAATAATAAACTATACACGTAAATGGTATCAAATTGTTTGTTTGGTTGAATCGGATTCATTTTTACTGAAACTGTTGACTTTATAGTTGATTCCGAGTAATATGACGTACATCCAAACATTAACTGATATAAAAGCTAGTGACCTGATATAAAACAAATATCAGACCCCTTCGTATCAGGCCGCTATCAGCATAGTGGCATGATAAATTGCTATTTATGTTAAGTTCCAGTTGGTAACGTGGGAATAACACCCCGAGAAGACACGGTTTCCCTACTTGACAATGTCACAACGAGCATCTTCTCATGCACTTCATCCATCGGTAGACCCAAACCTGTCATAGGTTGGTACACCGACAATAGAAGCCCTGGTTTCTATGGTGATGACTCAGATATCACATCATTCGCCAACAGTAGTACCGCTAGCAACAAATCTGGCGATATGACTACAAGTTATTTGACATTCACTCCAACCGCAGATGATAATGGCGAGAGAATCTACTGTAATGTATCCAACGGTTACGGACAGATCATGTCTACCACTTCACCACTGATAGATGTATTATGTAAGCGTGACTAATAATATCATAATTATATAAAATATAACTCATGTAAATTTGGTTCATGTATTTGTAATTATTTAACAATACTGCATTCAACATATATAACATGAATTCATTTCAGGTTTTCCGACCAAGCCCCTTATTGTGGACCATGGCAACACAGTCAGTGGAATATATCAAACAATAGAAACTCAGACAGTTAGTCTGTCATGCAGCAGTGATGGAAATCCTGCACCGACAGTGACGTGGATAACGCCTAAGGCCGCTACGAGGAGCACATCTGTATTAACGATTACGAACGTTCAAACAAATGATGCTGGTGTTTATACATGCAGAGCTAACAGTACGCTGTCACCGACTTATGGTCAATCTGTGGAAGTGATTAGAACCACAAATATATCAGCTGATGTTTTATGTATGTATCAAACAATAATAATAATAATACAATTAATAATAATATATAATAATAATAATAATAATAATTATAATAATAATAATAATTATTATTATAATAATTACAATGCAATGTTTTCATTGAGTAGTACTTAATTTATGTTTGTGCTACTGTGAAGGGTTCTTTCCTGCTGATGCAGCTGGAGTTTCACTTTGTTGATAGTGTGACTAAAATTAAGTAGCGCTATTTCATTCCATTGCATTTATATACGTTTGTACATATTTTGTGTATTTTACGATCCGCCCCGTGCTCCAGAATGCAGAGTTGGGAATTTCAATGTCATCTCTAATGTTGTACGTGCAATAAGAAATGAATCGTTCCGAATGACATGCACGAGCGTTAGTAATCCACCACCTTCGAGGTATGCATGGACACATCCCTTCAGCGGGACATTCAATGGTCAAGACTTGTGGATAGAGGCTTTGAAAGCAAATGGAGATAATAGCTACTCCATTCGGATAGTAAACCTTATGAATCCATCGTTTCAACAGTCTGTAGAACGGTCCGTTGAACAGCAGTTTACATTAGAAATATTATGTAGGTAATAACTAACAAATATATGAAATGTGACTTAAATGTGGAAGTTGTTGCATTTTATTTTCCGAGTCGATGTGAATATATGTAATATTTCAAAATAAAATGCATGTTCTGTTTATTTAATTATTTTGATTGATAAAATTACACTTGTTAATTCCTTCACAGATCCTGTAACAACACCAACCCTCTACCATAGAGGGCCAATTCAGCCAACAGAAGTAAACGCAATTACTTTTATAAGAGGTCGTGTTGTGCACATATAATACCACAGCAGCTCGAACCCACAACCCAATTATGTATGGTCAGAACAAGGAGTGATCTCTGCACAAGGGGAATTTTGGAATCAAACAATAAATACCAATAGCTTTGTCATCTGCAATGCTAGCAATTGTATGGACCCCACTGGTAAACCTATCGTGTGCTCGTCTAGGTCTGCATATTTGAACGTCACAGCATACTGTGAGTATGATATATAATATACAATATATATATATATATGACTTATTTATTTATTTATTTATTTGTTTTATATGCATACTCTGTTATGACATAACATACGTTTTTTTTAAGAATATTATTCTGTTATAAAAGAAAAAAAGTAATTATTATAAAAAAGTACTGTTTAACTGCTAATACTCCATGGATATTGACGTTTTAGACCCACCGGAAATGCCTGTGCTGAGATTCAATACGTGTGGTCAAGAGATTTCGAGAAGTCACCTCAAAGTTGTCAAAGGACAATCTGTCAAAGTGTCCTGCATATCCATCAGCAAACCAGATCCCACATACACTTGGGAACCAAACATACATGAGTCAAGCAATGTTTTACATCTGGAAAACATTACTTTGAATCAAAATGGTACATATTCCTGCACTGCTGCAAACGTAATGGACACCACTTTCGATGGTACAGTTTATGGAACAAACATATCGACTTTTCATCTAGAAACTTGAGGCAAGCACTGGCAATAATAACAAAAACAAAAAAATAACAGTAGTACGAGTTGCATAAACAAATTCAATTCTTAAATTGGACAACTTGTGCCCCGTATGTAAATATGCAAAGAACATTCAAGGAACGTTCAAAACTCAGACATGCGCATGTAGTATATATTTTAAACAACATATACTCATTGTATTTTATTTGTTTATTTAACTTAAAAAAACAACGTTATTTTATACTTAAAATGAATAAATTAGGGCTAGGGGAAACGTCATTTCATACAATATTTCATATAACTAGAATGATTATAGGTGTTCCCAGTAAACCACGCATTGTCTAAGTGTTTTTTATTTGTGGGTTTGTTGGGTTTATAGAATTTTAATCAAGATGACTTACTCTACATTTTGAACACATTGTAGTACCTCCAACAGTTGACCGCCTTGAAACCCTGACGGCACTTTTGAAAACAAACCTGTCTGTTGCGTGTCCCTACACTGCTGGCAACCCAACGGTAACAACAGTTCAGTGGATGCGCGAACATGTCTCAACCATGTCAGGGGAACATCTATCAATAGCAGATATTAAGCTTACTGATGAAGGTCGTTATAAATGTACTGCTTCCAACACAATGGAGCCTACCGGTTGTAGCGCCGAGCAGGGTTATGCCGAAACTAGTTTCTACTTAGATGTACAGTGTATGCATTCCTTTGTCAATGTATTTAAACTATTAAAATCCTGTAGCATACATAATATATATTATATAATATATTATGTACTGGTTGCATTTGGTGATTTATAATTAATGATTTCAATTTAAATGAACTTTTCTAAAGGCAACTTTTATAAATATTAAGTGATATACAATACGCCATTTATAATTCAACATTGAGTACTTATAGGACAACAATTGTATCTTTCAGACGCTGCTCAGATAAAGCGATACTTTGTGGTTGGTTTCGAAAATCAAACCACAATTATTGTTAAGGAACGCGACAATGTTCAGTTAGTTTGTGAGTTTGACAGTGATCCAGTAGCAAATATCTCGATCAAGAACAATACGCGCATTTTAGAAAGCGGACAAACTCAATCACTCCTAGCAACCATTCCACACGCTAGGTGTGAATACGATGTGGCGGTTTACAGATGTCAAGGCAGCAATATTCATTCAACACAGATGCAAGAACAAGTAATAGAGGTATTCGTTAAATGTAAGGAGTGTTTTTCTTCTTTTCAACTGAGGTATAAAGGGACATCACGATTTGTAATTATTAAATATAGTGTTCGTGTTTGATGTCGAATGCTGAACTATTCAACACGATCGTGTCACTGTAGGTATTTAATTGAGAATCAATTGATTTCTTAATGAATCATAAAACTCGACATATTCCATTATTTCCAAACAGTTGTTACTGAAATGAAACAAAAAATAATGGAAAAGCACAAGAAATGCGAATACAATATTTTATAATCCATAACTTGGGTATCTTCAAAATCATAACTGATTTCACATTTGTGTGGTATCTTAATAAGGAGATTGTATATATGAGAGGTTTTCATTACATGGTTACTAGTATTTTTAATCGTATATAGACGCTTTATTTACTGATTCGAATATTTTATTTTCGAGTATACGTGTGAGAATACTCGGCACATTCTGCAACTGTACATTATCAGGTGCACCGAGATCATCCCCATTCTCTCCCCCTGTCACGAATATCTCGAGGACACTAAACGGATCCGTGGTGTTAACGTTTACAATAAAGGCGTACCCGCCACCTAACAGATCTGCGTATTTGTGGTACAGGCTGAACGGCTCAAAATGGGAAATTATATATGACTCTAGGACAGTCGAGGTTTATGTTTCTGCAGATGGTCTGCAAACAAACCTGTCTATCTCCAGTTTACAAAGCGAGGACTTCGGAATATACGTGGTTAGCGTTTACAATGAGCTAGGAAACGCAACACAGGAATATGAACTTCGAGCACATGGTAATGCATAATTCATTATTGTGTAATTAAATATCAACTTATCTATAACTGTAAGTCCACGTTATCTGCTGATGTAATCTTTCGTCGATATTACATTTTGACTTGACACATTGATGTTATCATCGTTTAAATTTTGTCCTTCAGTCAAACATGAATCTCCTACAAATCTTCATGTCAAAGAAGGTTCGTTGGGGGTAGATTCATTAACAGTGGAATGGGAACCAGGTTTCAATGGTGGTGAAGAACAGGCATTTGTTATACAATATAAACTAAGGATTCCACAAAACAATGGATTGACGTGAATGTGTCGGCGTACACGTTTATGTATACACTTACTGAGTTGCACTCTGGGACAACGTATCTGATTAAAATGTTCGCAAGAAGCATCGCAGGTAAATCTGAAGAGACAGACGTCGTTACCGCTACGACACTCAATAACAAGAGTAAGTATATCTTATAAAACAAGAACAAGATACAGACATATCGGTTGCTTTTAAATCATAACTGACAGCAGCATCTTCGTAGTTTTTATAATTCAACGTATAGGGAATAAATGTAAGAAATATAAACACAGATATAAAGCATTAATTTCATTTTGATTATTGCACATTGCTGATATATGTTGATGATGGTGGTTACTTTATTTGATAATAATATAATACTACTCACTAACTGATGAACTTAAAACATGTAATATTAATTAACATGCGTCATGTTAGCAGAAGCGCAATCTCGGTTAACAACTACGATAACGATACATGTAATGATGATGATGATGACGATGATAATGATGATGATCACGATGACGATGGCGATGATGATGATGATCATGATCATGATGATCATGATAAGAACTTTAATCATGACAGGTCAAGCGTCCTCTGGAAAAACAGCGGCTGCTGTCGGAGGAGCTGTTGGTGGATTAGCTTTAGTAACCATACTGGTTGTTGGTGTGCTGTGGACGATGAAAAGAAAACCTCCAAGTAAAGTTAAATACCTCTCTGCCTGTATATGACTTTATTACACTATTAGTCCTTATGTTTATACTTCGGGATGGCTAAATCCGTGCATTCATGTTGCTTATTGAAATAAAAAATCTAACATTTCTAAAAATGTTGTGCGTGGTGTTATTTGTGTTGACCTTTGAACACAATATAAATAACGGTACGATTTTATAATGTAATAACGGAACCGATTGTAACATAAAAACTCTGAGTGGAAATGCATGTAAATGTAGAAAATACATTACGAACTTGAGCTTAATGCATATGGTTCTATGCATTTATTTTATATAACGTAATATTCCACTTATAACGATATCGCTTATAGCGATGCTGAATTCAAGGTCCAGGCCAGATCCCCATATATTTCAATTAATTCGTCATCGGTTGTAACGATATGACTTATAACGAAGTTTCGGATATGACTATATTTTTTTCACGACATATATAAATCTGTATAGTCCAATTAATGAAATTTATTATAAACACATATATCACTGTATTGTACATTTAATGTATAAAAATCAATTTAGGTCAATTTATGTTGTTGTTTTTTCTTTAATCGTAAAGATATACAAGCATATGGTGTTTTTTTATTCATTTATATTTCAGAACAACTACAAGACGTAGTTCAATACGAAGACATACTTGGGCAAGGGTAAGTGAAATTGTATGCATCCTTAAGATCACACGCATGAAAGCGTTGTCTATGAGTTTGGTGTGCCTATAATACCTTAAAAAACGATGATATAATGTCAAAAGTAAGACTGCTTTGTTTTTTACAATCGTATCCTATACGCCTCTTGTGTCGAAAGTTGTAATAAAGAACTAATAAATAAAAAATATTGTTATGAGCATTGATTTATCGTTTACTATTTGGTTATACTGTGTTTCACAGGAGATATGAAGATACCTCAAATACAAACGCGAGTTATGAAATACGCAGATTCGGTAATGTTACTGTGTATTTTTTATTTTTACACATACATTTAGTTAGCAATTTAAAATGTGTTGCAAAAAAGATGAAAGCAATATATAAATAACCAAACAAACCAACAAATCTGATGCACATGTCCACAACAAAGACGACCATTTAACGTCTTTGCGACTTAACGCAATTAGAACATTGCCGTACAAGAACAGTATTGCTTAACGATTGTCCGAGTTTGAACCTCCTCACATTACTGTGTCTCGGGTTTCAAGATGAGTATTTGTTTGCAGATTCCAGTCTAGAAAATAAATATGAAGCTATTGGAGTGACCACTTTCCATGAGTACACAAGTCTTTCATCAGCCAACACACAGTACGGTAAAACAGACGGTACAGAGAATGATGTTGTCAGATCATCATCATCACCGACGACTGATACGGAATATGAAAATTTGAAATTATCATAAATCCACAGCTTCTTGTAAATTTGGTTATATTTGATACCAACTTGAAGTCCTCTGTTTGTGTGCCGCACCTAAAATAAATAACACAGACGTATTGATTTATGATATTAAAGACAAATATCTAACATTCATAACGTTGGTCAACATTGATGGAAACTGCCAAATTGTTGGTGTGCATGTTTTTTTTCTACATGAAAGATAAATGGAAGCCTGGAGTGTTAATTAAGCAGTGTTTTTTATACATACAATAAACAATTAATGCGCGACACGTACATTCAATATTGGTTGTAATAAATGAATACTAAAAATCAAATAAACGAAACGTAATAATTAAACAAGCAGTATGTCCAACACAGAGCCTATACGAATATGTGTCTCCATTAGCGGTACA
The DNA here is from genome assembly GCA_027627225.1 of Congeria kusceri. NCBI lineage: Eukaryota > Metazoa > Mollusca > Bivalvia > Myida > Dreissenidae > Congeria > Congeria kusceri. The sequence goes on along the minus strand of CM051029.1, from coordinate 5,391,508 downwards.
ATGTATGTTCGTAAAGTAGTAATAGCAATATAAGTATCAGTAGTAGTTGTGTTGTTATACTAGTTTTAGAAGTAGTACTAGTTATCGTCGTCGTCGTTGTGGTAGTAGTAGTAGTAGAAGTAGTAGTAGTAGTAGTAGTAGTCGTAGCAGTAGTAATAGTAATAGTAGTAGTAGTTGTTGTTGTTGATGTGGTAGCAGTAGTAGTAGTAAGAGCAGTAGTGGTAGTTGTAGTAGTAGTAGTAGTAGTAGTTGTCGAGCTTTGTTACGATATGAAAAGATATGATACGATGATCCAGATGGACTATTGATTGCAGTTGATCGTGTTAATCGTAGATTATTTTTGATTCTTTTACATTTTTTCTACGACTAACACGATTGCCACAACTGACAAGATATGATAGGATTACAATGATTGGTCCACGATTAAGACCACGATTTTAATCGTGACGCGAATCGTGATAGTAAGCACTTAACATTATCGCATGACATATATTGCATTTAAGGAAACAAAACTATAACAGGCCTCCGTTTGTGTTATGGGTGTATGTTTATTCTTTAATTAAATATCAGCAGTAACGTATTGATACACATTAACACGTTACATGACCGTGTTTATACTACGGAATACACTGATGCTCGTTATAGTAACAAGTTTGGATTATCGTATTCAACAGTGAATTTTATTTTAAAAAATAAATCTGAAATGTAATTCTTCCTTATCACAAAAGCACATTTAAGTGGGGAAAAACGATTTTAGGCAAATTGATTATTTCTTTTAAGGTGGCTTATTGATTATAAAATCCAGGATGATTAAGTTTAAGCAAGAAAACATAATCAATTACTGTTTTCATTTTGTTTGCAGTATATTATTGTATTGTGTATTTTTAATTTGTAGGTGGATAGAGCCTGTACAATTTCCTAAATGCCTCTTGTGTAACCATAATACTATGAAAAAGGTTAAAATTCACTTAAAATTAAGGTACTGAAAAACACTCAGAAAACTGTGCTCGGCCTTAGTTACGACACACTGCAGAATCATGTCCCATATATGGAAGTTCTACTACAACATCGGACGAAAACAACTATTTCCGGTTTGTATTTTTATTCAAAAACACAAAATGTTACTTCCTGGTGTTTTGGGAATAAGAAAACAACATCCGCGAATCAATGGTAGTCGCGAATTTAGGGGAATTGACGATATAGGATATTTTTTTGTTTTGCTAGAATGTCGATTTTAATTCACGAGTGATCAGGAACGTTTTTATTTCATGAGCGGCGCAGCCACGAGTGAAAAAATTTATTTTCCATAATCACGAGTGAATAATAAGTTGATATTCTTATGCTTTTTAACATTAATTTAATTGCTATATAATTGGGTTTTATTAGCTCACCTGAGCACAACGTGCTCATTGTGAGCTTTAAAGATCGCCTTTTGTCCGTCGTGCGTCGTGTGTCGTGCTTCGTGCGTCTTGTGTCGTGAGTCGCGTGTAAACATTTTCATTTAAAGAACATGTCCTCCTAAGCCAATGAGAAGATTTTCACCAAACATCAAAGTAATGCTCGTTGGGTGACCCTCTTTTAAAATTGTGACTATGATGACGGGAATGTGTTTTAACAGGAATATATAATTAGACGTTTGCAAGAAACGGGCTGTGGATATACGAGGAACTATCATGAGAAATTTGACGCCTCCGAAATAAGAACTCACATTCTCGATAAGCGGGAAATGACGAAAGAAGAACAAGAAATATATGTAAAGAGGTGTTCGGCCAAATGTCCTAAGACAGACTGTACAAAGCATGGGTAAAAGCGGACGCGAATCCGTGGCAAACACACCTTCCATGGACATGAAGTGTGTGCAACCACATTTCAGTTTAATTTTGACATTGGCCGATGGGCCTTACAATAAATAAGACAGTCAATGAATATGACCGGTCCTGGACCGCGCCAATACGGAAATACTGGAAGGAAACCAGGACACGCTCTTGGCTTTACGGTTGTTGAGCGTCTGGTCCAATGCATCTGTAGTAATGCAGACTAATTTGGAATTGCACAGCTTGGAGCTCCGCGTGGGAGATATGACACTTCACGGATCTATCTTCACAGCGGTTCAACGAAAATGAACATACATAAGCTGTACAAATCAAGCTGCCAAGAAGCTGGTTAGCGTTTTGTTGATAAGAGTGCATTCCAGTCAATATGGAATGCGAGCATCCAACACATAAAGGTTACTTCACCCAGAGATGCTAGGTGTGCCACACGTGAGAAGCTAAGACAGACAATAATGTCCTCTATACTAGAAGAAGACAAACGCGCTACCACTGAAGAAATACAAAATCATATTTTCAGCCTAATTGAAAAAGCAAAAGAAACATCACATCTTTGTCCAGCAGAAAAAAACAAACCACTACACATTTTGTTTCTTCCAAAACGTTTCCATACCTCACCATGCCCGACAGATGGGACCTTTATACTTTACTTCACTAAGGGAAGTACACATCTTTGGAAGGGCAATAGACGGAAAGGTAGCATCAGTTGGCAACGAAATAATACTGGCTCAGTTCAAAGAGTAGGAATTGTTGAATTCATTTTCGGCCCACCTGAGAACAAAGTATTCTCTGGGGGATTGTTATAGGTGGACATTTGTCCGTTATTTGTTAACAACTAGCATGCAGACCTAATAGAGACTTTACCTTAAAAAATCACATGAATTCAATGTTAAGACATATTTGTTCTTAATGACCAGCTCAAGTGCACCATTTGATATGTTGTATTTTATCAATGATGTTAAGTATTATTGCATTGTTGTATATATTTTTAGGGACTCTGGTTTGGACTACTACATAATGTGGCGAATGAGCACAGCTGGGTGTTGGACTGGCGGAGTTTCCTGTGAATGTTCCCATGGTCCCTTGCCAGATTAAAGAGAACTGGAGTGAATGGAAAAGGGCAGTGTTCCACATGACGCTTTAGGGGAGAAAGTTGGTGATAGAAGATTCCTTAACAACAAACCATACTATCTGAATGCTAGGTAAATGTAAGATTGAAATTATGGATACAGCGCTCTGGCTGTATGGCATAAGCAATTTAGTTGTCAAATTTGGATTATACGTTTATTTCTTTTCTTCATTGAAAACACACCCAACATTTTGTTTGTAATTTGCACTCTTAGTCTGGAATACTGGTTGTGCTGTTACCACATTAAGTACTAGGGTAATATGGTAATGTCAGTGTAACGGTGTGTGATTGGGCCTAAAGCCAGTACCACTGAGTCTGTTCAAGATATGAAACCAATTAATCAGTTTTAAAAAGTTTTTGGTAATTCATAGTGTTATAATATATGTAAACATCTGATTATCAAGTTGTTATTGTGTATCAGTGTAATTGTATTACTCTGTATTGTTCTGTTGTCCTTAAAATAGTACTGCTGAGTTGGAAACGTTCAACAGTCTGATACTCATGTATGCGGCAAAACGGTTCTCGTACACGTCACCAGTATACCGCGCAAGGAACATTATTGCTGCCTTAGACCACAATAACCACTTGCAAAGAGAGCAGAAGATGAACAAAGATGACTCAGCAGGGTAGGTTGGCAGTTTTCAAGTGAGCATTTTAGCTAAAGGAACAATTACTGATACAGTTGTGTCAACATCATGTACACTGGTTTTAAAGCGAGACTTAATGCGAATAACTGATTGAGTCATTCAGGACTGTCAGGCTAAAAGTGCACCTTATTTTTAGTATTTGAATTATACAATTGAGGCCTAGGAATTGTTCATATATATATCAATTTGCTTATAAAGCACTGTTTTAATGAAATTGAAACAAACACAGAATAAAGGCAGTGCACAGTATGTAAAAGTTTAAATATTTTAAAAGTATTATATGTGGACACACACTGTTTCAATAACTACACCCCAAAATTGATGACACAATGATGTTTGATTTTCAGATTTGGTCAGACATTCGACAAAAAGAGTGCCAGGTGGTCTGTGAGGCCAGTCAAGCAGCAGAAGACCTATCCCCACATGGCCGGTATCAGGACTGTGCTTCAACTGAGGCTAGCTGCTAAACACCTCTTTCTTCTGTGTTGGGCTTGGCTGAATCAGACCCCCGCAGATTATAAAATCGATAGCACCTGTTGAGCCACCTCAGAAACGAGAAATGATTGAAAAGTTGAAATCAAGATCTAAAAACAAATAAAATACACACTAGTGTACAGCCTGTGTTCAAATTAGTTGGGCTATGTAATGATGGAATTGTGTTTACTCACTCATTTCGTGAGTAAATTTATTATTCTCTATTCTTAAAATACTGAGAAATAGAACTATCAAAAAGACTTGCAAATACATCACAATTATCAGCATCATCATCACATAATACTTATGATAATCTCATCAACATCACGATCACCATCACGGTCACCATAATCATCACCATAGTTGGCATCACCATCATCATCATCACCATCATCAATCTGTATTCATGTCAATATTAAAACAAAGCACAAATAGCAATGGATATTTGTTTTGACAGCATTTTCGAATAAACAAAGAGAGAATAAATTAATGGTATAAAATAAAATGTATAACCTTTCCTTAAATCGTCTTAACGCCTGTCAAAGTATTCAACTAAAAATAACAAACTGTCCAATGATGGTTTAGCCAACTGGCTAACACATCAAACTAGCCAAATAGCTTTCCAAATGGCCAACTGGTCAACTGGCCTTTACATGTCATTAACAAACTAGCCCACTGGCTTTCCAATGGCCAACTGGTCAAATGGCCTACACATGTCAACTGACAAACCAGCCAACTGGCTTCTCATTCTGGCCAACTGGCCTACACTTTAAACTAGCCAACTGGCTTTCCAAATGGCATACACATGTCAATTGACCAACCAGCCAAATGGCTTCTCATTCTGGCCCACTGGCCAACACATCAAACTATCCAACTGACTTTCCAAATTGCCAACTGGCATACACATGTCAACTTACAGTCTGAAAATTTTACCCAACTGCTTTCCGATGAAGACTGCCGCATAACCATCTTCGTACGAAAACTGTTGGAATAACTGCTGTCGTCTAAAGCACACACTATCAGGTACTAAAATTATACTAACACAAGTATATAGATCATGTCGTGATTATCTCATATACACATACTCATGTATCAACCTTTGTGGCTATCAAAAACGTCCCCCATCCACTGCAACACTATTAATGAAAAAGAAATGAAAGAGCAATATATTAAAATCGCATAAAAGTGCACATAGTGATGCATTAAGTTTGTTCAACGCAGCTGCAATATTTGTGAGATTTATCCATTACCACCAATCCAGAGAAGTGCTCATATATCTTCAGGGGCACTCCATACATGAATCAGTGATAATGAGCGATTCACGTAACTGCGAGCGGGATACGCAGCATACTGGTCATTATATTTGTTTCTTTAGTTTTTCTGTATAATTTAAATTTTAATGCCAGGTGGACGTATGAGGACACATGGCTCTAGATCAGTGTTAATGAGCCTTCAGCACCTCCCGAATCCTCTAATCCAAAAATATGCAGCTTGAAGTGAAGACACTTGAGTATTACACTAGCCTATTACATGAAACGAAAATGAGGTGCATTCCGATACGCATGATTAAAATTAAATATTACAATAAAAAACATCCTGTATTCACTTAATAAAGCAACAATAAACATGAACATATTATATATAGGCTTTTACATAAATACAACGAAAGCTCTAAACATTAGACTGAAATATAAATTATTCAGAATTACAAAATTAAAAACTCATGTCACACAATTAAGTATTTAATAAAGCATAAATAATCAGATATATTAAATATATACGAAATATTATGCTAGTCAGTTGTTCAAGAGTATGTATTAGTCGAGTGGCTTGTGTGATGATGTACCACACGAGAGGTGGAGCCTCGAGTGTGATACGAAATAACGCAAGCCACAAGACTAAAAAAAACATACTCTTGGAACAATTGACTAGCGTAATATTCATTTTATGATATACCACATAAACTTCAAATGTGCATTTACCTTATTTTATTTGTTTAAAAACTACAATAATGACTAATTATTGTAGTATAAATAACATTTGTTTACATAACTCTATGATGACGTCATTCAAAAGAAGTCCGGCTAGTATGGTAATACGGGATTGGAAAAATAGCGAGTAGCATAATACGGGATTTTGTTTCTGTGACATGTATTTCACCGATTGATACAGCATGTATTTTGTTAAGATTGTAAAGAGGTATATAATGAAAGCAATTACGCACACACCGATAGCTCGCAAATTTGGACTGAAATAGATAATATTTCAAATTACAACACTAACACATACGCATATCACATCTTGAATGACAACTGTCAATAAATTGTATTGAAATCAAATCACCATTCACCAATGCTAATCATCTTTGTTATTAACGTGTCAAGCATGACTTAGCATCTGCTGATCATATTTCTATCATTACTCTTTTATCACACTTTGTGTACAGATGTAAATATTATAAATTAATAATAGACATAACGTTTCAGGTTAATTTAAGTGTATTATTTTTTAAAATATAACTAGGAATAGTTTATTTAAAACTGGTTAAATGTATACATTTAATAATTATACCTACATCATTAAATATATATATTTTGTACGTCTTAAAATGATAATGTAATACCCGTCATTATCAATTATAATGTTTATATTTAATTATATATTAGTATTTTATATATAATTAATTTATCATTGTACCTATATTACACTTATTGTACCGCTCTAAAGATTAGAAATAAAGAATTGACATTACCCTCGCCTGTCATATGGCGGTCAATAACGGTAAAATTTACAGACATTTACAATTCCACGCAACACATGTTGTTTTTTGATATACTATTTAGATTATTTTGCCCGTAAACTATGTAGCACTATATTCATATTATTCAAAATTATGATGTATTCACAAAACGTGTTTCATCAATTCATTTCGTTTCGCAACACACTTAACCACTTTTGATCCCAAAATAAGCAGGTTGAAGCACTTTTTTATATTCTCCCGGTGAAAACACGCATATTTAAGCATTCTCGTACACTTCTGAGCAAGTTTGAAGAAGCAGCTTGAAATGCGAGCACTTTCAAGGATCTGTATGAAGCCTGCTCCCACTAAAATGTGTAAATCCGCAGTTTTGCTTTCTCCACCATGACCAGTAACATGAATTCTAATGATGTCTTGCACTGGGAACTATCTGCTCATTCACAGATCCACTAGCTTGCTTATAGCACTTAAAAAAACAACCATAATTTAGAAGTGTTTTGTGTACAACAATGACTGAATTACAAAAAATCAACTTCATTGTATGAGCTATGCAATTTTGCAAGTGATCTGTAAATTTAGTATATGTCTTAAAAAACAAAGCATAATAATCAAACAACAAAATAAAACAAAAAGCAAACTGATTCATCAAAATAAGCTTACAAAGACTTAGCTGACAGGGCATGTTATTATTTAAATCACGTGTAACGTTTTATCAAGATTGCATACATTATACAAAAATATCCAGTATCGTTAGGGCTAGTGAAACACAATATATTTTCCACAATAAGTTATAACGTTAGTTAGAAACTAATATAACAAACGAAATGCTGCCTTGCCCTTTGAAGTTTTCTACTTTAGCTGCAACTGGTGTTTCTTTTCTCCAGTTCAAAGTGACACCTCAGAATTTAGATTTTAGACATCTCAAGAAGCTTAGATATGAAATCCTGGAATATGCAATATATTTAATTGATTAATTGATTGTTCCTATTTTTATATATGATATATATTTTATTGCTAGATATTCATATTAAAATATAAACTAATTAAATATAAAAATTAAAATATATATCAGAGCCGTTCCACGACAAAACCTGCGTTAATGACCAAAAAAGCATTTCTTATATTTATATAGTTAATTATTGCACAATTGAATTTAATGGCGTATAAAATACTGTTATGCCTTTTCGTTTTACGTAGCTATGACAACAACATGTACATGCACCATTCACAAAAATGACATTGACGTTGTTTCATTTTCGATCGGATTATATGACTTTCATGACGTTGCCATTATGCAAACGTGACAGTCACAAAACTATAAAAATGTCAAATTAAATTTAATGTAAAGAACATAATACACGTGAAACGTGTAATAAATAATCAATATGTGATATGTACGGTCATTGGATATGTTACTTGTTAAATATCATTATGTGGGCGGTGGTCATGGGGATCTCCTTGTGAGACTGTTTCAGGACACATAACTCTTCCTCTGGCTGATCATTTGCTTTCTTAAAGACAACCATTCCAGGCGCCGATGATTAGAGCCTGAAGTACTGGTATTTCCTGAAACATATTAAGTAAATACCAACGGTTAATACATGTCAGCTGTCGTTCTGGTATACAATCAAATGCATTTACAACTAATTATGTGTAAACAAGTTCTGATAATTAAACCTATAAAGTAAACATGTTTATTTTGAACGGGCTTAAAGATAATTTTAGACACTAGATAACTTTGATTTCACAAAGATACTTATATTTCTGGTATGTGTGCGTGCGTGTGCGATTTGTCCCGTGATTTTGTACAGAATGGTGAAGCGTGCAGCCAACCTTATCCCGGGTATTGCCTTAATACCTTAAACATTGTTAACAGGAAACTCATCCAGTCCCGCGAGCGCCATGTCGGATAACGGACAGCCTCGTTTACAGTCGATGACTTGTTGACTATATCCTGAAGCTGCTGCACGCTGTCACAGTCATATCGTCTGAAACGAGCCGTTAAACAAATAGGTAGATCTTAGATAATGTACCACGTCTTATAGCAGCTTAAATGGACATGTACTCATTATTGGTTAACTGTTCATTTCAAAACATACAAATGACTTCAGAAATTATGCTTTATCTGGTAGTCATAGTATGCTTATGTTTAATTACATATTTAAAAAACATTAGTGTATTTTATAAATAACAACATATATTTATAATAACTTCTTGTTATTATTATATTTATTATTATTAGTAGTAGTAGTAGTAGTAGCTGTAGCAGTAGTAGTAGCAGTAGTGGTAGTAGTAGTAGTAGTAGAAATAGTAGTAGTAGTAGTAGTTGTAGTACGGATTATCATGGATTGACTCGTTATTGTACGTTAACAGTGTCGCGTGAATATTGTAAACATACTTTATTGTTATAGATTTCGTTTTCTTTCTTGTTTGTTCGAAAAGATTTAAGAACAGTTATAATGCTACAGAGGACACTCAGAATTGAATCATTTACTGAAATGGTACGAGTAAAGTATGTATTTGATATTGCTGAGATTTTTTAATTGAAATATCCGAACTATATTTTCGGATATTACTCTAGGATGGTATACTAACCCACTGGTTTCGACGTAGTCTTTAGATAGAGAGCTCCTTTTAATTTTCATTTATTTTATTTGTACTAAATTTTTTAAACCTGTATTACCAATTATTACCACTCGCATAGCAGTTAACAAATATTTAAGAAAATAATTTCCGTGTTTCCAGTATCTTGACTTCTGAACTTAACACTTTGACTTCTTGGAATCTCATGCATTAGTTTTTTTAAATCTACTAAACAACCAGACACATTACTCAAATAGTGTATATCTTACTGTATTATGCATGTGCATTTTTAAATACGATAAGCAACTGTTTAACATTGATCATTATTATATTATTGCTCAAATACAGGAATCTGACAGAACATCCACTTCGTCTGACAGTCTACGGAGAAAAGCACAGCATCCACTTCTTCTGACAGTCCACTCAGAAAAACAAGAGGTGGTGTTCAGAAAAGAGGAGGGAGGGGGCGAGGCGGGGCAAAAGGACACGGAAGATCCATATGACAAGGAAGGGCAAGAGGTCAAAGAAGAGGTAGAGGACGAGGTGCAACTCAGGTGGCAACTCCGGTACAGCAGAACAGCGGAAGGAAATCGTGAAGGTTTGAATGCGTCACTTCTTTTGTAATAAAGGTATTGTTAACACAGTAACTAGTTAATCAGACAAAATTAATTGGAATCTTATTTTGGTATTCTTACATTATTATCCTTCATATTTTAATAAAACTGACTTAATATGCCTACTACATTTTGTTGTTTTGATATGCTTTTTTTCTTATGATTTATTGTATTTATTTTTTAACTAAAACGTTCTGTATTTGATTTCAAGCAGTGAATGCAGTATAATAGTCATTGTGTGAGTTGTGCGAAAATATGTGAATTATATGCAGATTCAATTAGGTCCACTTTTAAAACTGTTTGACTTACAGCTACTAAACTTGTTATTCATATTAGCTACTTTGTGTTAGCAACAAGACAATACAAATATGTCAAGACATGTTTGACAATAAAATATTGATGTTTGATACAATTTAAAACACAAGTAGAACATATTACATGCTTGTTATATTTTTTGTAATAAATAACGGGATTATTACTACAACACGTAGCTTTATGCACTTTATACACTGTAACACTTTGTTATACCAAATTAAAGAACAATACATAAAAAAGGGCCAAAATTAATTCAAAAGGCATGGCAAAGTTGCTAATATGAATAACAAGTTTAGTAGCTGTAAGTCAAACAGTTTTAAAAGTGGACCTAAACCAAATATTACTATAAAAAGGACCATAATTAAGTGAACATGCAAGACAAGAGTTTTTGATATTTTAGGATATGCAATCTTACCAATGCTTCCAGCATTAAAGCCAGTGTATTTCCAAACGGGTCTGGGAATTTATCCCGGATTCTCCATACACAGCAACTGGGGACAGCTCGGCGTACACCGACCCTAGTCCCCCATGCAGCCACATTATGAGCTTTCTGTATGCAGCATGTCTGTTGGCTTTGGCTGCATCTACTTCGTCTGGGAAGACCAGCGCCTCTCTCCTGTACGTCTTGGCAATCTGCAGCACGCCCTCATCAAGAACATACTGGTTTATGTGCTGAAATGTATAAATATATCATTTACAACTTGTGAATTTCTAAAATGAGAAAAACAAAGAGTTATAAATTATATGGTTCACCCAATATACAGTATACATACACCGGTACACGATTAAAGTTATCTTTGTAATTCTATTGTCTCTCGAATTTCTGAGTCTCACCCTTACGTTTTTGTTAATTAATTATGACTACACATAAACCCTTAGTGGGTTATGAAACTGAGTGGATTTAAAACAATTAACATTTAATGTAATGTTTAAATATTATTTTATGTTATCATGGTGTTATGTTATGTTTTAAGGACCGTGTGCTGCTAATAAGAGTTCTCTCCTGCTGATGCAGCTGGAGTTTTACATTGTTGATAATTTTATAAAACAAATAGTCATGCTGATGACATTTTATTTGATCACACTTAGTGGCAAATTGGAAATATAGTTTTCAGGAGCTTGTTTGCAGCACACTCTCTCTTGAAGTGTTGGTATCTCTCAGCATCTGCCACATACACACCAGACGGGGGCTGGTGTACTTCAATGTTACGGGTGGTAGCCTTGAGGCAGGCCAGCAGCTTGGATCTTGTATACGATGTCAAACATCACCCCAGGCTGCTTATCGACAACGGCGCAGAGCAGCTCTTTGACCTTAGCCTCTGAAAGCTGTTGAATGTATTCCTGCAAACAGAAATAGCACATAACTGTAATTTCGGTGGAATTCTCCTACAGCGAGTAAGATGAATTCCAGTATGGAAACTATATATTTATCAGAACATTGTTTTATTATATTCATACACATAAAGAGTCAGGTCAATAGGTCATATAGTACGGTTAATTCAATATAAAAATTATATATCATTGAATAAAAACATGTGTAAAGTATACTGAATATTGTAGTATCGATAATAATATTTAATCTGCATATAATTCACATATTTTCGCACAACTCACACAATGACTATTATACTGCATTCACTGCTTGAAATTAAATACAGAATGTTTTAATTAAAAAATAAATACAATAAATCATAAGAAAAAAGTATATCAAAATAACAGAATGTAATAGGCATATTAAGTCAGTTTTATTAAAATATGAAGGATAATAATGTAAGAATACCAAACCAAGTTGTCTGATTAACTAGTTACTGTGTTAACAATACCTTTATTACAAAAGAAGTGAAGCATTCAAACCTTGACGATTTCCTTCCGCTGTTCTGCTGTACCGGAGTTGCCACCTGAGTTGCACCTCGTCCTCTACCTCTTCTTTGACCTCTTGCCCTTCCTTGTCATTTGGATCTTCCGTGTCCTTTTGCCCCGCCTTGCCCCCTCCCTCCTCTTTTCTGAACACCACCTATTGTTTTTCTGAGTGGACTGTCAGAAGAAGTGGATGCTGTGCTTTTTCTCCGTAGACTGTCAGACGAAGTGGATGTTCTGTCTGATTCCTGTATTTGAGCAATAATATAATAATGATCAATGTAAAACAGTTGCTTATCGTATTTAAAAAGGCACATGCATAATACAGTAAGATATACACTATTTGAGTAATGTGTCTGGTTGTTTAGTAGATTTAAAAAAACTAACGCATGAGATTCCAAGAAGTCAAAATGTAAAGTTCAGGAGTCAAGATACTGGAAACACGGGAATTATTTTCTTAAATATTTGTTAACTGCCATGCGAGTGGTAATAATTGGTAATACAGGTTAAAGAAATTTAGTACAGATAAAATAAATGCAAATTAAAACGAGCTCTGATTCTGAAACCTACGTCGAAACCAGTGGGTTAGTATACCATCCTAGAGTAATATACGGAAATATAGTTCGGATATTTCAATTAAAAAATCTAAGCAATATCAAATACATACTTTACTCGCACCATTTCGGGAAATGATTCCATTCTGAGTGTCCTCTGTAGCAATATAACTGTTCTTAAATCTTCTCGAACAAACAAGAATGAAAAGGAAATCTATAACAATAAAGTATGTTTACAATATTCACGCGACACTGTTTACGTACAATAACTAGTCAATTCGAGTTAATCCGTACTACAACAACAAATGCTACTACTACTAATTCTACTACTACTACTGCTACTACTACTGCTACTACTACTACTGCTACTACTACTACTACTACTACTACTGTTACTACTACTACTACTACTACTAATAATAATAATAATAATAAGTTATTATAAATATATGTAATTATTTATACAAGACACTAATTTTTTTTAAATATCTAATTAAACATAAGCATACTATGACTACTAGATAAAGCATAATTTCTGAAGTCATTTGTATGTTTTGAAATGAACAGCTTACCACTAATGAGTACATGTCCATTTAAGCTGCTATAAGACGTGGTAAATTATCTAAGATCTACCTATTTGTTTAACGGCGCGTTTCAGACGATCGGACTGTGACAGTGTGCATCAGCTTCAGGATATAGTCAACAAGTCATCGACTGTAAACGAGGCTGTCCGTTATCCGACATGGCGCTCCCGGGACTGGATGAGTTTCCTGTTAACAATGTTTAAGATATTAAGGCAATACCCGGGATAAGGTTGGTTACACGCTTCACCATTATGTACAAAATCACTGGACAAATCGCGCACGCACGCACACATACCTGACATATAAGTATCTTTGTGAAATCAAAGTTATCCAGTGTCTAAAATTATCTTTAAGCCCGTTCAAAATAAACATGTTTACTTTATAGGTTTAATTATCAGAACTTGTTTACACATAATTAGTTGTAAATGCATTTGATTGTATACCAGAACAACAGCTGACATGTATTAACCGTTGGTATTTACTTAATATGTTTCAGGAAATACCAGTATTTCAGGCTCGAATCATCGACGCCGGGAATGGTTGTTTTTAAGAAAGCTGTTGGTGAGCCAGAGGAAGAGTTATATGTCCTGAAACAGTCTCATAGCGAGATCCCCATAACCACCGCCCACATAATGACATTTAACATGTAACATATCCCATGACCGTACATATCACATATTGATTTTTTATTACACGTTTCACGTGTATTATGTTCTTCACATTAAGTTTAATTTGACATTTTAATAGTATTGTGACTGTCACGTTTGCATAATGGCAACGTCATAAAAGTCATATAATCCGATCGAAAATGAAACGACGTCAATGTCATTTTTTTGAATGCATGTACATAGCTACGTAAAACGAAAAGGCATAACAGTATTTTACACGCCATTAAATTCAATTGTACAATAATAACATATATACATATTAGAAATGCTTTTTTGGTCATTAATGCAGGTTTGTCGTGGAACGGCTCATATATATATTTTAATGTTTATATTTAATTAGTTTATATTTTAATATGAATATCTAGCAATAAAATATATATCATATAAAAACAAGAACAATCAATTAATTAATTAAATATATTGCATATTCCAGGATTTCATATCTAAGCTTCTTGAGATGTATAAAAGCAAAATTATGAGGTGTCCTTTTGAACTGTAGAAAAGAAACACCTGTTGCAGCTAAAGTAGAAAAGTTCAAAGGGCAAGGCAGCATTTCGTTTGTTATATTAGTTTCTAACGAACGTTATAACTTATTGTGGAAAAGATATTGCGTTTCACTAGCCCTAACGATAACGGATATTTTTGTATAATGTATGCAATCTTGATGAAACGTTACACGTGATTTAGATAATAACATGCCTTATCAGCTAAGTCTTTGTAAGCTTATTTTGATTAATCAGTTTGCTTTTTGTTTTATTTTGTTGTTTTAATATTATGTTTTGTTTTTTAAGACATATAATAAATTTACAGATCACTTGCAAAATTGCATAGCTCATACAATGAAGTTGATTTTTTGTTATTCCGTCATTGTTGTACACAAAACCTCTCTAAACTATGGTTGTTTTTAAGCGCCATAAGCAAGCTAGTGGATCTGTGAATGATCAGATAGTTCCCAGTGCAAGACACATAAAGAATACACGTTACTGGTCATGGTGGAGAAACCAAAACTGCGGATTTACACATTTTAGTGGGAGCAGGCTTCATACAGATCCTTGAAAGTGCCCGCATTTCAAGCTGCTTCTTCAAACGTGTTCAGAAGTGTTTGAGAATGCTTAAATATGCGTGTTTCATTAGGAGAATATAAAAACGTGCTTCAACCTGCTTATTTTGGGATCAAAAGTGGTTAAGTGTGTTGCGAAACGAAATGAATTGATGAAAAACTTTTTTTAATACACTATAATGTTGAATAATATGAATATAGTGCTACCTAGTTTACGGGCAAAATAATCAAAACACAACATTTGTTGCGTGGAATTGTAAATGTTTGTAAATTTTACCGTTATTCACCGCCATATGAGATGCGAGGGTGTCAAGCACTGCGCTAGCCGGACAGCTGTTAATGTGTTTCACCTCTTATTAATAAGCATACATATAAGATCTACATATAGACTTGGAGTGCATATTGAAATAATGGTAACCAACCGAAAAATAATCCCTTTTCTACATGTTTATGAGCCGACCATTCATACAAGTATTCGACATGGTCTTACAAAATGCAACTAGTACATCTAACTGTGATTAGCATATTTTAGTGTGCAATATAATTAATTTACAGTTTATGCATAGTTATTGTCTTCTGAGCCAGTGTAGTTTTTAGCCAAATATTTACATTATCCATACACAAGATCTGTGCCACACACACACATGTGTCAGTGTTTTGGCAAAGAAAATTATGTAGAAAGACACAGATATAAAGGTTTAAAGAAAGCAGATGTAATCATGAAAACAATTATATTTATCAACCACAATAGTATTGTTAAGACAACAATAAGCCTGGGCTTAACGGGACCATGTCAACGAAAAATAGGCGTCATTTTGCAGTATAAATGATATAAGATGTAGAATTAGCTATACTAAGACATTTGCATTCAATAAATAATAAATAATACAATAACCAATGAGACATTTGATAAAAACAAATTATCAAAACAAAGTTTGAACATATTAAAACCCCAAGCGGGTATCGAACTCACGACGTTGGAGCCTTACGAAGAAATAACAGTGCACAGCGCTTTAACCTACTGCGCTATTTTGCTTAGTAATGAAACGTGTTTAAACTATGGTTATCCCAAACTCTCACTACCCTAATTATAAATTGATATTTTCCCCAACTGCGTACACACTTTTTCCATTATATATACTCTGTGTTAACTGTCATTAAGTGCCGCTATTAATATTTTAATTTCAGATTTTTTACGAAAGTGCCCCCTTTGGGCCCTTAAAATGTCATTCAAAATCCATTCATGTTTAAATGAATTATTGGTAATTGATATGATTGTAGGACATCAGTGATCACTATTGAGCTATTTTTTATACTATGACTTTGTTTATAATAATACCAGTTGCCTATGTTTACAATACGTTTATATTCCGAGAATCATGTTTTAAAATAAATACATAAATAATCATTATTTATTTATTTGCTTTTAGTTTGTGGATCTGTTGCTGATGTTATTTAATAAACATATCAATCACAAAAACAAATTGCATTTGTTGTTCATAAATATTTAGAAAATAACAGCAGCAACAGAACCACAAACACAATACAAACACATAAATAATGATACTATATATATTAAAAATATAATTATTCAGCAGTTTACATCTTCATTATTGGATAAGTAAAAACGATTATATTAACAGTTTAATTGAATTTTCTATTTTTGTGAAAGTTTGACAGTGTTTTGCGACTGTAGCGTTCAGACCCTACTGGTCCGTTACGGACATGTGCTTTTGTCGAAATCGGGAGTGCATTCTGTGTTTCTTGCGGGTGACAAGATTCAAGTGTAATGAGCTTTCTTAGACGTAGCATAACATTTATATAACATTTATTTTTATTTTAAATTTGGTGAGTAGCAGGAACATTTTTTTTCCAAAGAGACCAGACTCACAATATCGGAACGAATGAAAATTGGCGAGCGATGGAAGAAAAGTATGCTGTATGTGGATTTGGTTTCGTGTGTTTGAGAGATATTACTTGCGAATTTGCTATTATTATTGGCGAACCAGTCGTTTGTTTACATGGGGAAAATTGTGATAAAACCATATTTTTGGGGAAATATTGAGGATAATACGGATCAAATCAGGTGAAAATATGTTATTGTTTCCTACGTATGTATACACATAGAAATGGGCATGTATCGGTCCCTTATTTTACTGCAATTCAAAATCAAAACTGAAAGACGCGAAAACCGGTGTCACGGCTCAGGCAGAAAACCAAGGGTTGCATAGGTTAATCCAAAAACTGATACGTATAAGCGATCAACGCCCGCCGCGTTGCGGCGGTCATTTGCCGGTAATATGACTGCAAATGCGTGTTTTAAAGACAGTATCCCACTTAAGTACTGAATATGGGTTGTTAAAATGTTCGTTTCAATGAAAACAGTTTCAAAAATAAGTGTTAAGCAAAGAAAAACTAGAGACTCATTTAAGCAGTTTAGCTATTTGCAATAATTAAGTCAATCAATGTAAATATAGAAAACTCAAACAAGTGCTTGAAATTATATATTCTTTCCTTAAAAGACAGTATCTGTATGAACCCTGATGAACAATCTAATAATAAATACTGTTAGTGATATATGCTAAGAGTATATTTTCTTATAATTTAAATAATTATATTTTAGACATAACATCTGTTTATAATTTGGAATAAAAATATGCCGGTATAAACCATGAACAGTATATACAATTTTGTATTGTGTTTGTATTGATGTGAAATGGATTGAAACAATGACTGAGGTACAAATATGCCCACTGGCTGCTGTATAAGTAATGAGTAAAACATTTCAGTTCCGATTTGTTATGATTGAATACTCTGTATAATTACTATCGTTGAATTCACATGATACATCTATTTGAGCTCGACTAGTCGAATACAATGTGAGCTTTCCTACTCGCCCCGGCGTCGGCGTCCACGTCTGATAATTGGTTAACATTTATATTCAAAACACTTGTCACTTTAGAACTACATAAAATATTCACTTTAAACTTGGAATATACCTTTGTCATCAACCCCATCATCAGATGCAACGTTCTCCATAACTTGTTTGCATTTTGACTGAGTAGTGCCCCTTTAACACATGGATGTTCTGGTCTAAGGTAATATTTAACGTATTGTAACATTTTTTAAATTCAAAGCTACAGAAGTTATTCACTTGTAACATAGACTATACTTTTTGCCATTCATTTCAGCATCAGATGCAACATTGCCATAACTCTGTTTTGTATTGGGCCATAGTCATGCTTCTTTTTCACATAAATATTCTGGTTATAGTTTATATTCAAGAGTCTTAATTCTTAAAAAGTGCATTAGTTATTCACTTGAAACGTGTAATGCTCCTTTGTTATCAACTCCAACATAGCGTGCAACATTCACCATAACTCTGTTTTGTATTTTGACAAAGTAATGCCTTTTTTTCACATATATTTTCCGGTAAAGTTTATTTAATGTGAATTGCAATGCTATGAGTTTGAAGTTTATTTACAAGTGCCTGTTTTGTGATTAATTCCGGGCTTAGTGTGAGGTGAGGAATGCATTTAAACCATTCCAAGGCGGTGACTCCAGTTTCAATCATTTTTATGTTGTGTGTTGTGTTGTATATAGTGTTCTGTATTGTATAGGCAAATGGTCACTTGCGTCAAATAAAGTACTAACGGATGTTAATAAGTGATTATCTGCTGATGATGTCTCTGGATTTTTTTTTTCCTAAATTTTATATTCAATAGTCATATAACTTCAACACTACACAAGTTATTCACTTGAAAATATGATGCTATGTCTTTAAAGTTTATTTTTTTATAAAAAGACGAGATGTAGTTGATACATGTTTTTGTTTCCTTTCATCGTGCCTCAGAAAGTTTCAATTCTGCTACCCAGGTTTGCATCTAGCCATCGAGTTATTAAATGGTAATTAAATTGAATAGTATTCTCTTTTATTGATGGTTAATTCGAACTGCGCAGCTATGATGTTAATTTTTATTGACACATATTTTGGGGCAAAGTGTAAGGTTCGTGCGCACGTAATTCGGTTTAAACCCCCAATACTTTGCATTGACCGTTCCAAGGCGGTGACCCCAGTGTTATTCATGTGTGTTTTGTGTTTGTTATGTGGTTTTGTCATGTGCTGTGCAATTTTTTGGCAATTGGTCACTTGCCATAAATAAAGAACCTCGGGTTGGTATTAAGAATTATCTCCTGCTGTCGCAACTGGAGTTTCGCTGTGCTTATATTGGAATGTTATTGTATGTGAACTTTGTAATGATATGTAATTTATTATGTTATTTCACTGCGAATAGAACTGTTGTTTTCTATATAAATGCGTTTGTATTTCACATAATCCCATATTAATTGCTATTTGATCCGCATCGATAGCCAAGTCCAGTTATTAACGAGTAAGGACGTATAGTGTAGCAAACGTAGGGCTGTTTAGAGTACTATACCGGTTTACGTCTGTAAACAGTAACTGTCATATATAAAAATGTTTGTTAAGGTCGGTAGTATATGGAACCAAATTTTTCGTTTTGGTCAAAATTGTTGGATTTACATAAAATCCAAGATGGCATCCATGATGGCCGCCAAAATAATGAAATAAACATTTTGTATTAATTTATGTTTTAAATTAATTATGTTTGCATCAACAAAGATTTTTTTGTCTTACAGCATAGAAATAATGTGATTTTTGAACTGTCTACCATTTAAAATACATCTTAATACGTTTTCATTTAACAATAGAGGGTAATAATTAAAAAGTGCGGACAAAATACCTTATCCAAAGACATTTGTATAAATGAAAGTTATACAATGGGCAGCTTAATTTTGTTTATCAATTTTAATAATTGCAGACTTTAATCAATAATTTAAAATCAACTTTAGTACCGTTTCTCCATACATTTTGAAAAAACACTACAATTAGTGGGTGGGGTAAAGTGGCATCCAGTAAGCTTGATATCGTGATATTTATTAGTCTGTATAGATCTAATATAATATAGTATCTTAAATAATATTTCCAACATTGAATACCTCTAACTTACTTTCTATAATAATAACTAAAACTTTTTCTGAGACTAGTTAAATTAAAAAAGAAATTGTTTATAGGCTAACGTCATAAATACAATAATAAAAATGTGTTGCCCTTTGATATAATTTTGAAATGAAGAATTCATCTGATTCTTCAATATCATTCATTTGATTCATTGTCACTCTTCTTTTGGAGCACGAGTTGCCTATGAAATGTCTCCAATATCATTCATTTGATTCATTGTCACTCTTCTTTTGGAGCACGAGTTGCCTATGAAATGTCTCCAATATCATTCATTTGATTCATTGTCACTCTTCTTTTGGAGCACGAGTTGCCTATGAAATGTCTTCAATATCATTCATTTGATTCATTGTCACTCTTCTTTTGGAGCACGAGTTGCCTATGAAATGTCTCCAATATCATTCATTTGATTCATTGTCGCTCTTCTTTTGGAGCACGAAAGTTGCCTATGAAATGTCTCTTTCTCTATGAAACAATATAGGTAAGTTACTGAATGTATATTTATTTATTTTGCAAATGTATTTTAATAATATCTCTTCTCATTTCATTAAAATTTAAAACAATAATAGTTCAGCCTCAGGGTCAGGGAAAAATGATATTGATTTGTAAACAAATCATTTATTGTGAAAACGTTTTTGCAATGAATATATTATTGTTATGAATCAAGATCAACCTTGTATTAGGGTTGGTGTTTGAAATTTTGAATTTAAGTCATCGATTTTAATTTTTGTATTTCAAACTTTAGTAGTACTCGGATATCAACTAATAACCGGATACGCATTGTATGCAATTTGTTACCTCTTCATCAGTTTATGATATTCATATTTTCACCTTACTTTCAGTTGTTACTGGTTGCAGATCAAAGTGGGTGTTGCGAAAGGTAGAATTGAAAGGTAATCTATTACGATATTGATATATTACAATTTAAAAAGATGCTTTCATAGAACTGTTCATTTGAATGGTTGTCATGCACATCAGCTGATGAAAGTAGCTTTAAATAAACAGTTTACAATTTTAAATACAAGTATGTTCCACAGCGTTATAAATGTATATTTTAAAAATTATTAACGGTTACAATTGTATAAATGTATATTTGTCTTCTTATTAGCTCGACTACTCATCCGTTCGTCGGCGTCTGCGTTATGCTTTGGTTAAGGTTTGCAGGTAACAAGTCAATATCTATGTAACTACTACAGATATTCAATTGAAACTTCACACATGTCTTTGGGATCATTATACGAGGTAAATGACCAAGGCCCATAAATCTGACCTGCAATTTAGCAGAATTATTCCCCTTTTTGTACTTAGAAAATCAGATAAGAGTGTGCGTGCCACTACTCTATATCTCTATATCTACTACTGATATTCAATTAAAACTTCACACATGGCTTCAGAGTCATTATATAAGGTCACTGGCCAGGACACATTACTGTGACCAGTATTTTAGCAGAATTATGCCCCTTATTGTACTTAGAAAAGTCATATTAAGGTTTGCGTGCAAGAGAAAATTCAGGTTAAGGTTTGCGTGCAACACGTACATATCTCTGTAACTACTACAGATATTCAATTCAGACTTCGGGGTCATTATGTTAGGTCACTGACCCATGCCCGTGAGTGACTTTGGACCTCTAACTGTGACCTTGACCTTTGACGGATTGGTTGTTCAGATTCATTTGTGGTTTCAACGACATCAAAGTCACTGCCGCATACTTCAGCACTACTATACACACAACGGATTCCCCAAGTCCCCAGGTTCATGACCTTGACTGAAAGCTTCTAATTGGTTAACATGATTACAAACTACAAACAGAACAAAGCAGTTTGTGTTTGACAAATTGGTGAAAGGTGTTAGACTACTGATAATAACTGATGGTTAGATAACTGATGGAATTAAAACCAATACACATAGTGGTACTACATTCCCGCAGTCATGTGTCTGTTGTGAGATGCTATCAAAGCAAGGCTATTACGCAAGCAGGTCGGTCTACTGATATTCAGTAGGACTTATGCTTTACATATATGGTAGCCGACATAATGTTTGGGCTCCATAATAAGTTGTTAATCCGCGTATGGCATACTCGATAAAGGTGTAAACAGTATCTTCCTTTCATTTCAAAACACTTGACGTAGCGGATTATTATTTGTGTATATACTTACGTCGATCAACCAACAAAGATACGGTTTATTCATAAAAAACCCAACCCTTTACATAAATTCTCGCTGAACAGTAATTAAAACTAAGCGAATACTAATATTTGTTTCGGTATCATACTGGCACCAGCAAAGCAAATGTTTTAACGTTTAAGTATCGCTGTAAGATAAAAGTGATTAAGGAATAGAGGATTTCTGATCTAATAACTTAGTTTAGACTTCTGCTCATGTTAAAATGCTTATTTATTTATTAAATATTCGTCTTTATCAATATGTGCAACACAAAACGGTAGCTCATTAGTGATTAAAATGTGGCTATTAAAACTGCACCGTCAAAATATTTCCGGTTTCTCCTGCAATCTCTAGAAAATCTCAAGAAGCGATACATATAGTCATTATCTATTATTTTGAACTTGTTTCATATTCATTGTAGATATTCATTCTCGATATCGTATAACTTATATTCGCTTATTTATTTGCTAGTACACGTAATTTAAACGCAAATCACATAATGTAGTATAAGTAACATGTATGTTATGGGTTGTATAGCATCATCACCCTTAATTAAAGAACCTTGGGGTGCAGTTTCTCCTCTTTTTGAATGGCGGCTTTGACATAATATTTCAATGAGTTCAACGATACAGTCTTAATATACGTTTCACAACCACTCATTAGCAAGCTTTATTATAATTGCATTATTGTTCTAAATATGTTTTATGGACCAAGTATACATTATTTTCTTGTTCTTATTTACATGTAACTAATTATCAATGTCCTCGTAATTAATCGAGTTAAATGCTTTGACTACTGACGCATATGGTGTATTTTTTTTTCATACAAAATTCTGCAAAAAAACGTGAGTTCATACAATGCTTTCCCTGGATAAAATATTTAAATACACGAATGCTTAAAGTGTAGAAGTGCATTGGATTCGAAAGTAACCGAAATATGAAGATATGTTTTTGACTCTGAGATGAATGACATTTAACTGACTTGTTGAGAACATCGAGAAAACTGCATTTTAACAAAATACCCTATTCGCGCCTGTCAAAAATATACTGTACAAAAGTAAAAAGTATCCACAATGAAAAAAGGACAGGCACATAAATATGAGGTACAAGATAAAGAACAAGAGTACACAAGAAAGAGTAATGGAGCCTTATCAAGCACAAGTGAATAATAAAAAGGCATTTCAGAACAGACACCTGATAAAAATAATAAAAAAGGCTAAAAACATCGATGATGTAACACATGAACACGATATAAACACACTGAAAGATTTAAAGATGAGCTCACTGAAGAGATTAGGCAAATAAAACAAATTAAGACGAAACTAGAGCGAGTATAATCCTCTATGAATAAAATGGATGCAAGAATTAAAGGAACAAATAAAAAGGCCGACGGCACGATTAGAGAAACAATGAAATACCTTTTATCAGAAATGAAGGAGGACCTCCTGCAGTCACTTGTGCACAGAATTGAAATGCTAGAAGGTCAATTGTTCGAAAGAGAGTTGGAAAGCGATCAACTTAAATGCAAAATAGAGTCACTTGAAACAACAATAAAACATGCAAAACAAGAAAATGACTCAATGCAACGTAATATACAAAGAGAGGAAGAGTTAAGAAAAAGGGGTGAAAATGATGCTGAACAATGCAGCAGAAGAAACAACGTAACAATCAGGGAAATTGCAGTCCCGGAACCAAATGAATTGAAACGGCGAAACAAATGATTTCATTTTTCAAGGAATAGAAGGTTATAGAACTATCAATGACTGACCTTGATATTGCCCAAATTAAGGAAATAAAAACCGTGATATTATCGTAAAATGTATATTCAGATACACAAATGACCAAATTATATGGAATAGAAAACTGCTTAAGAACTCAGGTGTTTATGTCAACGAAGATCTGACTCAAATAAACTTGCAAGTACTGATGTGCGTCAAAAACAAAATTACAGATGATGTGAAAGAAACTTGGACAAGCAATGGTGTCATTAAATACCGAAATCGCATGGGGCAAGTGCACACAGTGAAATATGAAGAATACCAAAAATGGCTGGAACTCCCCTGGCCTAGCAAATAGACAGCTAACATTGAGAAGTATTGTGAATAGTATAGTTAAAATAGATCTAACAATATTTCTGCATGTTAAGTCCTTGATGCGTTAAAATAGATTCGCCAATTTCGTGCCGTAATCAGCATTAAACTTAATTGGCAACTCCAATAAACCGGTAATTTGTTCGCTTGTTAAACCAGCGATTGAATAAGCATAGACGAAATGGAACTGTTTTCTAACACTAATGTTTAGATTACCGGTAAAAGTCCTATAAAAACTGATGTTTGTTCGGTGGCTACTTGATATGGTTGAATAAAAACAGGTTGAGTAATTTATGGAAACTTGCAAAGCAGTGTAACCTTATTGGAAACATTAAAAGACAATATAATACACAAGTATTCAAAACACATATTTTAAAGAAAGATTTTCATTAGTTACACAGTTGCAACACATATTTTATTGTACAAATATAACACGTTCAAGTGGCTTGATACTTTTACCTTCGAAAATTTAAGCCTATATCTACGGGGATATAAGGGTATAGGAACCTATTTTCAAACACAGTAAAATATGTTTATCTAAATTGCGTCGATGTAACATGTCTTTCTAGTGAGCTTGATACTTTTGCTTTCGCCAAATCAAGCTTCTATGTATGGAGATAAACTCAAATTAAATACATTGTACTGTAAAATTGCTGAACACTTAATTATTGAATTAATTATATTTTTGAAATTAGTATCAATAATTAACAACACTGATCAACTTATTACGCTAACATGGTATTGAACATGTGGTGTACAAATTAGAGGTTAATTTGAGTGCTGCTATCGTTTTTATTGTGCAATGCTTATATTAAGCATTATTGTAACAGAGACTTATTGCATAATACAATATTGAAACACTAACCTTTGTGAATCGTTTTATTTATGAATAATTATCAACAGTATTTATGGGATACAGTTTATTGTTGACATTGTTATTGAAACCAAAATGACGGTATCTAGGATCTAAGGTACCAATAGAGTTTAGGGTGTTAACTCTGTTATAGTAGGCAATACATTGCTGGAATATAAACTTATTGTACAGCCTTTTTAATTTGTAAAGCTTGAAACTTATTTACTCAGTATAACATCACAGATTTATTTCAGTATTCAGATTTTTTGAGTGTAACATGGAATATTCTATTAACACAAAATTAATGCTATATTTCTAGAGTCAATCTATACCACTACATACATCTGCTTCTATACTGTTTCGGCTGATTTCTTTACATAAAGATATTTTTATAAAGCCAGACTGGCGGACAAGTATCCCAGTTGAATAATCCTGTGTATAATTGCCACGAATCAAACCAAATGCTGTTAAAATAAAATAATTTATGAAAATATTTCAGTGTTACTAATTACTTTGTAGCTTTAGTACACATTTTCGTATAACCGAGAAAATATAATCATTCTAATTAATTTTATTGGGAACGAAATTGAGGTTTTTAATAGTTACTATAATAAATTATTTGAATGATATTTTGCATTGTCATCCATGTTTTAAAGTTATATGTTATATTTATTTTTTAATTTAAACAAATATGCATATCATTCAATAGATATTCAGTACCAGTCACTTACTTTTACATGTTTAGATTTTTAATAATGTATGCCCTTATTTTACATTTGACAAAACAATTTTATACTAATAAAATAAACTACTTTAGTTTTAATATATTTATAACTGGTATCATAACTATTCACTTCTTATTGAACTATATGTGTTGATTTTATTTTTACTGAAATGTTCAAATAGATGATTGTACAAACTTCATTTTCCAGCAGGTTGTACTAAACTAGTCCCAAATATGAAAACTGTAATTGAGAAGTGTATCCTGAACATATGCCATAATGACTTTAGTTATTGTTCTTTTTTAAAATATAGCAAACATACTGTTTGTTGTGAGACATGCAATAACTTTGTTGTGCTTGAAAGCTCATGAAATATCATAAAATTGTACAAACAGTAAAGACAGACACAACACAACCATTGTTTTATTTCAATCCGCAAAACATATAACAGTATGATT
Source organism: Congeria kusceri (assembly GCA_027627225.1). Lineage (NCBI taxonomy): Eukaryota > Metazoa > Mollusca > Bivalvia > Myida > Dreissenidae > Congeria > Congeria kusceri. The sequence continues at coordinate 5,365,113 of CM051029.1, read as the reverse complement.
GTACAATACATGACATTATGTATACACACATAAATACGATGTATTCAAATAACTAAATAAAGGTAAAACTTATTATTATTTAGTACAAAAACAAAAACTTTATAATTGTAATGCATTCGTATTGTCCATTCACTATTTTCAGTTTCGTAACTAGATTTTAGGGTAATTGCCTATGGTCCCGTAATGTAACACTGCTTTATATCGACTGACTTAGATTGATTATCATTTGCTTTCAGAATCTCTATGGACAAGTAGTGTTTTATTACAAATTATGCTACTTTGCGCTATATAACTCTTGAATAATAACACAGATTATTGTTGCACAGAACATTAGAAGTGTCTGATCACTCCACATCTGTTTTGGGAAGAAAAGCTGGACTGTCATATCGGATCTAAAAAAAATGCTGTAAAATAATTTATATGTAACATATCTACATATATGTATAGACAGTTAACACTCATAACAGTCTTTGATCTTAAAACAGGTCTTATTATACAATGATACATGTATAATGATATGACACTATTTTTCATGTGTGCACAACATACTAAACATAACAATAATGACTAAGGATAAACATTTTACATAATACCTATGTATTGTAATCTGGAAATAAATAACAGGCTTCTGACTAAAAGATCCAATTTAAACAAGTTATGTCCAAAATTTCGCGTTATTGGTGATCGTCCGAATTACTGTACAAATACTAAAATAGTTCTGGATATAGGTTTCTGTTTAATCTAATAACAAGTAGCATTGCACTTTTAAATCACTATACCATCATGCAATCACCCGTCATGTGCGAACTTCCAATAGACACTAGATTAATACACTTTCACTCAGAATCTAATGTCTGTCAACACTTCGTCACAGCCGCCGCGATGCCCGTTCGTGTCTGAACATTTAACAGAGTGATAGGGGCCAGTTATCCAGATTACATATTAGTATGTAATTGATTTACACGAGAGACGCGTAGGGACTTGTCGTCTAGCATAGGACCATCTTTCTAAGGCCAAATGGAATCAGCGACGGCACGTTAACAAGAAGGCAAAGCGTAGGAAGTTAACGAGTGGTGAACAGATTTTGATATTGCTACATGTTAACAATAACAAACTTCTTTTACAGTGAAAGGGACCGTACACCATTGATGATTCCAGGGAAAATGGACTCGATTACAAGGTGAAAATAGGTGACAAAGTCAAGACATTTCATTCGAAGTTAGTTGTGTTGAGGATAAGGGTATATTTTCTGTAGTATCCGTTGCAGTGATGGAGGATCAGACTATTGATGATCGAGAGGAAGTTACAGAGACGGGAGATGATTTAATAGATGTCAGGATGGAGTGTCCTATAGGTTTAGACACAGAAACTGTAAAGGATGTACAGATTTGTGATGAATTGACTTTTGACAAGAAACATGCCGATGTGCTTACAGATATACCTGGCACAACGATCTTGATCGAACATGACAGCAAGTCAAACACGACAGAACCAGTGAGGGTCAATGGATACTCAGTGCCATTTCATACCCAGTAAATGGTTGAGGATGAAGTCAGTAATATGTTAGATCTTGGAGTCATAGAACCATCAAATATACCATTTGCAAGCCCTATAGTACCCTTCGCTAAGAAGGAAGGTACCATACGTTTTTGCATTAACTTTAGAAAGCTGAATAAACTAACAGTATTTGATTCAGAGCCAATGGCGAACATAGAACAGATGTTCTCGAAATTGTCTAAGTACAAGTTCTTCTCAAAAATAGATTTGTCCAAAGGTTATTGGCAGGTACCAATGACAGAGGCCGCCAAGGACATTCGAGACGCCAACTGGTTTGTTTCGTTTCCGGAAGATGCCCTTTGGGTTAGTCTGCGCTCCAGCGACCTTTTTGCAGATTTTTCGGTTGCTTGAACACAGCTTGTGGTCACTCGCGAGCCACCCTCGGTCTCTTCCGTCTTTATTGAGTGCAAAACCCCAATACCACTTCCAGTCGCTCCAAGACCACTTCCGGTTGCTCCAAGGCCACTTGTGGTCGCTCCCGAGTCATCCTCGGCCTCTTCTGTCTTTGTTAAGTCAAAAAACCCAAGATAAAAATACACGTTTGCATCCTAATCATACTGTCTATTAGGATTTTCTATTTCATGCACAGCTTGTGAAACAACGAGATTTTCATACAAATTTTCTAAAGATGTCATTTCGAGGTAGTTAAACTCCAAGAAATTAGCAATCTGACTCAAATTAAATCATTTGAATCTAAGGCATCCATATTGAAGTGTTTATCCCTTGAAATCCTAGACTGTATTGACTGCACTAAATGGCCACCTAGCGACAGCGCTAAAATTTGGATACGACATTCATGATTCCAGGCGTGCCAGACATCACGCGACACAATGACAGCGCTAAATTTGGAAACGAAACACGTGTTAGACATCACGTGACGTCTAGGAAACACGCATGGGATCTGCATCGAGGAAAGTTGCGATTTGATAGGTTAATATGGTATAAAACACTTGTAGCAACTTGTAGCAACCTTTGACCTCAATATGTTAATTATTTAATCTCGCCCTGCGGGCTCATTAAATAACTTACATATTTCAGTCAAAGAGTGCTACAACTATTACTTAACCCCTTAAAGCGGCTCGAGACTTCGGCTCTATAACATTGAAGCCTTTATCTATGGGGATATAATGGTACAGGAAACCCTATTTATAAAAACACAGTCATATAGTTTTTATTCACAGTGTTTCGATTTGCAACACTATCACTTTATAGTGAGCTTGATAATTTTGCTTTCGACAAATCAAGCTTCTGTCGGTGGGGATAAGCTTAATCGAACAAATTAATACATTGAACTGTATGGTTGCATTATAAATAAATTATTAATTAAATAATTTTGGGAATTAGTCTAAATAACTAACAACTTTGTTCACTATTTAAACACTATTTACTGCATATATTTTATACTGCAAACCAGCATTAATGTATTTAAGTAATGCTACTTAGACATTAAAATGTATAATGTCATCTCTGTTTTTTGCAGTAAAAGCATTGCTAAAAATACGAATTGTACAAGTTATTATGTTAACATTGTTTTGTGCAAGTTTGTGTTATATTACACACGAAATTACCGTATATGGGGATCACGTATTAGAGGTTAGTTAAAGTGCTGCTATTGTATTTTTGTTTTTGCAGTGCTTATACTATGCATTATTTGTGAAGGGTATTTTTATATGAATAATTAACTACATTACTTAGGGTATAAACTGTCTATTGTAAATATGTTTACTACAAATAAAATCGAAATATACACGTTATACTGTTTAGGCATAAGAGTTTATAATGTTATCTATGTTACTGCGGTAAAAGCATTGCTGACGAGTACTGAATTTTATGCTTGAACCTACTATAGAACACGAGTCTGTACAATTATTATTTGTATTGCTTTCCACATTGTTACTCGGATGGACAATATAGTAAAATGCTTACATTTGTCTTGTAAGTCATAGTACTAACAAAATTACTGCGTTATTCGTTATTAAATTACAAAATTGACAAATTAAATGTACGAGACAATTCGAATAAGAAAACATCGGATAAAATAAATACTATTATAGAAAAGTACGATCTCTGTGATATATTCAGAATGAAACGCCCTTTTGAAAAAGTATATACTTGGCATTTCAACACTAACCCGCCAATATTTTGTAGATTGGGCTATTTTTTAATATCAAACAATATATTAAGTTCCGTGATTTATTGTCAAATCCAGCCTGGTTCTCGTTCTGATCAATCGATAGTAATAATGAAACTAAATGCAAATAATTATGAAAAAGGTCCGGGATATTTCAAATTGAATAACACGGTATTATAAGATACAGAATATAAAACAAAAATTAGAGATGCTATAAACGAAGTTGTTGAGTTTAAGCGGGAAGCGAATCCAAATATTATATGGGAGTTAATGAAATGAAGAATACGTTATGAAAGTATCAAAAGGTTTAGCCATAAAAGGAATATAAACGATAAAACAGAAAATGAACTCCTACAAAATATTTAAACCATAGAAAATCAACTAGCAAATAATCCCAACGAAAATTAATTCTTGGAACAACTACAGAAGAAAAAACAATTACTGAATGAATTTACTACAAACAAAATAAAGGTTATATCTAACGAAATAAGGCTGAATGGGTTGACGGTGCAGAAAAAAAAACTAAATACTTTACTAATTTAGGAAAATCTAACTTTGAAAAGAAAATTAACAAACAAATTAAAATCGACGAAAAAAAGATAGAAGAACACCCAGACAAATTGTTGCAACATATTAAAGATATTTATCAATCCTTGTATAAAAATGAAAGAAATATTGAGGCTTGCACTAATTCTATATTTTTTGAAAATAATGTAATGTAACAGTTATCAGTAATGTCATCAATATTGAAACACCAGATTATTTTACAGAAGTTGAATATGGAGAAGCTTTGAAAGAAATGAAAAATAACAAAAGCCCGTAATCTGATGGCTTAACAGCAGACTTTTATAAACTATTTTGGAGGGATATAAAAAAATACTTAGTTAATTCTTTAAATTATTCTTATGACATTAACAGAAATTCAGAAGTATAATTTATTTACTACCAAAAGTGGACAACGATCAGTTATCTGGAGATTTCTTTACTTTATGTAGATTGCAAAATAGCCTCAAATTCAATTGCCAATAGAATAAAAAAACATTTGCCAAATAAAATTGGTACTGATCAAACTGGGTTTGTAAAAGGAAGATACATTGGAGAAAATATCAGATGCCTGCAAGAAGTAATCGATAAAGTAAGCAAATTCAATGAAAACGGAATAATATTTTTTTCAAACTTTCATAAAGCTTTTGACCAAGGTTTCATGAACAATAGTTTGATAAAATTTGGCTTTAAGACATCAATAATTAATTGGGACGATTTGTTTTACAAAGATGCAAAGTCATGTATAACATACAACGGTCATTTTTCTGAATACTTTAACATAAAAAGGGTGTACGCCAAGGTTGTCCTCTTTCACCGTGTATATTTATAATATGTATAGAACTATTGGCACATGAACTAAGCAAAACTAATAGTATAACAGGCATAACAATTAAACATTGTGAACCAAAACAAACCTTGTTCGCTGACGATGCATGTTTTATCATAGATGGAACCAGATCATTATTCGAAACCCTTATTTGCACCCTTGACAATTGTTCAAACATATCAGGTCTTAAACTGAATAAAAGTAAGTGCACTGTCTTATGAATTGGACAAATTCAAATTTCGGACACTATACTTTGTAAGAAACATAAATTCATTTGGATATCAGAAGCAGCCAAAACACTAGGAATTACATTTATTAATAACACACGGGAAATGACAGATATAAATATTAAACCAAAAATCAAAGAATTTAACAAATGCATTGCTAAATGGCGAAAATGGAAAGTAAGTTTAATAGGAAAGATAACTGTTCTTAAAAGCTTTTAAATAACCACGAATATCAAATCATCAAAGATATAAAGGAATCAATGTTCTCATTTTTGTGGGATAACAGACCAGACAAAATTGCAGGTGATAAAATAGTCCAAAATTACAAAAAAATGGTGGTCTAAGAATGATTGATTTTGAAAACTTCATATCCGCGCTCAAATCAGGCTAGATCAAAAGGATGTTATTTCAACAAAATTCAAAATGGTTGAACATTTACTGTGACATGCTAAAGGATTGTGGTAATTTCTTTATTTTCAAATGTAATCTAAAATCATCCAATGTTAACGGTTTGAAATATTATAACGAAAACCAAGTAGTCATTAGAAAACAAATATTGTCGAATAATGCGAACATAACAACCTTAAATAAAACATTTTTTTATAAAACATTGTTTGAGCGAGACATTACACAAATAGAAAATATGTTTAACTACAGAAACAAACGCTTTTATAATTTCCGAGAACTTCAAGTTTTATATGGTTTGCCTGGTTCTGATTTCTTAAAATATCATACCCTAGTAGCCTGTTACCAGCGCATTGAAATATCGATTGCACAATGAAGTTATATCATATACACCAGCCAGTTATATAATTGATAAAATTTCACCCACAACAAAAATGTGTAGTTTTGTAAATAATATTTTAATTAAGAAAACTTATGTGCAGAACAACAAAGAACAACAATGGGAAAATCTTTTTCATAAACAGCTTAATTGGCAAAACATATTTACTAACTATTTACACATCACTACGATTCATCCTTAAGAACATTTCAGTATAAGCTTTTGATAAATAGTGTTCCCAACAATGAACAACTTTTTAATTACAGAATGGTAGAATCTCGTCTTTGTGATATATGTTCAATGTCAGTGGAATCAAATAAGCATTTGTTTTGGGATTGTCCTAGAGTCCACAATTTCTGGATTCAAATCATGAATTATATAAAAAAATAAACTTAATATTACAGACTTCAATCCGTCTTATGAATGTATTTCATTCTGTAATATTTGTCTAGTTAACAGGAATTATTCGAACTGTGTTAAATTTATTGTATTACTAGGAAAATATTTTATATTCAAATGTAAATACCAACAATGTCAACTAATGTTTGACATATTTATAGATTAGTTTAAGTACAAACTGAAAATAGAAGAGTTGATTGCTGTATGGAAAGGCAAACATGCACAACATGATAATAAGTGGCACAATTTTGTAATGTAACCCCTGTCATCTTTTTCTGTGTGCAATATTCTTGTTAACAGATTATTATGATTTGTGTTTTGTGTAACCCACTACCACTGTTACTCATTCCATATGTATCATCATTATCATCTCTCATTCACTATTTCGACATTAATGTGTGTATTTACAGCGTATTCGTGTATTATGTCTTTACTATAACTTTGGTGTACATAAATGTTGTAAATGCAATATTTCAAAATAAATTGTAAAATATCGAATGTTCATCTCTGCCATTTATTATGAATTAATTTCAGATCAGATCTGACCCCGCACTTGTGCCAGTTATTAGATTGACAATGCCTTTGGATAATTTTCTAATAGTAAAAGGAATATCGAGTTCCTCAAACATAGAATTTAACTCTGTTTGCGTTATATGGTTATTAAAATAAACAATATCGACGATTGCCTGGAAAAATCGATCTTTAGGATTATTTATATATCTAAAATACTGTGTAAAAGAATCTGTATTCAGATTAGTTTGCATGTGTTTAAAATCTCCGTCCTTTAATAAATTCCAGTAATCTTTTGCGTTTTTCTATTTAGCTTTATTTAATTGATTTCTGTTTTCCTTTAGCTGATGAAGGTGCAGTTACCTCACGCTACTCTCGTATTTACTTCTTGCCGCAGTCATTAAGTGCCTTTTTTCATAATTATTTTTCCATAAGTTATTTAATGTTTTATAAAATTTATATAAATCATTATGTTTAAAAGAGTTATTAGATATGTTATAAAATGTATTATGGTTGTGCTTTTTACAGAATAGAGGCTTGCATATGTCATCAATTCTTTCAAGAAATTCATTAAGACTTAAGTCAATTTCTTGACACGCTGACGCATTTTCAATAGTTTTTCCGATTGTGATAAATTGTCAATGAATTCAGAACACCTTAGCGATTGCTTATATATATATATATATATATATATATATATACTTCTTGTCGTTATCCCACCTATAATTATATGTGTTCATGGTTTGCATTGAATTATCTTGTTTACAATCAAAACAAAATTCAATAAGGCAATGATCAGATACAATGTTAGGACTATGCACCTGAAATTGGGTAAAAACCTTTACAAAACATTCGTCAACAATACAGTAATTAACAACACTGGATCCATTACTACCGACATAAGTATACGATCCAATATTTTTGTCCTCGCCTACACGACCATTTGCTATTCTTAAACCTGTTTGTATAAAAAAAAAATAAAAGACGCCCGTTTTGATTGACTGATGCATGAGCTGACTTTCTTGGAAATGTATTTTCTGTGCTATTATTATCAGGCAAACAATTATGATTGTGTAGATCTAATATATCGTTTTGAACAAAGTCACTTAACATGCCGACACACGATTTAAATCTCCTAAAACCATAAATTAACAGATAACATCATCAAATTCCTCTCTTATACAAAACATATTACCTTGTATAACATCAAATATATTACTGTTATGAGATAATTTCTACGTGAGTTAGCTGGTACAATATAGCATAAACATACAAACAAGTGCTTCGATTGTTTAAAGGCACACGCAAAGTGCTGAAAGTTAAGACAACCACCAAGATTTATTCAACACATAAATTAAACATTATGACCAAACACTTGTTTACAGTTTCTTAAAAGAAATGAAATTTGACTCGTTTTCTGTCCACTTGATTGTTTACATTTAAAGACATTTGGTGTCCTTGTTTCCCGTAAAAAGGAATGCAAATCATTTGCATGTTTTTTGCATGGAAAAATCCCGTTATTGTGGTCACTGAAGTGTTTCAATTATGAGGGTCGTCTTATAAACTTATACTAGAATCAGAATTGAATACAGACATTGGTACAACACATTGATAAAACAAAGGTAATTATACAAAAAGCAACATGATTTTTCTATGCCAATTTACTGATCAAAGTGGTGAGATATTTACCAAGTGATTTTTAGTTCAAAATTGTTACATGTATTACATATTTTAAACTTCAAATACTTTACAAAACATTTTAGAGACGGTCCTCAAAAAGACTTGTCCAGTTTATGACAAATGACATTACTGTTAGCAGTACAGTTATTAATGAAACGCATAGAACTTGTGAAAATCACCACACTAGCAAAAAAACAAAGCAAGTGTTTATAAACAGTTTATTTGGAGGATCGGTGTTTTAAACGGTAACAAACTGGTCTCGTACATAAATCAATAATCCGCCAGAGCTTCTCTTAGCAGACGACAATTGCTTAGATCTGTTTAAAATAAAACACTGAAAATGTTCAACGTCATAATTAAACTCATCACAGCCCCAAGTTTCAGTGATGCAAAGTAAATCGTTCGTTTGAAAAAGTGATACAATTTCAGTTGATACAATTTTATTATTACTTTTCGTTACAATCCTTGTACATTCAACAATGCACATCTGAAGCTATTCACGTCCTGGCCGCTACGACCGTCCTATTTAGTGACCGCCAGCGAAGGTGGAATAGCTCTCCCGTTATTATTAGAGTTGTTTTTGGTGGGATTTTCTTCACCACGTGCACTGCGTACTGACTGATTTGGATTGAATCGCTGTTGGTGTGCCTTGGTGGTTTTCCTTCAAGTTTGACTGCTTACAATGTAAACTGATTTTGGTGGAGTGAATACGTTGTGTAGAGAGGCATCTCACTATTGGCGTTACCAGTTGTATGTGCACCTTGGATGGTAGTTGAACGACCCGGACTCAGACTTGATGTTGCAGTTTGGGTCAAGGGGCTGAAAGGTCTTTCAACAGCGAGGGCGAATGTTGCTTGCTGAAATGCAGATGTGGGCCTTGTTTCCTCTCTGTGCTCAGTGTTTCGGTCTCCAGTTCTGACACACTAAATATAAAAAATATAGCTATAAGTTATCAGAACTTAATTTATGATTTCCATACAGAAGCAGGCCGCAGTTGAGCATGGGAAAGGCGTGTAACTCTAAGTCGTTGGTTTCTAAAAAGATGACAATTAAAACATAATGATTGGCACCTTTTGGAATATAGATGCATGCACATGTTGGTTTTGATATAAATAAAAAATCTAATTGATACACATTTTTCTGAGTCGTGCGTGCATAACTGATTCAAACTTCTTCCCAATAAGATAATAATCGGGAACTGTGTTACATTTGAAAAGTTTTGTATAACCTTCGAATTAAGATATAAAGTCAATGTAACCTAAATCTATATGAGGTTTATTCCATAAATTGATAACAGTGGGAATAAAATACTGTGAGCAAAGTAGAGTTCTCCTTCTCACAGTTATATAATCTGACAAATTCCTGAAGTTATAAGAGGTCATTTGATTTACAGTGTTAGGTAAGAGGTTTCTGAGATAATCACGACAATCGTTATGATGCATTTTGTATATTGTGATAAGTGTGTTATAACGCCAACGATCTTGTAAACTTAACCAGTTTGTTTCTGTATTATACAATTCTCTTCATGAAACCGATCTAGTTAGGCGAGCCATTATTCTTGCAGTTTCCTTTTGAATTTTATCTAACGTTTGCTTTTCATATAATTTGCAACCATCCTAAACCACACAGGCATGTTCTTATATTGGTCTTAAGTAAGTTTTGATGGGGTCGTTTTCAAAAAGAAAACATGGATTAATAATATTGGGTTGTAATGCAAATAAAATGGCGTCAGTTGTATGTGGGTTAAAGTCCACTATCCAGGTTTTCAACCCTTTACTTATTGAATAAAGGTCATGGTTCATAATGCCTTTTAAGTCACTTAACGTGTACATAGTTCATGCGAGAGACTTCAGCAAACAGTCGTGCAATGCTATTTCAACTTTGTCGTTTACGTATGTGAGAAAAAAAATGGACCTTAAACAGAACCCTGTTGTACATCAGTGTTTATTGTAAGTTCAGCGGATAAAGCTGACCCTACGAAAACCTTTCGTGTTGGGTTCGATAAGTTATTTTTAATCCAGGCTAATACATTACCACACAAACCAAATTAATGTAAATTGAATGTAAGACCATGCAGCCACACCCAATCAAATCTTTTGAAACATCGCAAAACACAATACACATGAATTGTTTGTCATCGAAAGAACGAGATAGTTGATCAAAGATGTCAATTAATTGGGAAATCGTTATACACACTCACCTGAGTATGCTGAATAAGTACACCTAGTCTTAACTGTATGGGAAAATTTCCCGAACAGGAAAACTGGGAATTCCTCTGACCTGCTTATTTTTTTACTAATTTTAGCAATTTGTTTCCCAATTTGGAAATACAATCATGTTTTTCAAGGGATTCAGCAAAGTTGGTCGCTGCACAGAGGTTTTTAAGTGACCTAGATGTATGTGGTCTCAAAAGGTTGAGGACATGTTGATCTAAATTTTCACCGTTCAGAATTTTTTGAAATTATGACTTTTTAAAGAAAACTGTTACTTAGTTTATGTGTTTTACACAAAAAGACAAAATGAATATGTTTCCCGAATGAAAATCCATGTCCCCATTCGGAAAATATAGAGGACATTTCTCACTACAAGCACTCCAGAGTTTCAAACTATGTAAAGTAAAAACCATCGTTAAACATACAAAGGTACATTATATAGTATAGTATTATATTGTATAGTAAGGAGAATAAGAAAATAATACATTTTAAAGATGCCTTCTTTCTATAAAGCAGACGTTTGATTTTTGTTGCCAGTTTCTATACGAATGTTTCGTCAATATTGTTATAAAATTAAATTTGATTGGAATTCAATTATACTTCTATAACAAAATTGCCGTTTCCAATGTGCAACATTTTACTTACCGCTTTTTTCTGAGTGGCGAGATATGGGTTAAAATACTATTCATCTTAATAATATTTTTGGTGCATAGTAAATGTATAAAACATTACACTGACGTATGTTTGTGATTTTCGATGAATAAAAAAAAAAAATTAATCCTTTAACGATAGCTGCGGAGGAGTTTACACTATCCGTAGCAAAATCCGGATCAGTCTATTGAATCTGGCTCACTTGAAAATGAAAATCACGCAACTCAAATTTAAAGATGCCGAAATGGATATGCAATCATTACATAATACAAAATTATCATTATTGTGTTTCTTATTTATTATGCAATTGTATTGTTATATTATTTCAATGCATAACAACGTATACAATGTTTTATCATAAATCACTATTACTTTGCCAATAAGAAAATTCATTGAGAGTGTTCAGCCAACTGTTGTGTTACTAAAATTTTAATCAATTATTTTATGTATGACTAGTAGTTAAATGAATTCAATGTATCGTTAAGCAAAATCAAGGTAACAATACTAAATGTCATAAAAATTGTGTAAGGCATTTTATTGAAAATGATTAATCGACCACTGTTGACCACATTGTGAGCATTAATTTTTGTACTGTATTATCGGGTGTAACATTCAGATTTATGCCATTGCTTTCAAACACATGAATTGAAAACTAAATCAAAGCATTGCTTGCAGCAAAAAACTACTGAAATAATATAGTTCAATCTACCACTATTGACGTCTTTGAATATTATTAACAGCAAGCAGTTAAACAATAAGCTAAAACTGGGACGGTTGTTAAGTACCACCCTGCTAAAAGGGCAATCGCCCTGGAATTAAAACTCTTATCTTGCCTATGATTAAAAGCATGTTTACACTTACACATTTACGTGACTGTAAAGATTGCACAAAAAGTAAATTTCCGACCAATCACGCATTCAATGCAATTTATATTTTGCAACAAAGAGGCAATAACTCTTGTGTAGATGACCAGCTGACCTATTCTAATTTTCAATTGCGAACTGCTGGTAATTCACGATCTCAGAAACATGTTTTAAAATGAACAGAACTGGATCCGATAATGAAGTCTCTATTTTGCAAATGCATTAATAAGATAAGTAAAATATACCAACATGAATTAACTGACTGATAAATCCAATTCCATGAGTGATTCAAGAACATAAACACTGGTATTTAACTTTACAAGATGGGAAATTCCTCTGGCATCTGACCCGATCTGATAATCATTTTAATTATTCTTAATTTAGGTCGTATAAATATGTTTCTACAGATTTGTTTAGTCCCACATTGTATTTTAAATGCATATTCCATTTATTTATTGCATGTTTTCAATTTTGTATGATTTACCTCCCTTTGACAGAAATCAGAACTTTAATTTCAATACTAATCACGTTTGCTGATTAAAACCCGACTAACGTGACTGTTTAAAACGTATACATAATTTATACAGTCATGATACATGTCGTGTATTGAAGCTTTTGACAAAATAATCTCGATCTATAATACCTCATTTGCAACAAAAACAATACACATTTTGTTTTAGTATAAAAATGAAGACACATTAAATACTAGTTAAATCAATGGATTCATCAATCAAATAATGACTTCACTTTCTATAACACTAACATATAGATGTTCGTTCTCGTAAATGTAGATATATTTGTGTACAAAATTATCATTTGAGTTATTAACGTTTACGTGCAACAGCCATTTTTCTAAAAAAACAACAACAATAATTGCTTATGTCACGTGCACGCTTCTACGCCACTCGTTTCAGCCAAATGTTAATTTAGCACCCATAACTAATACTTGACGGTAGACACATGCTTGATTCATGGCACAAATGCAAATCAGTCGTCTATTTAGCAATATTAGCTTAATGAACTCAACAACCTGTGCATGTAAAGCAGAATATGTCAACGAAATTCTAGTTCATATAGTGAAATGCGAATATATTTTTACAGTTCTATTGCACTACTTATATTAAGTAATCCACAAACTTTTAAAAATATTTGTTAAGGCTGAAACCGTTAGAATACAATTTTAAATTTTCACAAGTTAATATTATAACACAAATATAAATACAGAAGAAGAAAACATATACATTTTATAAATAATAAGGATGCTGTATTATTTCTTGTTTTTAAGTACTTTAACTATAAACAATTATTCAAACATGTAACGATAGGCTATTCAATACAGTACCTGACGTATCACAAAGACAAAACACACCGCCAACATGTAGACGTCACTGATACCTCCAACTAATAGGCCGACAGCGTTGTGTGCGGAAGTACTACCTGTTTTATATATGGAAGCAAATGCACACTTAATATAAATAATACTTTGGAAATGATGTCCCAAATGGCTCATCTTAGTACAGACATCCGCTTACATTTAGGACTTAAGCAATAATAGGTGTAGCGCTAGTTTTAACAAAAAGACGACAATTGAACGGCATCATGACTTGATATACATCAAGTAGATTAACCGTCCTACTTTATTTCTATCCTACACCTATTTATATCAAATCAAAACTTCATTTCGTAACGCGCATCGCTTTGAGAACAAAAGTTGTCGTTGGAGAACAAATGGGGCAACATCATGGTGTTACTGATCCGATCATCGTTCCAGCCAATATTAAATGTCATCAACCCATAACTACTTTTGTCGCAAAGTGATGTTTGATTCGTAGTAACTAATGCATAAGTATAGGTCTTTTGTAAATGAGGTGTGTATATAGTAACATGTACACCTAAAGCAAAGTGCGTATACGGAATTATGTCCCGAAAAGTGAGCTACGAATATATATTGACAGTTCTATAGCACAAGTTATATTATGTGATCCTCACACGTTTAAATGTATCTAGTAAGCCTGAAACCGCTTCGAGTAGAAGATCAAATATGTTGATATTTTTTCATGAATATAAATAAATAAATAAATAAATAAGAAGAAAACATATTAATTGAAAGAATTAAAATGTACATATTCTTTATCAATAATGAAGGTGTTTATTACTGCTAGTTCGTTACGTAACTTAAATCCAAACACGTTAATGTATTCAAACATGAAACAATAAGCTACACAATACAGTACCTGGTTTGCAATTATATGCTTGAACAATAGTCATCCAAAACAACAAGGCGACACCGATACCGATAGCTCCTCCAATGATTATGAGGGGAAGTTTTCGTGCGGTAGTACCTGTTTATATAGAGAATAACGACAAGCCTAATACAAATAATATAATACGAGTGATATGATGTCCCAAATCGCGAATCTGAGTACAGACTGTTGCTTAAATGTAGGTCGTAAGTAATAACAGGTTTGGTGCCAGTTTGAACAAAAGATGAAAAATAAATGACATCATGACTTAGTATACATCCGGTTGATTAACTGTCCTACTTTACTCTATCCTACGCCTTTGATTATTAAAACCAAACTTCAGTCTATAAACCTCATCGCTTTAAGAACAAAACTTGCCGTCGGAGAACGAACGGGACAACAACATAGCGGTACTGGTCCGATGCACAGCACACGTTTCATCCAATTCTTATGTTAGTAACCCATATTTACCTTTTGACGCAAGAATTATGCTAAGTTTAGGGTCTGCTGCGAATTAGCAACGTATTAAGCAATATTAAACGCACTATTTATAGTAAGTGGTCTACACACGTCTAAAAGTCATGTATATGGTAAGGCCGAAACATTTAGAGAACAAGACAAAAAATAAAGATTCACATGTTGATATTCTTATTACATGAATATAAATAAAGAAAAATAAGAATATTAATTCCAATTTGCGTAGTTTTTATAAATAACAGTGATGCTTTATGTAAGTTCGTTAATTATGTTATTTAAATGAAAACAAGTGTTTACACAGGTAAAAAAGCTACCCAATACAGTACCTTTCATGTTTTTTTCTTTATAACCAAGACTAATCAAGACAAGCATCAAGATGACACCGCTACATCCAAGCACTATGCAGACCGTGCATTGTATGGTCCAACCTGTTTTATATGGGGAGTAAAAAACAAACTTAATTTATTTTAAATAATAATCGTGAAACGACGTTCCAACTCGCTCATCGGAGTTCAGACAGTTGCTAACATGTTGGCCTTATCAAGTTAAGTAATAATATGTTTGGTGCCAGTTTGAACAAATGATAAAAATTTAATAACATCGTGACTTATTAAACACCCAGTTGATTAACTGTCCTAATTCATTTCTATCCTACACCTTTGCTTATACAAACTAAACTTCAGTGTATAACGCACATCACTCTCAGAATAAAACGCCGTAGACTGAATGGGACAACAATATAGCGTTACTAAGTCGGTATTCACAAAGCTCCTAAGGAATATCTTAGAGAAAGGTGAAATTAAGTGAGAATTCTATGTAATTTATATAACATCCAATGATATGTTTTCCAATTAATAAAATATGAAAGACATAAGCAATATTTACTATTTTGAACATAAGCAATATTTAATATTTTGGACCATTTTTATGTAAAATCACAATTACATGAACACAGATTTAAGGAGTTATCTGAATTGAAGAAATCTCTAGTTATCCCTAAGGAGCCTTGTGAATACGGGCCCTGGTCCGATCAATGTCTGAAAGCAAATGTTTTGCCATAGTCGTTCAACGTCACATAATGACGTCACCATTACAAAACTCATTTCCTATAAAACATTATTTATGTATCATAAATTATCACGTGACTTATTTTGTTAATTGAAATAATAACATTCAGGAAGAGGGTCAATTGAATATTACACTAGTCTAAGAACTTGTATCAGTCTCGTTTACGACGTAACAGAATCAACTCGATGAAAGTTCTCAGAACACCATACTAGGACAATATTTTATAAGCTATAATATGTCATGAATTGACTGGTTTGTCCACTTTTCACATGCGCTTGAGAATGATTAAATATAAAAGTGTTATCAAACATTTACAATAAAATTTGAATAAAAATGCTTCACAAAACAGGTAACTTTATTGGCATCCGACGGACAACGAAGGAGAGTTCCTGTATACCAATATTTCACCGTTCAGTTTGTGTTCAGGTGAGCTACATGTAAAATATCCACACACAAAATAAAGTAATAAATGTATATTTATTTTAATCACGTAATTGATAAACACGCATGTACATTAATACAATACATCTTAAAAAAAGATTAAATCATGTAAAAGTATTATTGTTATATATTTACATAAATACATATAATGTTTGAACAAGTGTCAACTTACAAGAAGAGAATCAACTGAGGATATATTTTTAAAGATACGTAATACAAAAACATTAATATTTATCACGTTATAGTTTATGCAACTTAAACGTTTTTTTGTTTTATCTTGAAATAGACCACACACGTAAGGTCAGTTATGAATACAATTCCAATGCAAATAGGGGCAATAATCCATATCAGATTATGTGTGTGCGATGTGTTGTAATGTCAATTGAGGTTGGTGTACTTGTGGTTTCTGAAACGACTGCGATTTAAGCTTAGTGAAAAATAACGATTTATTTGAATATGTATAATTTTAATCTATATAATAGTATAACAATAAAAAAACTGCAGTTATTGTGCAATTTTATTGACCTGGCACTCATGAATATTCCGAGCATTTTCGTAATCTATTTTAAGCTACTAACCAAGATATGAGACTCAGACATGAATATGTATTGATTAAATCATCAATACGTAACAGTTAAAACTGTAGTGCAGTGGTAAATTCGAACAGTTAGTACGCGTGAAGTTTTGGGTTCGAATCCCAAAACAGGCACTTTTAATTTATTCAATTTATTTATTTGTTTTAATTTATTTAATTGATCATTTTTCTGACGTCATGACATGGAATCTCATCATCAACCCCGATTCTGACACAGAAGAGAACTGCATCGATACTGCGAACGAAACAGAGTCTTTGTGATTGCATTGTTATGTAGATAAAATAATAGAACTAAGAAAAAATGAAACCAAAAAAAATAAAGATAAAATGTCAAAATAATAAGAGATGTTAAAGTAAAAGAAAATAACAAAAAAGCCTGAAATATATTGGCAGGATTCGAACCACAGTCATTGTGATTCAAAGTGTAAAACACTATACAGCGCCCTATTCTTCCTGACACTTGTTGCTAGGGGGCTTTTGTTCTATGACTGTGAAATCAGTGCTTTACACGCAAGATAAAGGTTAAACCGATATAAATAAAAACAGCCGAGCGCTACCAGAGATTAATGAATGCCAGGTCAATAAAATTGAACAATACATATATATTATTATCACCATAATATATATCATCATCATCATCATCATCATCATCATCATCATCATCATCAACAACAACATCATCATTATTGTATTTCAAATTACTACTACTGCTACTTCTACTACTAATAAACTTATACTAGTACTACCGTAGATATGATTAAAAACAACAATGACTTCTTTATTTAAGGCCATTACATATCGCTAACAGTCAAATATATTTCTGTATTTTAAACATACCGACATCCAAATTCTCATAAGTTTGATATTCGCTTTAACAAAAATAACACCAACAAAATAATATAATGTCCAATCAGTTAAACACAAACAAACAAACGTATACCTGAGTCCTTAACACAAATGGTGATTGTCGTAGTGCCAGTGTATTTAGAACAACTGTAGTTTCCCGACGTTGTGTTATTGAACGTTACAATGGTGGCATACACCTCTGTAAGGTCTCCATTTTAAGACATAGTGTATACACCAGAACTAGTTGGAAGAAGTTGACAAGTAATACCAGCTAAATAAAAAAAATCACCTATTTTGTTATTTCCATGGAAACAGTGAACTTTTTGTGTTTCTCCATTATTGCAATCGAAACTAAACACCAGCTGTACATTGTGTTTGCCAGCATCAACACATTGTTCTGTGCATGCGACTGAAAGTACACTTAAAAATTTGAAATAGTCCGCTTACGGCAACGTATACTGATCGATGTGTTTATTGCATGTATTTGTTATAAAAACGCATTATGTATATTTTGATTATATATTTGTAAATAAAATAACAACACTGTTTACCTGCAAGATGGTACGTTACCATGAGAATAATGAATACTCCAACCAAAATGGACGACGCCATTTATCGTTTACTATGTTCTCCTTTCAAGAGTACACACACTGTTAACATGTATCAGAGTGTAAATAAAAATCAAAGCACTGCATGCATGCTTTATTTATGATAGTCTACAACATTAATAAATGTCTGTACTTCGACTATCAGGTATGATAATTAAACTGGGAGCTAAGAATTTGACTTATCACAATATGACGTCGAAATATATCTGTTATCAGATCATGCTATCACGATTTAAACAGGACATTACGTTTCGCATACAAATCGATATGTATAATACAGTTATTGAATTGTGGGGCATTTAATATGATGCGATATTTACTAGAATCATGTGTTATTGACCAACGCGGTAGCCAAGGTCAATATATTATTCTCCCTGTGTACATCACATATTATGATATGACTTATAAATAAACGTTATTTGATTGTCTAGCGTCACACTCTCGCAAGAAAATCATACATTATATTGCACAGCTTTATCCTCCCTCGTGCAAATATCAGATGATATTGCACAGGACGTAGTTTTGTACAAAGATGACGTCATAATACGACGTCATTTACAACTTTGTCAAAACATTAGCTCCGGATGGATTTGTGATGCTATGTTCAGTAGACATAATTGGGTCATTTTTATTTATGTTGGATTTTAAAAGCACAATACATCGCAATCGCTGACTTTTATTGTCTTTAACGATAGGGAATTTGAATAATAAAAGTTGATTATAATAAAACAACTGTTGTAACGGTGCCTCTAGGACGAAACGTAAACGGGATTTAAGATACGCAATATATTTACTTGCTGTTCTTGTATTTTTGTTTTAATATTATGATTGAAAAAATCAGATGCGTGTTTTCTTAAAATCTCATCAGCTGTCGTTTATTTTATAAGTATTATAATAAAACAAGTATGGACTTTTTAGCTGTGAAATATCGCGTGATGGTGCACAGCAAATTTCCATATTGAACTCGGTTGTCGCCTCGGCTGTCGCCTCGTTCAATATGGATTTTGCTGTGCACCATCACAAGATATTGCACAGCTAAAAAGTCCATATTTGTATAATATTGTATGGCCATGTAGTAAATAACTGTTTCATTATACGATCATTGTATCTATAACAATCAAATATGTGACTCATACATGCAGTTTTTGGAATCGAGCAAGATGTTAACATTTGAAAATATCTGATGAACATATACAATATAACAATTTTGAATTAGCATGTATGTCCCTGCAGTCTAGTGGTATACATAGATACATGCAACCGGGATACAATTATCATGTAAGATTCCTTATACATTTAATGGCCCGTTTGTCACCAAGTGTTTGATTATATAATCACTGTATTCCAAATGTCCATCTGTTTCTAAACTGTCTAGGCATTTCACATTCGCATTTGGTCCATTGTTAGACAGGTACCCACTCAACATACGCAACACACCTTCTGCATATACCCACAGGTTGAAGTGTAATACTAAACTATGTTGATTCCAATAGGCAATTGCCATACAGAATAATTTCAATTCTTGAAAATCTCAATAACAGTGACGAAATCTAAAAGATATATAAGTGGTTGACGTATTCTCTGTTATGACGTGGTTATATTGCGGCAACCATACATTATTTTCATTTTGGTGATTGGGTCAAAATGGCTGCAATAGGGTAGATAATTAATTTTCACAACAATAGGTATGTTCCCGTTCCAGAAACGACGTAAATATCGACCGGATTGACACTTAAATATATAATTGGATATTTGATAAAAAAAATGTAATTCTATACATAAACAAAATTATAAGGCGAGATTATGTTGTGTTGTTTCATTGCTGAACGGGACTTAATATTGCACATTTACATCGTGGCAAAGATATATGTAACTATCTATATGTACTGATTCTATACATTTACACTATAAAAAAGCTAATTATAGTGTACATATCTGTACGTATGGAACACAAACAAACATTGTTACCCGGGTAAGTTTTATTTAGCGTTCACATATGAGTGTAATTAACAATAGTTTATACAATACATCTAGTTACCAAGCTTTTACCATATGTTTTAGGGCTACCGCTTGATAAACTGTTAATACATCGCTGTTTCTCGGCACACACATTATGCTCGTATACAGCGCGGAACTAAAACATGAATTATTAATAAATAATACACGTAAGGAAAACCGGAATTTCATGAATACCCCATGTATTTCGGTTCGTCGGCAACTGCTTTTTCAAATGAAATGCGTATTTATCATATTATAAAAGGTTTTAACTTATTAAACTATCAAAAATATTCTTATTGTTGCAGTACGCATTTTGGAGTCTGCCGAGGGTTAGCATTCTTCAAACAACAATTAGCAATGTCTTTTAAACAATGTGAAGACCCAAATTAGGGCACAAACAACGAGCAAAAAAAGCTTAAAATGCAAACAAATGTGTGACATAATTTTACAAAAGTAGTCGTATTATAAGAAGCAGTAAATGGAATGTCTTAGAAATAAGTAACCATTGGATTTGGACAAGATGTTATATAAAATCTTGTATAAAATAAAGTTTAAAACAATCCACATAGCTGTCTCAGAAAACAAAACCAATGCCTAGACCAATGAAAATGTGCTTATTGTTTGAGCATTTGATAAACTGTTTTAATTATATTAAATGATCCTTTATTTACTGAATAGCATATTTATTTCCAAAGTTTCAAAAAACACACACATGAGTTACTTAAAATATATAATGGTATGTCAGGAGGCGAAAATACGATTTAGAATTTAAACATTATGTGTCATTCGGATCTAGTCGGCATGCGACAGAATAAATGAATTATATTTGAAAACATTCAAAGTAGCATGGTTTTAAAGATGTATGTTGGAAGTTCAATTTACATCCCTATTTTGCAAAATTACTATAAACAGCATTATATATTTGCTAACTATCGCCCTACCCTTAACCGTAGCGTATGTAGTGAATATGAAACTGTCGTGACCTATGTGATATTTATAATGCTGGGTGCGGACTAGACAGAGGCGAATACAATTCACAACGACATTAGCCCTTAGGTTGCCACAGAGGAAGTTGGAATTAACTTTCAAGACGAATACTAATTATGGAAAGCTTTGTGTTTGTCTTTATACTTTATATAAAAGGGCTAAATTGGTTGCAAGGTATATTTTAAAATGTTAATATAACTGTATACATATTAGCGCTGTTTTGTGTTTGGCAAACATTCATTTGTATTTAAATATAATCGCTTACATATAATTGCATCAAGGACATAGTATGCTCCGTGTTGATGTCATCCAAGTGCTAAAGTATCAAAACCAAACCATTACTATTTAATACAGGTGATGCAACAATCCCGGCACTGAATGTGGATACCAATGATGTATTGGTCAATAGAAGTGTAACATTCACATGCTAAACGTCAACTCAACCGATTATTGTTGGCTGGTATAAAACAGATAAAGGTTCCGCTGCAGAAACAAATGTCGTTAATCAAAAGTGGAAAGAAGACACAAAGACATGCGCTCTAGACAATAGGAATATGCAATGTTCGTGTAAGTCTTCACAGATCTATACATGTTCAATTATGTCAGTGACTTTAGCAAATGACGGTCAAACATGGCTTTGCAAAGCTGTATTCGATACAGTATATCAGGCCAGCAACATTTTTACGTTCGGATTAATATGTAATTATGTAATAAAGTAATACATGTTTATTGTCCCAATCTAATTCACTTTTTATTCTGCTTCTTTTCTGTTACTAATACTTCTACTACAACTACAACAACAAATAGAGCTACTACTACTACTATTACTACTACAACTACGACGACGACGACTTCTACTACTACTACTACCACTACTACTACTAGTACTACTACTACTACTTCTAGAGAGAGAGAGACGTTGGATCCAAACGTTTGCTATAGTCGCTAATGTTTCGCGCCAGTACGTGATTGGTCTGCACTATGCACTATGATTGCGATTGTTTGTCGGAAGTTTTGGACACATCGGTGCAAGTGCACGCCACATTCTGAACTTTCGGCGCCGATTAATACCGAGCCCTCTCCCACGCTCATCTGACCCCATTTTACCACAACAAATTGATCAGATGTTCGTCGGATTTTCCGAACCTTAAACGCGTAAAAGTTGACGTAACAAAAATATGTTGTTGTTTTTGGTCTGGGCTCACAGCTACAGTTTTGACCCGCACCGGATTTTCTTTTCATTAATATGTCTCAGTTTAGGATACGTCGATATGTTCCTGACACCATATCATAATAAGCAATGTGTACTGATATAGACGTGAATTAGACACTCTTCGGAAGCCAGTTTAAGTACAGAGCAAATAATTTGACCCAAATTGTAAATCGATAATAACTAGTCTGGAAAGTCATGCAATCTGTGTTCCGACACGGCAATTTGTTATCGTGTTTTATCAAACTTCTGATTGTGAAAACACAACAAGCTGTTTGTTTGTCAGCATTCATTGTCGTAATATCAGCAGAAAATACTGTTAGTTAAAAGGATTATCTTGATGATAAAGCATGTGCAAAATTGGGTGTCTGGAATATGTCAAATGGGGTTATTTTCTTTTACATTTCGGACGGTTTTGACCAGTGTTTGTCCTTAATTTCTTACTCATAATATCGACACAATTTAGTTGTTTTTGTCCATTTTATATATCCAACGTATCTTTTTGGCGTATATTTTGGTCATATTTTATATATTAAGGTACAGGTAATTACCAGAGGGCAAATTCATTATGTTAGTTATTATTTTTAATTTATTTATGGCTGTATTTGTAAACATTCGGTAGATATTTCAACAATGTATGTTGACATAAAAATACCAAGTTACTGCAATGAACAATTCGATTCCGATGTTGAAAACTGAATCCGCTAAAGCAGTATGCAAATTAGCGGGTTGTCTCAAGCTTCTGTTTTTCTAATTGAGGCAAAGCATTGATACTGTTTGGAGTTTTGAAATTATAATAAACACTTGGTCACACACGTTCACAGTGTTGTATTTTGTATTTTATCAAAAGCAAAGTGATGGATTATTCAGAGTCGCTGCTCAAGTGTAGCTGTTTTATACATGGTAACCGCCGAAAGTGGTAACCTGACTAATTTTGTCTTATGTCTTCAATGATACCCGCCATCTAGGTGGGTGTACCATATAGGACCGCAGCACCAGAAACACTTTTTTATTAGTTTGTGTTACAGAACTACGTCTCCTCCGTGGCACAGCTGCAATATAGATACAGTGATATATTTCAATAAGCGATATATAACAAGAAGCATCGTGTTAATACACATACTGTTGCCTTGGTCTTATACAGCTTTTAAGCAGAGCACACGTATGTCGTGCTTGGGGTACAAAATGAGTTAAAATAAACAATATATACGTACGTACTGATTATACAACGTTGGACAGAAACTTAAATGTTTCATTTTTCATTAGTTTTTCTTTCATATTGATAATATTTTTTTTGTAATTGATATATATAATATAAAAAATCTAGTCAAATATGAGTTGATGCCAAATGTTGCTTAAATTACATGCATCGTTAACGTCGTGATATATATGGCTCTACATTTACTATTTGGAACTTCAGTATAATATAACAAGTATAAGCAAACAATACGTAATTACTTCGGAGTATTTGCTCCCCACCATCGCGATTAAATATTTTCCACAACATGTCTAAGTTGTATAACATGTTTGCTGGTCCATTAGTATATGATTTTTGTGTGTACCTTTTAGCTGAATCGGATGTAAAAATCAACTTTTACAAAGACATATTAAAAGAAGAAAACAGGATTCCATAATGCTCGAAAGTATTCAGAGATTTGATAAAATACATGTAGTCGTGTCGGTCAATGCGTTTTTATGTTTTATTTCCTCCATGGTGTTTTTTAATTGATTTCTGTGTTTGACTATCGCTATTGTCTAAAAATAACTATTTAATTTTATTCATTTTGCGAATGTTTTCCTCGGGACCCGTTTGCGACACAACACGAATTTCACAACGTACAACAAAACGTGCTTGCCATTCACACAACTACTGCAGATTTGAAAGATTCCGACCTTCTGTGTTATACGTCATTCTATTTCCCGATTCTGATTATATGTTTTTCCATTACGTGAACAATGTCCACATCTAATAAATAAAATAATTTCTCTACACGTTTGATTTTTTTGCATTGCAATAGGAAGATATCATCCATTATCTTCCCTGCATTTCCTTCGTTGACACGGCGATTCCAAATGTAGACTTTTACTTTCGGCTTGGGGGTCTTGTATGCTTCTGCTTTGTTTCAAATCTTGTCTATTATCTCAGATAAAGACTTTAAAATAACTTAATTACATATTCTTGTTGTTTTTTTATTCATTTCTTTGAATGTCAAAATATAGGTATCTGCAAACACTAAAACTCATCACTAACCAAGCTAAATATTCTATAAAAAAAAAAACAGTTAAAAGCTGTGGCAGGAACATACCATCACTGGATGTAAAGTCTGTTCCATTAACCATGTTAGCTATTACAATTGCTGTTTCTTTATCAATGACACACTATTCCAGTACATGTCTATGGCAGTAGTGTTGCTTCGCTTCTTAATAATATAAAATTTAACAACGGAATATACATACATAAGCAATATGAACACCGTGAATGAAATTTCCATTGTGTACAGTGTTCGAAACAAAGGTTAAGCATTAATTCTGATTATTTCGAAAATCAAAGCTCATTTGATTCAGGTGTGGCGCGTCAATCGTAACTGAGGTTTTGTTCCGATTTAAAATACATAAATACATAACGACATTCTACCAAATGTATGGTTTTTGTAAATTGTTTTATTTCCAGAGCCGCTCACTTCTTTGACCATTCAACCAGAGACACCCCTTTCGTACCCTGTGCTCAATGTCCAATCGACGTCACATGCATCACTTCACAGAGCCGACCTGCGCCTAGCATTGAATGGTTTAATGATAAGGTGAACATCACCAGCCTGGCTAAATATACATACTCTGCTGATGTCGCAATGAGCAGTTTGCAATATACACCGAACTCGTACGAGTATAGCGGAGGAAATTTATCCTGTGTTGCAAGTTATATGTTCAAAGCCATCATCACAGTTCTAACAACCACCAAGAGCATTCGCGTACAATGTAAGTACTTTATTACTGTTAAAATTAACTTGCTGTCTTTCTTTTGCATGATTTTATGCGTCGTGTAAATGCCATTCTGTATGTTATAGTGTTTATATAGAAATGATGGAACACCAATATATGTCTGGTTATTCGAACAAAACAGTGGATTATCGTGTATTCAACGTATCAGTTTACTTTCAGCTAAATATGTTGTTATGTTTTCTTTTTATCCAGTCCCCGTTTCCAAACCGATAGTGACTGTCAACAACAGAAGTATATCTAGCACGATCACTATACGAGAGGGCAGACTGATACATTTCAATTGTTCCTCCTCCGGATATCCACCTCCCTCTTTTCACTGGACCAACCCATGAGGACAGTCCGTCGGTGCCCTGCTGTCCTGTCTATTACCAATGCGAGCACTAACATGGACAGACATTTAACATGCAACGCAGTTAACACCATGATAGATAGCGTGGGACTTAGCGTAAACGAGACAGCGCACCTAACAATTACCCTTGATATACTATGTAAGTAATGTTAGCCAAAATTGACTTGATTTGTACAGATTGGTTTATTATAATATCGAACTTGTTCTAGATTTTGAATATGAATACCAATTATTGATTTCCTTCTTGCGATTGTACTACATTCGAATATTCATAACATAGAAATGGTTTCCATAAATAACTGCATGTATACCTAAATATAAATTGCTTAGTTTTACAAATGTATGATACGATTAATTGATGCTACAGACTCACCGACTGTTGAACGTTTGCAGAACCAAAGCGCTCTACTCAACACGTCTCTAACGGTTACATGCACCTTAACAAATGTTGGTAATCCACCAGCCTCGACCTTTACACGGATAAGGAAAGACACGAGTACAGTGGTGGGTACAGAACAAACACTAACAATCAGCAACATTGGATTTACCGACGAAGGGGAATACCAATGTAATGCATCAAACATAATGCAGCCTATTGAAAATGAAGTTGTGTACGGATTTAGTCAATCGACATTGTATATAAATGTTGAATGTAAGTTAAATAATTATTACGTTTTTATTTAACTAAAGTTATTTTCATTAGAAAATTATATCGAAATAACATTCATTCTGTTGACATCACACATATAAAGTTGCTTAATTATCAAGACAAACACGTATCTAAGTTCAAACCATTCCGGCGTTTGTAGAAGTGTTGAGCAAAACGTTAGAGAATGTGTGTATAATGTTTATATTGCAAATAACTTGCACGATGCAATAGGTTTTTATTATAATGTTTATTCGCCGCTCCGTGTTTTGCTTTTTGTCCCAGCCTTCTTAAATTTTGGAAAATTAATGTATAATTGACCGAAGCGATATTAAGCACAATTAACTGTAATTAATAATCCGTTATTTCTACCACATTTTCCTAAATAGTTGTGTATCATACAATATCCACTTGATTCAAAAAGTTTGTAGTGTTATATTGGTGTTCAAATATATAGTTCACAAGCAAGTTTTCTTCCAGACGGGTCATATATACGGGCATTCAAAGCAAATGAATCAAGCACTAACATCACTGTTGACCGAGGCGAAACATTAGAGGTGCTATTTGATGCCGGTGGTGACCCTCAACTTACTGTTCGTATCGTCAATGCAACTCGTGGAAATGAAACAATCCTTGTTGAGACTGAAGCACATAAAGCCAAATCTTACATACATCTAGCAAGATGTGGATATGATGCTGGAAGCTATAAATGCCTCGCTAACAACCGTTTTAACCAAGGACAACAAAAACAGTCACTGGCTCTATTCGTTAACTGTAAGTTATGAGGTACATATGTATATCATACCGTACTTAGTAATGAGTAAATATATCGGCTATACATATTTTATAGTGCATACGATACAAATGTGTTCTTGTACAGGTGCGCGAAGAGCATCGCCCTTTTCACCTCCTATAACAGAATAGTACAGAGCTCCTAACGACTCGGCTGTGTTTACCTTCACAATCATGGCCTATCCTGAGCCAAAGAACATTCTGATTAATACCTATGATGACAATATGCAGACTCAACTGAAGATTTTCCGTGTGCAGGTTGGAGATTATACAGTCTACTTGGTGAACGTTACCAGCACATTTGGTTCAGTAGCGCGAGTGTTTACCTTACACGCACAGTGTATGTATCTATGACAACGTTGCATTTGCTTTGTTTTTTAATTATGTTGTAACACAACACCTAGTAACACTTAACTAGAGTTAAATATTGATGAAGTTAGTAGATTCACAATAATAATCGCGTATGTATATACATACGTTTTATAAATTATACGAGTACAATTATTTTAGCCAAACCATATGTTCCGAAGGACTTGCTTATTGACCAAGTAGGAAAAAAGGACATTGTCATTACATGGGTTCCTGGTTTCAATGGCGGCCAGGATCAGAACTTCACTATTCGATACAAAGAAGTCGATATTGAAATGTGGAGAGATATCTACGTAGCAAGTTCTGTTATTGACTATACTTCGACCATTGAGGAATTAAAACCCGGCATAACATACCAAATCCAAATGCTTGCGGATAACAACTTAGGCAAATCAGATTGGACAAAGGAAATAGCAGAAAGTACTATTGTGGATGCAGGTAATTTCAACTGTGAAAACATTTATATCAACTGTAGTCTGAGGATCGAAAAATTAATACTAAATATGTGCAGTGATCTGTATTGTGTACAAAAGTTCAAATGTATTTGTGCACTTACAGTTGACAATTGCTCGGCTGCACCTGCTATTGGTGGTGCAATAGGTGCTGCTGCAGGAGTTGGTATAATTGTCGTCGTCATAGTTGTGATATGGATATACAGAACACGAGGTAAATGTACGTTATTAAACGTCTATAATAGACTTTCTATTGTTTAGAAATACGTATTACTTATTTACAATAAAACTTGCAAAATAATATTTTCATTAACATAATGTACGCAGTTCAGTATTTACTACGACAGTCTCTTTTTGGTTTTATTTACTTAGTCTAATGTACTTTGCATGTACATGTACTTTTTATTTTGTGCTTTTAGCCTTGCAAAAATCTGATGTAAAGCAAATACTAACGAGAAGGTATAACTAATTTAGCATTTAGTTTAAATCATATAATCGCCTGGTAATAAGTTTGGAAAAAAATTGCTTTTAATTTATTAACAAATATATATGTATAGTTGATTCATGTTTATTTTATGGAGGAAGATAATAGTAGCGAGTTCTATGGACTGTATTTGTTTTTGTTTTGCATTATTTAGTGATTTATAATTTGATAGTGCAATGTATTTATTAGTTAAATTTCATATATTAAATATATGTTGAAGGTCAATAAATCATGATTAATTACTTCATTTTAAATAGTAGTGCCTTATCCATTGCAACCAGTCATTAAAATGTTACTTTATAAGTTTCAATAGTCTACTTATTAAAAATGAGATAAATGTTGTAAACTGCAATGTACTGAACACTTAAGCATAACCATCATACAATCATCCGAAAATCATGCAATGAAATAAGTACCACAGCCAGACTCTGTCCAAAGTCTAAACTCTAAATCCATATATGTACACATTGATGTATGTTTTTCTACTAAACATGTACATCTTGAGATCAAAAATCGTGCATGGTTGTTGATTTTAAAATATATTCATTTCAGAGCCACGTGCAAACATTGCATAATACATAACACCCGACCGTTATGAATGAGATTAGTTTGTATAACAAAATCATGATACCGTTAGCTATTGCAGGCCAGAACGCAGCCATACAGTACGAAATACCAATCCAATATGAGGATCTCGTGATGGAAATGTAAGTAATTGTATGACCGATGTGACTATGTTAATGTAGAAATAATATAAATTGGATAATGTGTTACAATATTGGCTTTGTCCCTGTCTACGCATATAGAGATAAATAATGCATATTAGCATGAATCATGTCAACACGATTTAAAAAGTACGCATATTGCAAATATTACCAAATTATAGTGTTTGTGTTATATTCAGACAACCTAGCAACGCCTCAAACACAGATGGAAGTTATTCACCCTACATATTGGGTAATGAAAATAGTTGCCGTTATTAATTTCAAAGTCAGTAAGCCCACTATGTTAATAAAGAGTATGCATATGCTTCTCATTCTGATATATGTTTGGATGAACACAGGCATGTTAAATATTTAACGCTTAATTCATTTACCCCTTATTAAATACATAAAATGTCTGAGCGTCACTATTTGAATACCAATCCCGTCAACAATGTTCACTGTTGTTTCCTTTTATGGCAGATGCTCCAGGTACCCGTCGTGGCAATAAGTATGAGACACTTAAAGAACTAGAAGTCCGTGAATATGCGACTCATTACTCTGAGGACACTCGGCGAGCCATCAACACTTCGTCTGACATTCAACCTGACATGTAAGGACAAATTTTATACATTGCCTAACAGAATGGTCGGGTTAAAGTCGTATGCTCCAATTGATCGAATCGAAATCATTTTCCCTTAAATATATTATTTTATGTGGTAGTAAATGCTATATGAAATCAGTACAACGACGTCAATTTGTATATTTATGTTTAATGATTATCTGATTAAGTCGAAAACATTTCGTTCCTTTTTTCTTAAATATAATCAAATTGACCGTTGCTTATAAAAACTCTACATATAACAAGTAATCACAATTTCACTACACCATTAATGATTCTAAATGCTCATTTACACCATATTAATTGCGATTTTGTAGATATGTATCTGTGTATTAATGATGTTAATCGTCCAAAAAAAAGATCCAATGACAAGAACACACCAATGTTTATTAAATGGTTGCTACGTCTTTACCTCAAGAACATAATTTGACTAACACCACGGAGCATTCAAGGCGATATAATTTGACATCCTCTAACAAATGATGAAATATACTTGAGCGAAGCTCGGATTAATTAACCTGACATTCATACACGCATGATTAGCACAATACACGCTTGAAATATATCGTATATTAATAGTAGGTTTTGTTCGTGCACGTATTTCAAGTTTTTATTGGTGTCATATCGGTATCGTTAATGCGAAAGTTGTACTGCGGAAATGTCTTCAGACATATGTTCCGGATTGCCTGCTTAAACGATATCAACAACGTCAGATGATATATATTGTACATCAACATATTAATAACGTTCAAAATCAAAAACATTAACATGCATATCGTTAAATGTGAGTTCGGAATAGAGATTTCAGTGTGATGAGTTATATAAATTGAACCCATTAGTAATCACTAAATACTTTTTTTACTGCATCATAAGTTTTGGATTTGATTTTGCTTACATTTCAGGCGGCCACGTTTAAATTGAATGATACTAATAACACCAGAAACATTTACGAACATACTTTATAACGTGTACCGGATAATTGCGGAAGTTTAATTCCATAAAGAGAGTCTACACACATTTATGCAAATTGAAATAACACACTGCTGACATACTGCATGCTCAATATTTACTGTGCACATTATAACAGTACAATCAATACTGTGACTTTAATTAAATGCTTATTCTAATATCGCGCTTCCTATTACCTAATGTTTGCCATTATTTTTCATGTATTATGAATTTGGAGTAGTAGCTAAATCTACCATCTCTGCATGACAATAATTTTGATTGAACTGGTTTCAAACTTTTCTGATGCAAATTTGCTATATTCATTATTTGTAAAACTTTCAGACGAATGATTTTAAGGATTAAATGTGTTCCATGTTTGTTTTAAACTTTCTCATATCAGTAAGACACTAGTTAAATACGATTGTAAGAACGGTTTATCGATACAGCGGATCTAAAGCTTGTAAATGGAAAAACAATCTTGCAAGCCTGTTTACAACAATCAATAATTATGTGAATCAATACAAGCAATTTTATCCGCGCAAATATTTGTGAAATAATACATTTGCCCGCAATCTACCGGGACGCAGCTTTATGTTGCAGAGACAAACTGGAAATGAAATGGCTTGATAAGAAATCAGGATTTTATCCAAATAATTACGTGTACGAGAAGTGGTAAGTAATATAATATGAAAATATGAAACTGATGTATGAAAAAGGAATGAAACAACAGCAACATTATTTGCATCATGCGATCATTATGTCAAGCAAGTGGCCAATTGCACAATTGCAAAAGACAACAAAATGGACAACACCAAACAAAAAGGGTCCTATGTTATGGTATTCATACATCGTTAATATTCAACTATATACGACATGTCTATACGCGATATACTGATACTAACACAGTACAAGACATTGACAAACGGAGACATTAATAATATATGTTATAATACCTTTTATGTTCACATCATTTGTGTAGGAGTACAGCGATTTCAAAAATTGAATCAATACCAATAGGAAATATTAGTTGCACGGAATGGAGTTGTTAGTATGCGAGATAAAGTAGTCACATCACTGTCAGATTTACCATATAAGGGCATAACCAAAGGCGGTATGATGTGATACAGGTTCAATGTAGTTAAGATGTAGTCATATGTACGTGAAACAAAGTTTGACATATATTTAATATCTCACAAAGTGTGTATTACTATTCAGAAATTGTCACTACGTTTCGCTCATATCAAGGGATGTAATACGATGCATGTTACTAAAGTAGTGCGCACGGGATTATTGTCCCTTTACATTTATCCTAGTTTTAAGGCTAAGATCAATAAACTGATTAGTTAAATTTACCAGTTAGACACTATTGTGCTCGCGTACGTGTAATCTGTATATTAAACAACAAACCATTACTAATCCAATGAAGCGACGCGATGTTACCTGCTATTGTTTATGTCACTATTGAGCTCATGTACGTGTATTTTGTATGTTAAACGATTTCTAAAATTTGGTATACATTTATATGCGTAAAAATAATTACTTCCAAATGTATATATATACATATATACATAAAAACGCTTGCTATTATATATACAAGACTCGGATTGGTGTTTAATACGTTTGCTGTGTGTTCAGTATCCGTATCGAAAGGCAACTGGCAACGAAGTGTAGAATGCAAGACACTCATTCGTTTAGCCGGGAGTAGGCGGCGCTTGTCAGCAATCTCTGACACTAGGTACATGCCGGTATGTTTAACTGAACTCTTCAATACCTCGAATTAGTTGTGTTCTTGTTTGACATACAAACGTTTTCGACAATTATTTAAACTATTTACACTAGTATATAGGATATAAATTAGTAATTTAGAATATATTATGTACATTAAATAGACCAAGCGTTATGATGGCAAAATAAGTTGAATAAATGTGAACGAAATATTTAAATAATATTGCATACAATTACTGAATGGGACATGTTAAATGGCTAAATTTATGGATTGGTATTTTTTGGTTTAAAAATTGTTGCATTTTCTACTTGAAAAAGGTTTCAATACGAAGATTGTGTTTTGCATAATATGTGCACTTCTTATTCCCCTGCTTTCGATGTGCAAGTTATTTGAAAGTAGCAGGTCAATGACATCCATCAAAATCTTACTGTAAATGAGATTGAGCGTAACATTTCTACGTGTTAAACCTAGATTGCCCGCATTTAAGAAGTGTGTGTCGTGTTGGCTGTTAGAATAATACCTGCTACGCGTGTACGAATTATATAGACCATTTGAACACACGGAGGTTATACTGTTGTGTTCCAGTATTACTTTGAAACGCTGTGTATTTCCACGGCTGCACCAATTCATAACTTAGTTTTGCTCACGTACGCTCGTATTAAGATGACAACTAAAGCAACATATGTCAGTTGCTCAGTTTGATATTTAATAAGCATGACGTAACTAAACGAATGCCCGTTTACAGTTTATAAACCGATTATTTAAAGCTTTGATATTTAATTGTGTGTCTTTGTCAATTTTGTCATTGAAGCGATTACCTCGTTCAATCAGTTTAACACGATTATTGCACACAAACGCTATCCGTTCGTTCATTCATTGATCACAAAGATCTTTAATAGGGCAGCTTTACATGTATACAATATTTAAAGAAAACAATACCCCTGAGGTATCGAATCATTGGTTTGATCATCTCCACCAACTATTCCTGCATTATATTTTTGACGTTTAAGTGTAAATGTTTCAGTAGATATACGCGCATGGTTTATTAAAGTTTATCATTTACACGTTACAGCATGTTTTGGTAAATACTACTGCTATATACGTTATATTTGAGGTAATTCATAATTGTATATGCATAACATTACAACATATAAAATATGTCAGTGTAACAACTACAACTACTTCGTATACTAATACAACAACAATAACAATAACGACGACAACAACAACAACAACAATATCAAATACTATGCTACTTCCATTTGAACATCTATCCAAACGACAATATAAAAATGTAAACGTAAATGGTGTTCGCCATTTCATTGTCTTAAGGACTGTTTTGCATAATTTGACACTGAAACATACAACCAAACCAAATATTGATCATGTTTTCTATAGTTCACCACATTTTATCTAAAAAGTAAATACACAATAACCTTTAGTGGGTAGGCAGTAAGTAGTTATTATCATTATTCGTATAAATTAAAGTTGTGATCAGAGTTTTCGTATTTTGGGATTGCGTATTGTGGACTTGATTTAGAAAACTATTAATTTAATCAAGTGAATTGAACATGTATGCTCATGCTTAACATATATATTAAGGGATAATGCCATTCAAATTATAATATAATAACTCTGATCTATGGAAACAACTCGCTTAAATGTATTATAAGGCGACCTGTTTTGAAGTTGATTCGCAGTTGGCATAGTTGACATATTAATTAATGAAATCATGTCAACATATCAGATTCGTATTTGTGTTTAAATTGTATAGACTCAATTATATTTACACATACACACGTAAATATATTTATTACAGTAAGTCAAATCCGCGCAAACGCCACTTATACTTGTTATTTGCAGTGCACAGTCGCGTTGATTCTGATTTTATAGTAATGATGTATTGTTCCACAACGCCTTTTTTATTGTATTACCTAACTGGTGGAATTAAACGAACAGATTTGCGTGACGGTATTTTTGCAACCTTTGTCATTAGCAAGAGATAACGCTAATGAATTCCTTTTTTTATCATTTTAAAACGTTTCGAAAAATAATTCTTGGGATAACACATCTGATTGACAGCATTATCCACGCATAGCTCTATTTGGTATAAATTTAACATATATGCTATGATTTTTAACGTAGAATAATGTGAAATACGCAATACTGAATGTATAATTGTATAATTTACCATTGGTAGGCCCTTCGGTGCTTGTTGATCCATTGGCAACTAGAAAATAAAAAATAAATGCCGATACTATTTGGTTAACGAATGATACAATACTGTCACTGAAGTGCTGTTTCGCAAGCGTTGCTTGTTTTTAAACACAGATGTTTACCAATTACATTCAATGATTTTGTTTGGATAGGTCCTTCCAACCGTTTCTGTTCAGAGCGCATCTAAGAATGCATGGTCAAATTAGTGATGAAACGCGTATGCGGTAAACTTGTGATTTTCGCAGAGTACTTAAATTGGTTTTTCTTGTAAAGATTTTACACCACTGTTTGATTTGATACGGGTATAATCAAAGCGCCGAAGGCACTGGTGCGTAATACTGGACACAACACAGTGTTTATAGCAAATCAAATCTAAATTTAACAGAGAAGTTTCGAAATATATTCTTGATTTTTTTTTCTAAACAAATCTCAGTCTATAGGTTTGAATAATATTATATTATATAATATCATAAATAATCAATAATAACATTAAACAAATAATATTCGTATAACATTCATTAATAGTTACTGAAAATGCTTACTAGTGCACTGTGCACTTATTCATTTGTATTCCAATATTTTTTTTTAACATAACGTCTGATGAAACTTATCTATTGGTCTTAAACACTTATCCCGATTGGCACTAAAGACCCGTTATGAAATGTTTATATTGGCAGAATGTTTTGTAAATATGTTGACAATAAAATAGCATTAAAATTGTCTATATGAATCAGTAATTCAAATCCCTAATGTTACTAGCGAAATATCGAATATACATATCGCTTATGCAAGTATTCCACTTACTGTTAAATATGTGTCATATACACAAATATGACCAACCAATTTCATACAAAGATTTTGTTTGTGCTATGAACAACATATTTTGCTTATAACGTGATGCTTACAATTAAGATGTATGGTGTAGGTGTTGTTGCTTAATGTAATAACACCCCCTATACTAGCAGAGCAACGCCAGCTTTCTCCTTCGTTAGTAGAATTTGCTGCTTTTATAGCACACGTGTACAATGTTGAATTGCAGAAACATTCTAAGAAGTCGAGTGCATTGTCAGAACAATTGTTTCCGTCAATCTGTTGAATCACGATTGTTTGTTGAGAACTTCCGTTTTGTGTCCTTAGCCAGTTAATAAGGATGGCCGGAGATGATGTAGAACATACGAATGATAGTCTGCTACCCAGATCCGGTTCTCCGATAGGTCCTTCCAACTGAACCGTTTCTGTTAACAGCGCATCTACAAATGCAGGAAAAAATTAAAGATAAAATGCTTATGCGGTAAACGTGTGATTTACGCAGACTACTTATATTGGTTCTTCTTGTAAAGATTTTACACAACTGGTTGATTGATAAGGGTATAATCAAAGCGCTGAAGGCACTAAAGCGTAATACTGGACAAAACTCGGTGTTTATAGCAAATCAAATCTAAATTTAACAGAGCAGATAATAATTTATTTTTTATATCATAACGTCCGATGAAACTTATATATTGATCTTAAACACTTATCTCGATTGGCACTAACGACCCGTTATGTTTACATTAGCAGAATGTTTTGCAAATATGTTGACAATAAAATCGTATTAAAATTGCATATATGAATTAGTTGTTCAAATCCCTAATGTTACTAGCAAAATATGGAATATACATAACGCTTATGCAAGTATTCCACTTACTGTTAAACATGCCTCATAAATAAAAATGTGAACATCTACTAAATTATGTACGTGTGTATACACACAATTTATGCAGACATATTCATAAAAGGCAGCATTTACAAAATGCAAAAGATCACCTGCACTCTATACATAAAATGCAATGATTAAAGTTATTTCGATTGTTGAATCTGCTCTAAACGCCAAGCTTCGATATGTACAAATTGAAGATATCGAAGAAACCGTCTCACCTGCCAAGGACTCTTCAGGTCTAGTGTATGCGGACACTTAAATGACCTTTATAATAACTTTCAAATGAAAAGTCTTACCCGTTATCAAGGGCTTTCTGGGCAATTTAAGAGGGATGACATATGTAAAATTAAATACAGTGGTTTTATATGTTAATGTTTTTACTGCGAACTAATATTTGTTACAGTATAAGTGCTCTTATTTTCAGAAAATAAATCGCTGAATTATATTCTTGTTAACTAGACAGAATCATAAAACACGACCTGTTATACAAAATAACATGTTTTTCCCAAAGTGTCAAACGTTTAAAAGAAAATATTCGCATAACTTCATTTAATTAATCCAACGTTATGTGTTTAACTATCTAACATTAGTGTAAATATATAAATAAGACATAAACAGATACATTGCTTGGCGATTTATTATCTCCAAATGAGATGTTCAAATATATATTGCTTATTAAAAACAGACTTTAAAATATATGTTGCGTCGTAATGTTCGATTTGTCTCTCAACCATGCCGTTTTTAATTGGATATGTTGTCAAACCTGTAGCTAATGTCTTAGGCCCTATGTACAACTAGACACAGTCACTTACAGCATCTTATTATTATGTATGAGTGAAATATGTAAGGCCTGTTAAAACAAACGTGAATTAAAAATGGAAAAATATAGTGTCTGGCAAGATAACTGACTAGCCAAAGTCTGTATGATGGTAATACTCTGTACTGTTTAACATACTTAAAGAAAGTTACTCACATAATATTGTATGGTACAACTGCTTAAAAAATGTTTTCTCTTACAATTGATAAAGCCTCTAAAGACGCAACTCCTTATCTTCTGTAAAAAAGTAGATGGAACTAATATTTGCGTCTGTCAAGGATCCAGGACCTTAGGAATGAAAGGCTGACCACTATCTATATAAACTCTTATTCTCACGAGTCGAGTCTGCAAGCTGTAGTTTTATGATATGTGATCTGGAGTGTAACCGACGACTTTTGATATTATCTATGACTCGTGATTACCGGTAAACTGCAAAGTTCATGCTGTTCTTTATTTTGATCAATTGAGTAAAACAATGAGTGAACATGCCCGGTCACCAGTCAACATATGAATTTAACATAAGTCGGTGACAACGGGATGAATAGGCTAGGATAAGAATGTCTATCATTCTTGTCGGCGCGCCACCTGACATATTTAAATAATTAATCAATGATGTACAATTTAGAAGGTCTCATAACGTACAACTGTATTTTTTTTAACAAGTGAACTCGTTATGTGATCATACATTGAACTTTGTTAATTTTAGCTTCCTGCCATGTTCTAATCAAATGCATTATTATAAGTATTACCATTTGACATAATAGATATATTCAAAACGTCACTTCTTACTTTCGCGTAGCCTAATCTGACTAGTTGGATGTATACACAGCTGTAACGAAATGCTGTGACGATCATAGCTCGTTCGGCTTTCAAACTGCAATACACTAAGTTGTTCGGCAAAAAACTAAAATGAGATTTGATAACATATTGTAGTATATGAATGTGTTGTCTAGTGAGCGCACCGTGTTGTGAACGAGTTTTATTGTGTTGTGTGTGTGAATTATTAACTGCTTTTGAATGGTTTAATATGGTTTGATATTGGTTAATCCTATAGATGCTTCCACAAATGTCAACTGTACTCAAATTAATCTGCAATATTATCCAATCATCACACTTAAATAACACGTGTTTAGAGGTTAAACTATTTTATACAAAAGAGCACGTGCATTATTTTTGTGATATTCAAACTAGCACGTGGTAACGATTGTGATACAAGTATATTGCAAATATATGCGTTTTGGTCATATAGGACTGACTTACTACTTTGCAGGTTACCAATGTTATACTCAATTCAGTATATTTATTGCATACAACATATTAACATACTTACAGCGACAAGAAACATTACACACTGTAGGTAAGACATGGGAATAAAACCACAAAATGAGAAATTGTATAAGTCTTCAGACACGTTTGTACATATATTTGTGGATAGCAACTATTTGTTTTGTTTTTCTAAGTGTTTTATCGTAATATAACCATTTCGCTAAATAAAAAATAGACGTGTTTGATGTGACAAATAACATATTTGCGAATTTTTGTAACGATGGCCAAGTATATAATATTTAGCTCCGATACAGAGATTTTTCAAACATTACACAAGGTATGTCGGGAGCAAGCAATTTCTCGAGCAGCCGTTTTCCGTTGGATTGCTCAATTGAAGGAAGGGAGGTATTGTGTTGAGAATGAAGCAAGCTCAGGCAACAGAGGCAACAAGTCATGAAAAACAGTAACTCGAAAGATATAAGAATGAAGGTAATATCTTTTTCAATAGGATTGTATATAGTAATAGATGCGACTTGGATAGAAGTTATGAACCAGAATTAAAATGGCATCATCATGGCATGTATCAGGGTCTCCAAGGCCGATACAATTTAGAAGAAAACAGCGACCGTTACAATGTTGATGATTTTCGGCTATGATTATAAAGGCGTTTTTTCTGCTCGCCGGGTTCCGGTTGGAAAAACTGGCAACCAAGAGTATTATCGTGCATCTCTTATGAGTACCTTGCGGCCTACTATTCGCAAAATCGTCCGGTGCTATTGGAAGCCACTTCATGAAGGACAACGCCGCCTTTCATAAACGGGGACGTTCACGTCACTGATGACGTCATACGACTGGGATGTCTCACCCATCTTATGCGCCAGATGTGAGTCTACCAGACTTTGACTTATTTCCCAAGTTGAAAGGACCACTCAGAGACGTGCGATTTGACGATTTAGACAGTCTAGAAGTTGAAGTTGCCAATTGAATAAGACGAAACTTTGGTTGCCTAGCAACATGGATTAAAAGTATTCCACACCGATGGACTTCTGTGGCTGAAATGGGTGGATCTTATATTGAACGAATGTAGTAAAGTATAATTGTTGAAATGATTTGCTTTTTAAATGTTGGCATATTCTCATTTATTATTTAATGACCCTCGTAATTATATATATTTTAACCAAATATTTCTGAAGAAAGATTTCGGTTATAAGTTTGGCGTATGTCGTTGGGCGGGCTGGCGGGCAGGCATGAGTAGCACTGATCGTTTCCGCTCTATAACTCGAGAACGGATTTGGCTATTGTAATGAAACTTTATACATAGATACGTTATATCGAGACCTCGCCTGGAACTGCATATGGGGTGGGTGGGGTCAAAGTCACAGTTACTAACAATAGAAAAAAGGTTTTCGCTCAATAACTTATGAATGCATTGAGATATTTGAATGAAACTTCATACATAATTAATTGAGACCTAACTTGGGATTGCATATTGAGTGGATGGGATTGAGATTACTGTTACTATAAATAGAAAAAGGGCTTTCGTTCAATAACTTGAGAATGCATTGAGATATTCTAATCAAATATAATACATATAAACCTTATATCAAAACCTCGCTAAGGACTGCGTATGAAGTTGGTAAGGTCAATGTAAAGGGCATCGTAACTAAAAATAGAAAAATGGTTTCCGCTCAATAACTTGAGAATACATGTAGCTATTTTAATGAAACTTCATACATAGATACTTGATATTTATACATAGCTTGGGATTGCGTAAATGGTGAGTGGGCTCAAGGTCGAGCTCACCGTTACTAAAGATTGACAAAACGTTATTGTTTTATAGCTTGAGAAGATATTGATATATTTTAATGAAACTTCATATGTAGATACCTTAGAGCTCGCTTGTGATTGCATATGGGTTTGGTTGGGTCAAGATCAAGGTAACTATTACTTAGAAATTATTATTTGCTGACTTTAATGCATTGTGTTCGACAAAGTTTGTGTTCGTTGAATTTACACGTTTGTTGTAATATATTTTCGCTATGAGCACTGCAAATTTTGGACAGGTTATACAAATATAATGTAATAACTGTTAAACGTCTCAGTAGAAACAGCACCACTGCTGCAAAAAAACACAACAGCAGCATCAACAATAATAAAAACATATACTTCTACAACGCTACTTAATCTAATACTACTACAATAACTCCTGCTATTATTGATACAACTACACTAATACTACTATGGTATATTAGTATAGTAGTCATATTATATTATGTTACCTTGTATATTGGTTTGTAAAGCCAAATATATTAAACCTAACTTGAACATATCCATTTTAACGCGTAACATGCGAACAAGTCGACAGCGATATACAAACCTTTGGTAAACACTGTGGTTTATAAGCCGATGTCGTTCAATAACATTTGTATTATATACCTATTGTTCGTCTGTTAGCAATACATAATGTATTCAACATACGGATACGGTTAAGCGCATTCGCTACTAGCGTTTTCTGATTGCGTATCATATTAGTAGCCGGACTACGTTTATAAAATAAACAGAACATTAATAAAAGCAGTTGATAATCTTAACTCCGGTAAATACTTCTTCCTAGTGGCACCCAAAACAGCATTCTTTATACATCACTCATTGTTCAACATCTCCAGAGGCACACAGTTTTACTGCTATTTTATCACAATCAAATAACATTATTTCGATTTCACCTTTGTGAAACACAAGGCAAAATAGAATAACATACATCGATGGTCATTTATTATGCATTTAATCAATACAAATAAAATACTAATAATAATATCCACTAAACAAAGCAACACAAAACCATTCGGAGCTAATGTGTTTTTGCTAGTTGTAAAAGACGTCAAAGCTACTTCCCTTCCTGATCGTGCTCCTCCGCCTCATCATCATCCTACTACTCTAAAACTACTGCTACAACAACAACAACAACTGCTACTACAACAACAACAACAACAACAACAACAAGTAATACTTCTACTTCTTAAACAACTGCAACAGCAACAACAACACCAACTATTACTACTACTACTACTACCACTACTATTACTATTAGTATACTATTACTACTTCTACTACTACATCAACTACTACTAAAACTACTACTTCTACTATTACTTCTTTTTCTACTACTACTACTACTATTACTACTACTACTACTACTACTACTACTACTACTACTACTACTACTACAACTACTATTACTAAGAACTAATTAAACAAGGGTTAATACAATAACCAATTCCGACACGGCTTGTGTCGTATAATAAGTTAAAATATAGCATTCCTATCATCTTTCAAAACTTGAACACAACTGGTGTAATATAATTTTGAACATTTAATGCGTCAATGAATTCATTGTCTTTTCGTATTTGGATATTAAGTCAGATATAACAATTCAATCTTTATTGAGATATACAAGGAAACCGGCACATACACAAAATATGCGACAATAATATCACAATAAAGATTGAAGTTAGGTAGTTTTATGGCGTCATCTTATTAAAATTGATACGTCATAACATACGCATAACTTTATATAGCTCTACATGTTTGCCGGTTGAAAACAAATTAAAAGAACCAGGAACAGAAACATATGACTGTTTTATTTATTTCAGCTGAGTTTTAAAATAAAATCGTCAAAAATAAACTTTATTTTATTAAACTATTAATTAGAAAAAAGATTGCGTCAATACGCGCACGTGAATTTGAAAATGACCGGAACTACCTGTATTGGCATGATAGTTAAAGGTTAATTATTTGTTTCCTATACAAATATGTTACTATGTATAGTAAATTACATAATAATACTCTGTATTCTGACAGTTATTAAACTCAAATTGATATAAACTTATTAAATCGAGTACTTTCGTTTCGACGTAAAATACGTTTGATGATAGTTGGTGCGTGATATATCTTAACGGAATCATAATCAATGCGGATAAGTAACATGGGTATATATTCTTTGATTGAAGATTTGTTGTTTATCTGGCATATTACAAACTGGCAGACATTTTTTTCTGGAGGCCACGAATGGGTAATGAAATAAACAAAGTAGCGCAGCGATAGTTGCAATATATAACAATTAGAAAGCATTATTTCTTTAGATACGTAAAATAAATATGGTATTTGTAAATGCATTTGGATTAGTAATTATTGTATGGTTTATTTCAAACCCTCTGATCACAACCTTATCAAAGCAGGCTAAGTATTTTTCTTAACAAATGTATACAATTTACAGATAAATAAAGAAAACAATGCATAGTGAAGCTTAAAAAGTAAATATTCTAAATAAGATATATAATAGTAACTTGATGTATATATTTGCTACACATTTTAATTTTAAGCAATAATCATAGTTCACAAGCTTAGTTATTAAAGACCTTTGTTCTATGTCTGTGTCTGACCGTTTTATATGTTTATATATGTAATATGCTAAAATCAAACTATTTTTTAAACCAGCAAAGCGGGGAATACATTTTCCATTTTTGCAATTAAACATTTAACGCTTAATGTCAAGATACAAAATATCAAATTTAGCATTTACATTTGTGCGGTTTCCTAAAATGAAATATATACAGTTAATGACAAGACAATAGCAGTGTTCTGATAATTTAACAAGCATTCCTTTATATTTCTGAACAGAAATTGGACATGTTCATAATTCCATAAAGGAAAATAGTTTCTTCATCTTGATTCCAAAAAGTACATTTAGTATTGCGCTTTTATATTTCAAACAATAAAGCATTTGTTCCTAAGATTGTGTGTATACTTCTAACTTGGAACCATTGTAAGTAGCTATCTTTCGTAGTCTAGAATTGTTTTCTAAAATTAATTTTCCATTCTTCTTAATCAATAGCATAATCGACCCACTCTTTTAAACGTGCTGGCTGTACATCGTTTTCAATTAAAAATTATATAAAATATAAAGTTATATAATAATATTACTTTTTAACTTTACTTTGCTTTCGTAAAACAGTCTTGTGCGTAGCAGTATGTGTTTATTTGTTTGCGGATGCTGTAGTTTTAGCTCAACAAAACTGGGATGATCACAGCTGGCTTACGTCTCGGAAAGCTGTTAAAATCGTTAGAGTAGAATTACTTTCTTATTAGCAGGTGTGTTTGATCCTTTCCAACCAGTAAAAGGTGTCCATTTTTAAAAGTTCGTCCAGTCACGACAACGTCAATTTGTTATCCGTTTTGTCGTCACTGAAGAATGTCGTTTCCACACATTTTGACCTCTCATGTGGACTATTGTATGCAGTTTGATGTGCTGTAGTTTTAGTTTTCATTGCAATACCTAAGTATTCATAAATAGATGTTTCTGACAGTGTTTCGTAATGACCACATTTTTTTGAATCCGCAATTTTTAAAATGACTTTAAGCGTCAGCAGATATTACAATGCTTTAAATTTCACTTACAAATATTAGCGTATTTGTTCTTGCTTATTTTGTTTTCAATTTTGTAATACCGAGAGGTATCTTCCATTTATCTTACCTGGAGGTACCGAGGTTGTATAGCTTACTCTGAAAATAATCATACAAATAAATACACAGTAATTAGAACACAATGCGTATTGTATTAATTTCGCTTATTATAAATACATATACTAAATTTAACTAAATGGATTGCTTACTACATGTATATATACTCAATAAGCTATTCAATTGACAATATACATATTATACGTACAAATATTCATAGCATATGTATAATAGTAAATACACGTTTAAATTCAAAATATAAAAAGACGATCAAACTGGCAATCGCCTTGTTAAAAAAGTATACTAAGAAGTATATGTATATATATTAGAGAAGCAAAGACAACTCAGTAATATCCACATTGCGATATTATCTTACTTAGGTAGTTGTAAGTCATCGTAGTGTCCCGAAGGTCTGGACTGGTCTGAAATTGACCGCCAACAACG
This sequence comes from Congeria kusceri, assembly GCA_027627225.1. Taxonomy (NCBI): domain Eukaryota; kingdom Metazoa; phylum Mollusca; class Bivalvia; order Myida; family Dreissenidae; genus Congeria; species Congeria kusceri. The sequence goes on along the minus strand of CM051029.1, from coordinate 5,320,204 downwards.
ACATTAGCCAAATAACCAAAATAGAAACTTAAAGTTAACGAATACAATTTCGTCATTTGAGTCCGGTGGTCCTAAGTGGCACAAAATGTTTACCTTACACAAGTAATTAAACCTTTATGTCTTGGAAAACGCAATGTACCATATTGAGGTTAAGTTCAGATTCAAGGCGCGTACTTTGTACCATACTGAGGTTAAGTTAAGATTCAAGGCGTACATTGTCAAGCTTGGCCTAAGTGCGCTAAATATCAATTGCAAATACATAATAACAACACAGAACAGTAAAAAAATTAAAACTAAAACGATCAATACTAATAATTATTTAAAGTTAACTATTATACATACGTCGTCTCTGTTGAAATTTATTCCTAATTATCCCTAACAATTTCTCAAGTACCAGAGAGATAATCCCTCCACCGACAGCACATGCCAGTGCTACTCCGATTAATAACGTTTCAAAAGTACATTCTTGTTTTTCAAGTGGAACACGTTTTGGGGTAATTAAAGTACAATTAGTTTGCGTGAAACATAGTAGTACACGAAATTCTAAATTGAGATTATATATAGAAGGACTATGCATCAATATGTATTTCAGATCGCTAAAAAATCTAAATCATGTGTATACCTGTATTGTTGGAAACAAGAGTTCCCGATATTATTTCATCCGTCTCCTTGGCTTTTCCTACATCGTTTTCTGCAAATATTTTCAGGCGATAAATCGTTCGAGGTTCCAATTCTTCTAAAGTGTAAGCATTCCGAACATTCATATGCACGTCAGTCCAATTTGTTGCATAAGTTCTTCTGAACTTATAACAAAACGCTGTTCGTCACCTCTATTAAATCCTGGTTCCGAATGAAGTTGCATCGAGGTCTCCGTTACTGATTTGACACAAAATGATTTGGGGACATCAGGTCTTGCTACATAATTGGAACAGGAAACGTCAATATAGAGACATACATGTTGAATAATAATCGAGTTATATGAATGTTTTTTAAAAAGGTTGATGTATAGTTTTACAAACATGAGTTGCAAGTACTCGATTAAATGCGTTACGTGTGACTTTCATACTGTTATTAAAAAAAAGTATATTAACTCAACACAAATTTCTTCATACCTTTCCGACAAACGGTATTTGTTGATAAATTAAAACAGTGAATACCATTGCACAATCCACTGATTACCAGATACCCTTGGAAGACAAAACATATTAAGTTCTTTAGTGCGCAAGAATAAGTATAATTACATGTGGAAAACTTGTATCGGACATAATCTAGTGGTGTTAGAAGTAACATAGTTGAAATGAACTATATACTAACTTAATATATTGAGTTTGAGTCCAGTGACAGATGTCGTGGAAAAGGAGTCATTGATCCATTCAGTGAATAGTATGTGTTTATCGCCTCACAAGAAATGTTTTCATCTGTAAATGTTCGGTTGAACTTAAACACAACAGCACCTCCATCCTTTTGACCTCCTGGATACAACCAACGGTAAGATGGAGGCGGATATCCGGAGGCCGAACACTGGAACTCAACGGGCTTTTCTTCATGGACAGATGCAGTTTCCGATACGATGGTGTCATTCAATGTAATAGTCGGGTTTGAAACAGGAACTATTAAGAAAAAACATATTTACAGATTCGAAAAATATTGTATAGTTTGTCATATTGCTTAAACATGGTTAATTTAATGTAGACCCGAAACCATTGTAGCGGTATTTGCACAATTACAGACCGCTTCATAGTCTCTGCTAAGGTTACCCTAAGAGCCGAAAATAAAGTACCAAGCTGTTTCATAACTCATATAAACTGTCAGTGTCGTTTAACTTAAAAGTTCAAACAGATCAACTTCAAAAAGCGTGTGCTAATTTCTTATCAATAATCTAATAGCAATAATAGAGCACAATTAATTCACAATAGTAGAAGATATGCTGTGTTTAAGTAGCAGATATACCTGGCATTATTGGATATAGGTAGAGTTCCATAACGTACTATCATTGTTGGCATTTTTATTTCGTATGCGTTTGCAACGTAACTAACTTACACTAACGAATTCATACTTATAACTGGTGTTCCGTACACGAGAACGTATGACTTCAAAGATACGCGACTATTTTGAAGATGATAACAGATACGGTTATTACTACCTCTAAAGTCACGCACAATATAATGTTATCGTATAAATCTCGCACATAACAACTAAACCTCTATGTGCGCATTTGCTATGAAAACAATACTATGTCAGTTTATAGAAAGCATATAAAGCATGTATAGTCTGACTCTAAGACGCGTTTCGTGCAATCATTATTTTACATTGTATTTGTAAGATCAACCCCTTGTTCTTGGAGACCTTCGTAGTTTTGTATACCTAGATAGCATTGCACGTCAAGTTCTTGGTACTATATGTTGTGGGCCTATATCTTAAAATGCTTGTTGCTACATCAGAGCTGTACGTGTATCTGACCATATCTGTAATGTTCGTGTCGTCTAAAAACCACTGAATACTGGCCCCATACCTGCTTGTTGAAGTGGTGCTAGTGAAGTTGGTTGTTTCGTTAAATAACGTGTACGAAACATCATACCGGGGATGCAGTTTTACTGCTGTCAGTGGTACTGAAACGTTAATTCAAAACAATAATAATTGTAATATTTTGTGGACAAACAAAATATAACTGTTACACTAATTAAATTGAAATGCCAACATTTACAACATGCAAATAAAATTAACCAATTTGCATTTGCCTTAGTGCATTTTCATGAAGTATTTCATCTATTGTATGTACTAATTCATCAACAAATCTAAAACAGACCAATAAATCAAAATGAATATGACTAATTATCAAATATTCAATTTTCTCATATCTCAGTAATAGAAGATGATCGCTGGATTCCATCAATACTGTGTGGTTGTAAAGGTCAACGGAAGTCTTGGACGATGTAATAAATGTATGTAGGGGATAATCAGTAACACGACCTACTCATCAGGATAATTGTATAGTTATTGCTAGAGGTTTCGACACCACCAACTGCTGTCGAGCACCATAATCGTTGACCATCGTTTGATAACGTTATCACCTTTAGGACACATGTATACACCATCGTAGAATTGCATAAGCAATCCAAGTAATCTGAACTCTGAGCACATGTCCCATCGGAAAATTGTTGAACTTGGACTGTTTCTGTGGTATTTGTTTATGGGTCTGTTTTACGCAAGTAAACAGTTGTGACTGGAGTTGATGTCGAGCATGTCAGTGTAAGGCTGTTGTTTACATACACGTCATCCACGTTGGTCTCGAGTGTGATGTTTAAATCCAGAGCTAAAACATACTTTGTCTCAAATAATGTTCACATTTAACTAATAGTCATATGTAGCATACACTTACCGGATGCACGAACTTATTAATGTGTGAATCTCTGGTTTATGCTCTTTTATTGGGTGTTTTGTTCGAGATTTATACCATAGGAAGACAACTATTATTATATCAAATGTAACTAGAGAAACTTTTTTTTTTTTTTTTTTTTTTTTTTTTTTTTGGGAAAATAACATTTATTTCACAGCTCCATACCGTACAGAGTTTTTTTGGGTTAGTTTCATTTTTATGTGTTAGAAACAATTGTCAATGATGTAGATACACAAACATTCCATATGATGTAGCAGTCAACACATTACAAAATACATCTGTTACTTAGTAAATACTGTTTACAATGGATTAGCTGTACTGCAAATATTTGCAGCAAATCATGCTGCAAAAATATTTGAGTTTGCAGAGTAAAGAAAAAATAAATAAAAATAAAAAATAAAAAATTGAACACAGTGTACTGACAATATATAATAAGGTTAGTGTATATTTTAATATCTTATTAGCATACTTTTGGGTTCATTGTATCAAGAGTCTTACAACTGACCAATTCGGAAACTCGTTCTCACACCAAGTGTGTTTTTGGATTTCCCATGCTATCTGCAGACTTTTCTTAAGTCCTTGAATGGTCGGAATTCTATTTGATTTTTTACACATAAAAATGTACCTTTTTGTTTGAAGTAACAAAATGTTTACATGAATCATTTTTTCGTTACAAATTCCAAGAAGCATGTCTTGACATGAAAGTGAAGGCAAGTTAATATGATTTAAGGCTATCTCATTTTTGATATGGTTAACAATTGGCTGTATGTGTTCACATTCCCAGAACAGATGAATTAATGTATCCTCATGTGTCTTGCAAAAAATACACATGTTGTCGTTTACAATTTTCATTTTATGTAACAAAGATCTAGTTCCTAAAATTCTATGTACAATTCTAGTCTGCAACCATTGTATGTATGTGTCTCTGGAGACTCTAAAAACAAAACTGTGCGTATACCTCCAATCTATATTATCAAAAGTTCCATTCCATTTAATTTGACTTGAAGGTTTTTCATTGTTTAAGATAAATTTGTTATAAGCCGTTTTATTATGATTTTTTGCTAAAACAATCTCGTTTAAATAAAATGAAATAAATACGCCTTTGATATTGGGTTTACTTGTGTCTCCGGGAGCAAAACCAGATTTTCTAAAGAACTCAGACACAGCTTTTTTAAATCCTTCGTAAAATAGAAAATTCAAATTTTTCCCGGTACAGGTTTCAATATCTTGTTTATTCCTAAACTCTCCAGATGAGCATAATATGTCTCTTACATATCGAATTCCTCTGTCATACATATTTTTTTCATAAATATATTTCAAGCCAATCTGAAAATTGTTATTATAGAATAATGGCATGTTCAATATATCATCAAATTTACAAACTTTCATTTTATTCATATACATACAATAATACAATAATATGTAAGAACATCCTTCCAGAAGCAATTACGCAAACAATTTACAATTTTCTCGACATAAGCACTCCCCATGTTTAACATTTTTTTAACTAGAGAAACTTATTATAACCGTTAGTTTACGGCTAAAGAAATAGATGATTGGGTACTAGTAACTTCCATGGACTTTCAGTTTGTCAGCATCTTAAACGTTTCGATGTATGTTTGAAAAATAGCTGTTATGCCTTTGCCATTGTGCAGACTTTAATTACGTCTTGCCACCTGTCCGACCATTACAAATCATGCCTCGGACATTCGAAACTCCGTGTTAGAGTGTATTCAAATATCCCATAATTATTGACCTGTATGAAAAAATGTGTAATGAACAAACATGGCTTCCAGGGTACTATCAACATTTGTATTATCCACCAAAGGATGAAATCGTTATTGATTTGATGCCAAAGTTAGTGTACTCTTAATAGTGCCTATGCAATCACACAATATCGAGGCATGGCCTACTTTGCTACAAGTGACGTTCTTGCTTCATAATAAGATGCAGATATTAGGTGGTGGTGTTTGTTGTGATTCCTGTCAGGTGCCACACTCTTAACAAATATCGTTCAAAAAAAATCCACGCGCAAGATGTCATGCAAGTAAACAATACGCAAATTCGTAAACGGTGGGGGTGTATTATTTAAACTGCATACGGATGTTGTACTTTGTTTAACTTCCATGTACCGGAACACTGTGTATACATTGTATCAGTATGATATGTGCTAAACTATAACAATGGTTAACGTTTATATTGGTACATATGATATTACATGAAACAAAAATATATTGTATCATAAATATAAACACATACACATACTTCGAAAAAAAGTAATACTAAATAATCAATTTCAATGGCAGAAAAGAACCATTAATGTGAAAAACACAATTAGCTAGTTGGTCTAAAAACAATATAAATTTGGCTTACTAATTGACGATGCGTGTGTTTGTTCGTGTACTCGGTATTTTATTTTTTTTAACAATATTTTTTATCGGAATGGAAATAGTATCGTACGCTTACTTTACTTTACTGCTTTATAAAAATAATTGGTATCAAAATGTAATACGCATGTCAGCGCACATTAATGCCCGCTCTGTCGTAAACCACAAACAAAGACTCACACACGCACGTATGCACTGTTCAAGCAAACATGCACACACACGAACAAATTATACATGAAAACAAATTAAATAATATATTTACCTACCTGCATTTTGAACGCATATTGATCTCGTATGATTGCTGTTTTCTTTTTTAAAAGCTGTATTCACCTGTTGTTTCTTCAGTACATTTAGGAAAATAAATATATGCTGAAGTGAGGTCTTCATTCGCAGAAATACTGTAGATGCCAACACTTGACGTTGTAATGGAGCATACAGAAGTAAACAGAGAAACGCATTCACCGAGGTATGTTTGTCCCTGCAGCACATGACTTTTCTTGTTTCTGTGTAATTCCAGCTGTAATCAAACTTCAGCTGCAGGTTTAGAGCTCCTTTCGCAACGTAATGATAAACAAAGGAAGCTGAAAATCAAACATAAAACCCTCAACATTGAATGTTATTTTAATAGTCATGCCTTATTAACCTTGGTAAGTAAATATCTCATTTTGCATCACTTCAATGCGGCTGTTAGTATAATTACATTAAAACATGCACAATTATTTATCTGATGTGTGCACTTCGGGCTCGGTTGTTGTATATAATTGCATAACATTAGCATTTTATTATAATAAAAACAGTGACGTATGCATCTGAAACGCTTTTTGACGTGTTGTTTATAAATAATTGCGGTCGCATGTTTTGGGCAAGACGAGTCTAGTTTCAGTATCGGCTTATAACGCACAAATTAAAGGCACAATCAAGGTGCATCGTTCTCAGAAAATATATTTAAATTTAAAATTAGATATGAAATATTCATAACAACATGAACGTATAAAACTAACTTAATTAAATATCGCATCTGATAAATGACAATACAGTAATTTTAGTTTCTTGCAATGTTTACATGTTCAACCAGTTGAAACCAAACGATGTACCCAATGTTGTTTTTAGAATATTGTTTAGGTTTCCGAACGTTAACGATAAATATTCCGATTGAGGTCTCCATGGTAATGAATATGTAAATAAACTTAATTTTTATAAACAGTATTACCTGGATAATAAGTGTTTTGTATTAAACAATATCTGATAACCGATTGTTTTTTATCTAACTTTTATATACCTCACGCAGCTGAAAAATATACATATATCAGGTTATAGAAAAACAGTTCAATCGTTTTTTCTGATTTTTATAAATCGCACCTTTAGTTGGTCAAACAAACTGGAAAAGGGAAAATTTGACACATAAATCAACTAATGTTAAAGAATATATTTTTCATTTTTATAAACGTTTATTTGTGTATTGTAATTATGCGGGCGGTATTGCATGGCTATCGAAAAACAACCAGATATACCTTTTTTTATAAATATGGCAAATGTGAACTAAATGCCTCTTGGAAACTTACGTGTACAACTGACTCGTGTGAAGATAAATATCCACATGCATACAATGTCTAACATTATTGCTCTTCTTTTTTTAAAAATTTTCACAACAAATAGATAACACAATTTATGTAATGCCGTTTACGCAGCACATTATGTTGTACCTTGTAGAAAAAAATATTTACCTCTTATACACTAATGCAATATATAAACGTTGTGCTTTGGGTGTTGTTTTCAATGGGCATACCTGTGAACCCTTAATTTCCGCATTCAGTCAGTGAACTTTGTACCTGACTAGATAGAAGGTAACAACACCGGAAAAGTTGTTAATTGATTTAAAAGCTTGCGTTTTGGGAAAATTAACGATTGGCAACTACTGATGACTCTGTGCTGGAAAAAAGATATCAATATCCCAAGGGGTATTATTTCAGGCAAGGGACCAACTGCCATGCAAAATAGCACAATGGGAACAACACGAAACACTAACAGAAAAACATACTTGATAAACAGTAATGTTCGAATTGTCAATACAAACCACTGTACGCTTAGAGGTTCGCCGAACATCGCATGTTGCCTTGCATAAATCACTAAAAATGTGAGTCGTGGCAGCGAAGTGATTGGTGGAAGTGCAGTGAAAGGTGGAAGAGTAGTAAAAGGTGGAAGTGTAGTGAATGGTGGCAGTGTAGTCAATGGTGACAGTGTAGTGACTGGTGGCAGTGTAGTGAATGATGTCAGTGTAGCGAAAGGTGGAAGTGTAGTGAATGGTGGCAGTGTAGTGAATGGCGGCAGTGTAGTGAAAGGTGGAAGTGAAGTGAAAGGTGACAGTGTCGTTAAACGCGAAATGGTAGTGAGTGGTGGCAGTGTAGTGAAATGTGGCACAGTAGTAAAAGTTGACAGTGTCATGAAAGGAAACAGGGTAGTGAGCGGTGACAGGGTAGTGAAAGGCGGCAGAGTAGTGAATGGTGGAAGTACAGTGAATGGTGACATTAGAGTGAATGGTGGCAGTGTAGTGAATGGTGGAAGTACAGTGAATGGTGACAGTGTAGTGAATGGTGGAAGTACAGTGAATGGTGACAGTGTAGTGAATGGTGTCAGTGTAGTCAATGGTGACAGTGAAGTGAATGGGGGCATTGTAGTGAATGGTGTCAAGTTAGTGAATCGCGGCAGTGTAGTGAACGGCGACAGTGTAGTGAATGTTGACAGTGTAGCAAATGATGGCAGTGTACTGAAAAGTGGCATTATAGTTAACGGTGGCATTGTAGCGAATTGTGACAGTGTAGTGAATGGTGAAAGTGTAGTGAATGGTGGCAGTGTAGTAAATGGTGGCAGTGTAGTGATTGATGACAGTGTAGTGAATGGTGATAGTGAAGTGAATGGTGGCATTGTAGTGAATGATGGCAGTGAAGTGAATGGTGGCGGTGTAGTGAATAATGGCAGTGTAGTGAATGGTGGCAGTGAAGTTAATGATGGCAGGAAAGTAAATGGTGGCATTTTAGTGAATGGTGACATTGTAGTGAATGGTGGCATTTTAGTAGGCAATGGACCGAATACTGATTTGAATATTCAGATATTCGTTTTAGGTATTCGAATACATTTAAATATTCGTTTTTGTAAATACTACTATACACAGCACTCTGTTCGAGTATTGACCTAACCGAAATATGTATACTACGTGTACGTTAGTTGTTTTACCTTTTCAGTGGTAAGTGAGCGATATAACTTAGTGAATGCTTTATCAAATGACCGCGAAACGTACTTCCAAGCACACCATGGTGGCATTGTTTATTAATCAAGACTCATGTATACTATATGGTGTTGATATAATAGAGAATAATTCACAAATGACGGATAACAAGATTGACCAGATCATGCTAATTTTGTGAAAGAAATTGATTGGCTGATAAGGGATTCATTTTGATTGGTTTACTTAGAGAGTAATTGTAATTTACTGTAAGCAAGTTAACCGTATAGATGTCACTTAAGGACAATAAACAACAATGTACGTCTTGTGCACACTATGAAACCGTTATCACAACATGGCCCAGTTTTGTTATTTGTGGATACAATGCGTCATATTCGCGCCTCCTACAAACCGGTAATTCGCGGCCCTTGTAATGACGTGGCCCCCCTGCCAATTATCTTTTGTCGTAAATTGGACATGTCTCTCATTTGTTGTAAAAAAGTTACACTGCCCCCCCCCCCCCCACCTGCTAGACAGGAAATACGACTGGTATTCATGTTCACGTTGCAATCAAACTGGACAAAACATCATTATTTTAAAGAAAATTTGGTCTTTAAATACATTTGAAAATCGAATATTCGTATTCGTTTTTATATTTTCGAATATTATACAATATTCGATTAATCGAATATTCGGATATTCGGTCCAATCTCTACATTTTAGTGAATGGTGGTATTGTAGTGAATGGTGACAGTGTAATGAATGGTGGCATTGTAGTGAATGGTCACATTGTAGTAAATGATGGCAGAGTAGTTAATGGTGGCATTTGTTTGAATAGTGGCAGTCGTAGTGAATGATAGCAGTGTAGTGAATGACGACATTGTAGTGAATGTTGACTGTGTATAAAATGACGGCAGTGTAGCAAATGATGGTAGTGTAGTAAATGGGGACAGTGTAGCGACTGATGGCATTGTAGTTAATGGTGGCATTGTAGAGCATGGTGGCGTTGTAGAGAATGGTGACATTGTAGTTAATGGTGACAGCGTAATGAATGCTAACTTTGTAGTGAATGATGGCAGCGTAGTGAATGGTGGTAGTGTAGTGAATAGTGACATTGTAGTGGATAGTGGCATTGTAAGCAATGGTGGCAGTGTAGCGAATGGAGATAGTGAAGTAAATGGTGGCATTGAAGTGAATGATGGCAGTGTAGTGAATGATGGCAGTGAAGTGCATGGTGGCAGTGTAGTGAATGGTGGCAGTGTAGCGAATGGTGGTAGTGTAGTGAATGTTGACAGTGTAGAAAATGATGGCATTGTAGTGAATGATGGCAGTGTAGTGAATGGTGGCATTGCAGAGAATGGTGGCATTGTAGTAAATGATGGCAGTGTAGTGAATGGTGGCTTTGTATTGAACGGTGGCAGTTGAGTGAATAGTGACAGAGTAGTAAACGGTGGAGGTGTAGTAAATGATGGCAGTGCAGTTAATGGTTTCGTTTTAGTACCTAGTGTCAGTGGAGTGAATGGTGGCAGTGTAGTGAAAAAAATGGCAGTGTAGTGAATTGTGTCAGAGTAGTGAATTATGGCACTGTAGTGAATGGTGGCAGTGTAGTTAATGACGGCAGTGTAGAGAATGGTGACATTGAAATGAAAAGTGGCAGTGTAATGAATGGTTAAAGTGTTGTCTATGATGGCAGTGTAAGGAAATGTGAAAGGCTGCAGTGTATTGAAAGGTTTCAGTGTAGTGAAAAGTGACAGTGTATTAATAGGTGACAGTGTTGTGTAAGGTGAAACTGCAGTGATGGGTGAAAGTGTTGTGAATGGTGACACGGTAGTAAATGGTAACAGTGCAAAGAAAAGTGACAGTGGCAGTTCAGTGAATAGTGGAATTGAATTTTAAAGGTGGCGGCGTATTGAAATGTGGAAGTGTAGTGAACTATGGAAGCATACATGTATTGAAAGGTGACAGTGTAGTTAAAGGTGACGGTGCGCTGAAAAGTGGTAGTGTTGTGAAAGTTGACAGAAAGTTGAATTGTGACAGTGTAGTGAATGGTGAAGTGTAGTGAAAAGTTAAAATGTAGTGAAAGGTGGAAAAGTAGTAAAAAAGAAGGAAGCATATATGTATTTAAAGGTGACAGTGCAATTAAAGTTGACAGGGTAGTAAAAGTTGGAAGTGTAATGAATTTTGACAGGGTAGTGAGAGGTGACATGGTAGCGAGAGGTGACATGGTAGTGAGAGGTGACAGGGTAGTGAGAGGTGACAGGGTAGTGAGAGGTATGGTAGTGAGAGGTGACATGGTAGTGAGAGGTGACAGGGTAGTGAGAGGTGACAGGGTAGTGAGAGTTGACATGGTAGTGAGAGGTGACATGGTAGTGAGAGGTGACAGGGTAGTGAGAGGTGACATGGTTATGAGAGGTGACATGGTAGTGAGAGGTGACATGGTAGTGAGAGGTGACATGGTAGTGAGATGTGACATGGTAGTGAGAGGTGACAGGGTAGTGAGAGGTGACATGGTAGTGAGAGGTGACATGGTAGTGAGAGGTGACATGGTAGTGTGAGGTGTCATGGTAGTGAGAGGTGACATGGTAGTGAGAGTTGACATGGTAGTGAGAGTTGACATGTTAGTGAGAGGTGACAAGGTAGTGAGAGGTGACATGGTTGTGAGAGGTGACATGGTAGTGAGAGGTGACATGGTAGTGAGAGGTGACATGTTAGTGAGAGGTGACATGGTAGTGAGAGGTGACATGGTAGTGAGAGGTGACAGGGTAGTGAGAGGTGACACGGTAGTGAGAGGTGACATGGTAGTGAGAGTTGACAGGGTAGTGAGAGGTGACATGGTAGTGAGAGGTGACAGGGTAGTGAGAGGTGACAGGGTAGTGAGAGGTGACAGCGTAGTGAGAGGTGACAGGGTAGTGAGAGGTGACAGGGTAGTGAGAGGTGACAGGGTAGTGAGAGGTGACAGGGTAGTGAGAGGTGACATGGTAGTGAGAGGAGACAGGGTAGTGAGAGGTGACAGGGTAGTGAGAGGTGACATGGTAGTGAGAGGTGACAGGGTAGTGAGAGGTGACAGGTTAGTGAGAGGTGACATGGTAGTGAGAGGTGACATGGTAGTGAGAGGTGACAGGGTAGTGAGAGGTGACATGGTAGTGAGAGTCGACATGGTAGTGAGAGGTGACATGGTAGTGAGAGGTGACAGGGTATTGAGAGGTGACATGGTAGTGACAGGTGACATGGTAGTGAGAGGTAACATGGTAGTGAGAGGTGACAAGGTAGAGAATAACTGCAGTGTAGTGAAAAGGGGCGGAACTGTGAATGTTAACGGTGCAGTGAATGGTTGCAGTGTAGTGGAAGGTATGAATGTAGTGAGAGTTGATAGGCTAGTGAAATGTAACCGGGATGTGAAAGGTGACCGTGCAATTAAAGGTGACAGGTTTGTGAAAGTTGGCATTAAAGTAAAATGTTACAGGGTAGTGACAGGTGACAGGGTAGTCAAAGACGCCAGTGAAGTGGAAAGTGACAGTGCTGTGAATGGTGGCAGTGCAGTAAAAGATAGTATTCTAGTGAATGGTGGCAGTGTATTGAATGGCGGCAGTGTAGTGAATTTTGGCAGTGTAGTAAATTGTGGCAGTTTAATGAAAGTCGGCATTGTAGTGAATTGTGGCAGTGTAGTGAATGGTGGCAGCGTAGTGACTGGTGGCAGTGTAGTGACTGGTGTCAGTGTAGTAAATGGTGGAAGTGTAGTGAATGGTGGAAGTGTAGTGGCTCATAGTAGAAATGTTTTGGCCAGTAGTGGCAATGTATTCAATGGTGGCAGTGTAGCGGCTGGTGGCTGTTTACTGAAAGGTTGCAGTTGAATTAATGATGGCAGTGTACGGAGTAGTGGCAGTGTAGGCAGTGGTGGCAGTGTAGTGAGCAGTGGCAGTGTAGTGAATGGTGGCAGTGTATTTAATGACGGCAGTGTAGTGAAAGTTTGCATTCTTTGAATTCTGGGAGTGTTTTGAGTGGTGGTAGTTGCTTGCTGGTGGTGTAGTTTCTAATGGTAGTGTGTTGTTTAATATTGGCAGTGTTACTTTTACTTGTGTAACTTTTAAGGAACAGGGTTTTAACTTAACTGAACACCTTTAGATGGCTTAACATCATATATATGATGTCATTCGGAACTATGTGGTTTTAAACTGAACTGACATGGATGTGTTATATATTTGAAACATGCGTTGCAAAAACTACATAATACAAATGAAAATCAAACCTGAAACTTAATTGTTTACTTCATTATACGAGGAAAATATTTGCATAATACCTTTTCAATCAAACATGTACAGCGATGTTAAAAACAGTAGTGCCAATATTGTGGATGTTTCGCATGTAACGTAAGAAGCGTCCAGCAGATTAGTTTTAAAAATCAGTAAATCTGTGTCATACTTAAATAAGTACGAATGCACGAGCTGTAAAACAAATCATATGTTGTTTATACGCACGCGAAAGCTACTCTCAAGCAGCTTTATGGAGCAAGTACACTTAGAGCAAAATTATAATCAATGTTTTCACCGAATTTGGATTAAAACTATAATCCAAACATGTAACATGTAAGCAAAAATGTTTTGTTATAATCTGTGTTATGCTCTTCTACAATGCACTTAGGTCTGTAGATGTCAGATATACAGATACTAATACAATATAATACATTGGCATACGAGGAGATATATATAAAATACATACGATATGACTAGTATATTAGTTCAAAATCATCAGTGTTCGAGTGCAACGATTTCAGACACTTAACTGGATACCAAAAGAGGAAGTACTGGTTGCACAGAAGAAGGTTTATCAAATTAAAAGTACGGAATTCAGGATATCATATCAACTGTATGCGTGGTTCGCCAAGGGCGACATTAAATTGCACACACTCAATGTAGATAAGAGGCAAGCAAATGCTTGATACTTACTTTAAACTAAGGCTTTATTAACCTTTTGGGGTCACATACACGTTAAATAACAACGTGTTTAATTGCAATAATGTATGCACGTTAACAGTGAATGTCATAATCGAAATCGATCACGTAAACTTGTTAAACCCTATATCATCATAATATAATACATACCTGTAGAGGATTGAATGCGGATTTGTTATGTTTAAGGTGAATACAAATATACTCTTTCAGCAGTTGGCAATACAACATATGAGACATAGGTTTTACATCGGGTGTATCATTGTATGTGTGCAGTTGGAAATGTTTGCTGGTTAGCCATCTCATGTTTTGTAATGATTTATTTAAAACTGAATAAGTACGATAGTTTAAGCTAACTTGAAATTTAATTGTTGTAAATACGTCTAAACGAGGAAACAAATTACGATTAACATAAGCAAAATAACAATACGATACTACTTCATTATCTAGTAAAATATATTAAAGCATACCACATTTTTTTGAAGAGATACATTCACAATTGTGGAAAAGCCCTGCGTTACTATCAGAAATTATGTCGAAGAGACTTTCTTTCATATGTATGAGCATTTGCTTAACTAGTTTTGAAGTCCTAGTTGTGCGTATGTTTGCATTAAATTTAATACTGTACAAGTACTTTAAGACAACCTGTTTTACGTATAGTTTATCTACTTTCCAAACACACAAAAATGCAATCACCGTGTGTAACAATGCATTACACGTTTAGAAATACGATTAAATATATAATAATGGACACAATAGCTTGAGGGTTAAACTTATGCAGATTACGACACGTGTAAGTAATTTTAACATTGAAGTTACCGGCATGCAAAGTTTATGTTGCTTATAATCATAGTTTAATCACATTTACCTTAGGTTTAATGAATTAAATCTGGAAAAAAAAAATATCATTTTTAAACTTCACTTTATGTTCGAAGTTTAAGACTAAATTATATTATATAAACTTCATTTAACATGACATATACTGACATTTACTTTAAGTTTAAGTCATAATTAAACACTATGTTTCAGGCAGTGTGTTGAACTTAACTGTATTTGTGTTTACGCGTACAAACAGCTTACCAAAAAACCTACAGATAAAATATCTTAAATATATTTGTCTAGGGTATGTTCAAAACGTATTTATAAAAGGACAAATATCGCTTAGTACATGTCAGATCATACAACGATATGGAATACAGGTTTATCTATATTGTGGCTCTATCGATTGTAACCGAAGAAGCCTCTTGCAAGCCTGTCTACAGGTCCTGGCGACCTACCTGTTACTACAATAAATTATTTGCACTAATTAATGTGCTATCTAAATGCATATGCCTTCACCATTTGTAGAACGTATGATGCAATTTACATGATCGATGCTTTATTACATATATATATACTGGATATATAATGACTGAATAAGTATCCTGGATTTAATTAATAGTGGTTACATGTAAGCAATGTGTTTTGTTATGCGCGTTGTTGTGCAATTATATCATCATACAGCTGTGTATTGTGTGTCCATGTCTGGTACACAATCAGTTAAACATGTGTAGTGTACATGATTAACGATGACATGTTCATGATGACCAATATAGAAAATACAGGCTACAAAGAATAATGGTGCTAATATTAACGATATAGTGTTCATATCAATATCAGATACACGAATCCGGGTATTCCCAAAAGGCGGTATCAGGTTACAAATGTATCACTAAAAATATTCACAGAGTTATTCCCCTTTTAAATTAAATATAGTTTTATTTCGCCAGTATAACATAATAAAATAAATAGTTTTATTTCAATTTTAGGTAACATTGGTTCATAACATATATTTAATGTGGTCAATATACTTCAACATATTGCAATTGCATAGTAGTTACGGCAAATACAATGCAAATAGTGCCTAGCATTATGTAATCAAATTGTAATCGCCTGTTTACTTTTAACATGTATACACAAACAGCTTTAAAACATAAGTGATTGTATATCCATGTATCACAAAATAAAACTAAATGCTATATATAGTTGACCAATACATACACTAGAAAAATAACTTCCAAAACAGACACCCAGGCGTATGTAGGGATATGCCTCTCACACAGAATAAGGTGGAAGATAAATTAATGTTGTGAAGCATTTGACGAGTATATTGCTTCACTAATCTAATATTGAGCCAAGCATCAGTTCCCATAATATATTAAAGTTAAACATCCACGAATCTGCATATTCTTGTTATTTTCCTGCAATACCGTCTCATCTGCTGACTACAAAGCTGATAACTGAAATCACAATGTTACCATCAAATTGCTTTACCGTTCCTACGCTATCACAGCATATGTAGGATTCAACCCTGAATGATGAGTGACAATTTGGTGGGTCAGTTCCAGCTCTTCGTCAGCGAATGCACCATTATTCAGTTAACACGATAAAATAATGATAGAGACTATGTTACATGTATTGTGTACAGATATAATTGGTTGGAATTTAAAATATATAATAAGATTTGGTTCAATAGAGTTGACACAGGATGTACTGCGTTAAAGAACTGTATATGTTTCCAAAGCGTGCGAGTTTAAGTCAAATAATAATTACTATGACATGTTTAAACATTGTATTTCAATTAACAGCTTAGTTTCTGATAATCTTAATCGATATACTTTGGCCCAGCATTCACACAAAATTGCAAACTGCACATTTGTAAAATGGCTTTATATGCAAATTATAGCGTGTTAAAGTGAAGGTTGTACACAAAATTGGAACTAATTATAAGTGATGTAATTTTTTGCTAGGCAACATAGGTCATCGACATTAAAATTTCACGAAACTATGTGTTTGACACAATATCATCCTGCGCATACAACAATTCAATATCACGAAACTATGTGTTTGACACAATATCATCCAGCGCATACAACAATTCAATGTCACGAAACTATGTGTTTGACACAATATCATCCTGCGCATACAACAATTCAATGTCACGAAACTATGTGTTTGACACAATATCATCCTGCGCATACAACAATTCAATGTCACGAAACTATGTGTTTGACACAATATCATCCCGCGCATACAACAATTCAATGTCACGAAACTATGTGTTTGACACAATATCATCCTGCGCATACAACAATTCAATGTCACGAAACTATGTGTTTGACACAATATAATCCTGCGCATACAACAATTCAATGCCACGAAACTATGTGTTTGACACAATATCATCCTGCGCATACAACAATTCAATGTCACGAAACTATGTGTTTGACACAATATCATCCTGCGCATACAATAATTCAATGTCACGAAACTATGTGTCTGGCACAATATCATCCCGCGCATACAACAATTCAATATCACGAAACTATGTGTTTGACACAATATCATCCTGCGCATACAACAATTCAATGTCACGAAACTATGTGTTTGACACAATATCATCCCGCGCATACAACAATTCAATATCACGAAACTATGTGTTTGACACAATATCATCCTGCGCATACAACAATTCAATGTCACGAAACTATGTGTTTGACACAATATCATCCCGCGCATACAACAATTCAATTTCACGAAACTATGTGTTTGACACAATATCTTCCCGCGCATACAACAATTCAATGTCACGAAACTATGTGTCTGGCACAATATCATCCCGCGCATACAACAATTCAATATCACGAAACTATGTGTTTGACACAATATCATCCCGCGCATACAACAATTCAATGTCACGAAACTATGTGTCTGACACAATATCATCCTGCGCATACAACAATTCAATGTCACGAAACTATGTGTCTGACACAATATCATCCCGCGCATACAACAATTCAATGTCACGAAACTATGTGTCTGACACAATATCATCCTGCGCATACAACAATTCATCAGACTGGGCAACAGTCGGACATGTTTCGCGCCTGGATGAATTTAAGGGATACAGTGGAAAAAATATATTAATTATTTATACATGTATATAGAGCGTCTGGTAATGCAAACATATATACACTTAGCATACTACACTGTAATATTCACATCGACAATTAATTAAATTTACTAAAATCTCAGTAACAACAACATTTTGGTAGCAATTTCCTTTTAACTAACTAATTTGCTATATTCGGACATTTCAGGAATTTTAACAATGACATATATTGAGCTGATTACTTAACAAGTATAATAGTCTCTTTTCAAGTATTAATAATCATGGTTTATTCCACCGAAACGAATGAATGAAAAACCGAATGTATATTTTAGACGACATATTGTTTGCACGTAAGCATGATTAATGTAATATTTGAGGCGTGTCGTGTAAAAACCGGGCTCAATGCATGTGCGTAAAGTGTTTTCCCGGATCAGCCTGTGAGGTCCGCACAGGCTAATCCAGGACGACACTTTCCTCTTACAGTGGATTTATGTTTAGAATATACTTTATTGAAAAAAAAACAACATAACTGCGGAAAGTGCCGACCTCACAGGCTAATCCAAGGCACACTATTACAACGTTTAGTATGTAATACGTATATAAACCTTCCGTTTTCTTCATGTGTGAATGATGTTTAAGGTAAAACTAAACAGAAATAACATATAAGGCTAATAAAATGTACTATGTTGAGTGAAAACTCTTTATTGTAACAAGGGAAAAAACTCATCTGTGCATTTATATTTACATATACACCAATTTACATTCCTATATATTAGTGCAGTTAGTGATAATGTCTGGATAGTATTACACAATTTTGAATATTTTATGTTTTCATTATTGGTGACTTTGCATAGGAGGTTGCTTCTCTTTTAACCTGATCGAAACACTGTAACACGATGCTGTATTGCATACCGCCGTACCACCGGTAGCACATGATTGGGTTATAGAAATAAAGGGTTTTACAACGTAGTCACTGTGTACATCTAATAAGAAGAAGTTCTTTAATATAGAGAGGATCTATTTAAGTAGAGGATGAACCATGTAAAAAATATACTTCACTAATGAGTAAACACGCTTGAGTTATTATCAATGTAAGAGGTAACACGTGTCTACGTGTTATTATTTCGGCCAAGTCCTTGGTTTCGCTTTTTGGTCAATCGATTAAAGATGCGTGCTTCGTATCTTTCATATTTAAAACGTCCCTCTGTGCAACCAGTATTTAATATATTAATTCAGCGTCTGAAGTCGTTGAAATCGTATACTAATGATATTTAAGACCATACACATGTTTCGCAAGCATAAGACATATTCACAACTACGCACATTTCTTACATGTAGCCAGTTCGAATTATGCTATTCACCTTAATTGTTTACTTAGTGTACATGCGTCATAAATATACCTGAATATACTACAGTGTGTGTTGTATAACCTTTGCAAGCGGACGTATTTAGATCGCACATAATTTCCTGCAGATGATCGCTTTTATTAACAAGTAGGTCACCTCTAGTGTGGTTTTTTAAACAGGCTTGCGAGAGGCTTCTTCAATTACAAGCGATATATCACCTATATTGATAAACCTATATTCAACACTGCGGCATGATCCGCAGTGTAGCTATTGTCTGCCCGTTGTAAATAAGTTTAACATTACCCTGCAGAAATTTGATATATATGATCTTTCGCCAGGTTTTTGAAAGGCATTTGACAAATTTATTCATAAACTGACGTGTTTAAAAACCACCTCAATGTGACATTATAAACGACAGAGTAACCTAAAATGTACGCCTAGCTGTTTGTAGATATTACGAAATAATATATACGATAACGATATTTAATTTTGTGTTGCTATTTGATATGAATGCAACAACACAATCAATGCGTTACCTCAATTTTAAACAATTTAAAATTTATATCATGCGTGTACTCATAATCCGTTATTACGTTAAGCACAACATTATATTAAAACCTATATATTTAATTAAATGGGGCACACATTAGGTATATGGACATATATAAGTGACAACAGTTTGTTTACGAATATTCATGCTATACTCAATTGAGGCAGGCACATGTTTGCGTTTGAGTTAGGGCCCTTTGTGTCTAAGGTCAAGTGTATTGTTCATTAAATATAATTATTCCCTGCCGGAATGTATAGGTCTTAACATTCATTATTTTCTACATTTTGATACTAGTTTTCAGTATCTAAACCATGTTTTTCTTTGGATGGTCACCTCTATTATAGTATATATCGTTTTGATAAATATCACAACTAGGTTAGAATTGATTTTATTTCGGCACGGCCTCAAAAGGGGAACCATCCGTTTGGTCCAGAGGCTCTTCAACTACATGTGTGGTTATTTAAAACAATAATAGTTGGCATTTGTTCAGCCACATTATCAATCGGCGTTACAAAAACTGAAAAAGCTTAGCATATACACGCGTCGCCAGTTGAGCACACCATTCCTTTAATAAAAACATGGATGTTGAAGTATAGAAGTAAACTGATATCATATATGATGGCACCGGATAGCTTCTTTTCTGTCGGTGAAAACGCTTCTTGAACGTTGATAAACAGGCTCGGAATATTATTAGTCTTACGATATCAAACTTGCATTACTTTTTGTGAATCTCAACACATGGTCATGGTAATCAAAATTCTCAAGTTAAAAGTGTAAGGTCATCAAATCTACTAGTCCATGTTTAAAACTAACTCCATTTTGCTAACACTTCTGACTGTAGCAAAAACATCTTCTAAACGTCATAGTTATACGACGCGATGGGTGGTCCGAACACACCACTTTAACCATGCACTTGCAACTTTCACCATTCACTTGCGTGCAATGCTTTACTTACACAGGTGTTCAAAGATACGATCGTCAATGGCCCGTGCGAGTGATAATACTATGCTTTATTTGTTATTAAAACAACTGTAAATTTGCGTTGTAAGTCATTGTTACCACAGTTCTAGCATAGTGATCATGTATAATTCCGTGCTGATTGCCTTAGAATAAATAGATCATTACATGTATATCGAAGTGTCAAAAAACTAATGAAAAGTATATAATATTGCGTTACATATATTGACTTTGAGGAAACAAAACGCAACATGGTCTTTGTTTGGTTTATGCACGTTCGTGTGTTGTACAATTAGATTCAATAGTAACGTAACGATAAACAATTGGCATTTAACAGGTGCGTGTGTATTGTACGGGATACACTGATGCTCGGTATTTTGTAGTATTTGAAGAAACACTTGTTGATGGTTAGAAGGAAATGTATCATTTAGAAATGAATTTAGTATTTTGGATACATTCTTATCTTACTTTTTCAAAGTATGCCATATAATTAGTTGACGTGTTAGTAACTATAATGTAATGAATTGCTAATAGGAAACACTTATGCAAATAGCCTGCATTTTCACCACCGATTACTTACCAGCGTCTTTACTACCAGATGATACTTGGCAGGAATGTAAGGCTTACAAACTGGCTGCAAACCAAAGAAAACGTGACTTTAAAATACTTAATATAAGTACGTTGTACTTACACGTCATAATTTTATGGAAAGAGGCTTATATTTTTAAAACAAAATGTTTTGTTCGTTTATACAACTGGTATTTTCGGAAGATGATACAACTAATACATGTCTTGATGTAGCAATGTGATATTATGCGCTACTCTTTATCACCAGATACCTTAGTATATAGGATCCGTTGAAAATTTAGTTTTGATAACATTGACAAAGCCGATGCTATTAAAAATCAATATTTAAAATCAATATTGATATGTCTAAAAAATGTGCAAACAAGAAGTTGTAGCTTGTGCTCGATTTTATTTTATGTGAGCGTGCCTCTGAATGCTGCTTTTCTGCTCTTGTTACCGTCTAACTTGTTCATGCTAAATATATAACCCTAAGACTTTGATGCATGTGTGTCTACCACCGATGCAGGTGGAGTTTCAAATCAGTAATTTCACACAACACATAACCTGTTTTTCACAATGTATGTTCTTCCCAGTGTACTGGTATTTTTTGTAATGCCGTAGACATAAATCATTAAACTTTAGTCAGTATTTGCCATGAGATTTTAGCATCTATAGATGGCTTAGATTATTAACACCCCTCCCATTCGTTGTTGAATTTATGTTTTAGGTTATACAATTCAAAAACAGACTGAATACTTAAACACAGGACAGTGATTGCATGCGGAAGTTCAACTCACTGCTGTTCTTACTGGTATGCGACTTAAAATTCAACAACAACAAAACAAAAACAAACCACAATGTTTATACAATGCATTGGAAGACTATTTATTCGAATAATTTACAGTATAATAATTAAAAAAACGTCGTATTTAATACACGATACTAAATAAAGTATGTTATATATCCAGTGTGGAAATAAAATAATAAAGCGAGTATGTTCTACATTACATTCATGTGGATGCGCATATTGTCACGAGTTAGTTGTAAGTTTCCTCGAGGACATGCAGTTACTGCATTTTTTTTAACTATGTTAAATGTATATACATGGACATATAGCTGTGCCCGTGCAATACCGCGCGCATATAATAAATAAATAAACGTCAGTAAAATGGAAATGAAAGTTGCACTATTTCACATGTTGTTTTTTTTCTTCCGCAAATATTATAATGTCCCCTACATTTTTATAAAAGCGTTATAATCCGATACGTTTTATTATGTTTAATTTGAATGCTATGAGGCTACTTTTTATTTACACTTGTTTTGTGAATAATTCTGGGCCAAGTGTGATGTTCGTGCGCACATAAACCGGTTTAAACCCACAACGCTTAGCATTGACCGTTCCAAGGCGATGATCCCAGTTTTATTCGTGTGTGTTTTGTGTTTGTTATGTGTTTTTGTGATGTCATGTGCATTGTTTTTGGCAATTGGTCACTTGCCATAAATAAAGGGCCTCGGGCTGCTAATAAGAGTTCTCTCGTGCTGTCCCAACAGGAGTTTCGCTTTGTTTATATTTATTAAAATGCATGTTATGTAATTATTTGAATAACCAATACATCCGAAAGTGCTAATTTGAAGGCACAAGTCAGTGTTTTAAATATAGTAAAATACTATCATTAGATGCTTATTTACAATGATATACACAGCCAAAAACAAAAAGTGCAAACGTGAGACATTAGACTTTGTCGTGTTTCAAATAATTTTGATAAAGGTCTAATTGAGGATAGGCAAACTGTGAAGTTTAGTTATCTAGGTTAATAAGGCATATCGACAGATAACACATCTGGTGTTTAAAGGTGTTTGCTTGATTTCCAGCTTCCTGCATTTATCAGAATGCTGAAAAGGGAGATCGGAACGTGCAGCTGGGTTTCCATTACAACTGGACTGACACAGAAACAAGAAAAGTATTATGCTACAAGGGACAGTCATACTTTGGCGAATGCGTTTATCTGTTTGCTTCTGTATGCTCTATAACTTCAGTTGTTGGTCTCTAAACTATTTACTCAAATGCAGACATTACTTCTGTATATGTTTCTATATTAAAATTCACAAACGACACGGCAAGGAAATACAGCTGTTATAAAGAGAACGGTCTGATGATGTCAATATGTATTCAAATTGAAGGTATGTCTGTATATCTGTATGCATGTATGTATTAGTTCGTGTATGTGGCTGTGATAATTGTGTGAGTGCGTGTTGCTTGTGTAAAGCATTCAATGTGTGCGTGTTAACGTGTGCTACCACATATTGCGTGCGTCATTCAACGTGTGCATGTTAACGTGTGCTACCACATATTGCGTGTAAAGCATTCAATGTGTGCATGTTAACGTGTGCTACCACATATTGCGTGCGTAGACCTTTTATATCGACTGTTTAGTTTCAAAAAACAATAGGCAACAACAGGCAAGACTAACGTAATAATTTGACAATTAGAAAACCAACAACATAACACCAACATACCGAAATAGCCACTAAAATATGGACTACATAAACAAACATATGCGTCGACTTTTTCTTCCATATTCGATTAATTATATCGTGTTTTTTACTAATGATAATTGTCTCTTACAAATTCGTACACACACGTAAACGCAAACTATTAGATCGGAAGTCAATGTATATAGCAAGTAATTGCACGTTTGCATACATCATCTTTCAACCAAATAATGTACACGGAAAGTAAAACATCCTGATTATTTAAAACATAACCTAATTTTACAACATATCACCGTTTCCGACTATGTGAATTATTTATGTGTGTCTGGCAATGACCTTTAATTGTGTAATGGTATTTATAGTCAGGGTCGACTCACAGGAAACTCAACGATCCACAATATCTAATACGTGCATCTTGTATTATCGAACAATAACAGTCACTTTAAGCAAAGCAAAGTAGGCTGTGCCTCGGTAATGTAAGGACAGCATTATGTTGAGCTTATTCATGTTCTCATTCAATCAATAAAGCACTTAGAAGTTGGTGGAGAATTACAACGGTGTGAATCCCATGGACTATTTTTGTTCAGTTTTTAATCAGAATTGTGTTCGTTACACACCTTATCATGCTGATCAATAATTATGGGACGCTGTATTGGAATCTAACACAACTTCTTGACGTTATATCTGATACATGATAGTGACAAATAAATAAAGCATATTTTAGAATACATAAATAATCACAACGTTTAAGACGCTCACAACCTTAAAGTCCATGGTCAAGCTCTTTGCCCTACTGGTGAGGTGCACACCTACAAGACTTTTGTGAAAACAAAACGCACAGACGATTCTCTTAACCAGGAGTATAAGGTAAAATACGGAAGGCCAGTACGAGTAAAACCGTGCCTTTACTAAGCCATTGGTCCGTTTTTAACTTACCAGTCAGTAGCGAAATACAATCAATCTCCCGGTTCCTTGAATTTGACAAGCACTGTGTACTTGTACACAGTCAATCTTTAAAAGCGAAGACCCACCCCAAATAGCGTTAAATAACTGCATTGCATTTATATTTGACAACAGGTCAAGTACTATTAATGATTTTAAATGTATGTTTATTTTCCTTTTTCGGACCTGTTTTAAATGTAGAGAAACAGCAATTGTGAGCTAGTGATCTATCTAAGATATCGATCTGTGTTTGTTACGCTACCGATGTTTAACAACTGTAAACACGGACTTCCCAATAAAAAACCTAATATTAATAGGACTTTGCAAATATTGCCACTCTAATTGCACGTGTTGGCAACAACATCATGTGTGTTTTCTGTACATTTATTTAACAGTTAATCATTTGATAATCACATTAAATGACACATAACTAGCAGTATGTTTAAATTTGGCAGACACTTGCGAACACATTTATTTTTTATTTATATTTGTATAATACAATTATGTTTCGTTAGGTACAAGACGGCGTTAATATAAGACGCAAACAGACGCCACACATTCAAATCATTCAATTATATCTGATTAATATTGTTAATTATTTTAATTAATTAAATATTAATGCATTGAATGCAACTGATAATAACTACCGTTTTGTTATATTCTACAAAAGTTAATCTCACATTCCTGATCGGGATGAAGCCGAAACAGATGGCGACTGCATTAATATGTTAGATGGCGAAAAACCCGAAAATATGAATACAAATGTTGATCCATGCGTTGTTCCAGGTAGGACTTGTTTTGTTAATATTGCTATATTGTATGTATATTTTTATTTCAGAGACAATCATTTTTAAACTTGTTTCCTTAACCACATGTATTCGCTCATTTAATACATGAATACATTTCCAAAATGGTTTATAGGTTCAAAATGCATCGTCTTTTGTAAAGGACAAATATCGCCCTGTACTCAGCATGACTGTGAATAACAAAGGACACACTGATTATATAAAAGCCGTGTACATCTCGGTGAGTAAACCGTGTTACCATACAAACACATTTAGAGAACTAATTAGCGTCATGTTGAAAGTAGCACATAAATGCAAAGTGTATATAGTCCTGGTTTTTGGCTCCTATATATTGTATATTATAGATGTTTCGAGACGCAGGCAGGTTGATCCTAACCCAGACAGCGAAAACAAGTTCAGATACAGATTTCGTGCGGTTGCTTCACGACCATTATGTTAGGACCGCTGTGACACTCGGTGACCAGGTAAAAGTAAATAATTTACAATAATTAAAAATAAGTATGGGGTTTCGTATTTTACACGATATGTCTAGCATATTATATTTAGAACATGATCACCATCGGTAATGTATGATACTTTACATTGTTTTGTTTCGTTCATTTATTAGTGTTGGTATATTTTGTCCTACTATATACAATGTACATATTTGGCGACATGTGTATACAGATGAATGATTTGCTTAATGTTTAGGTGGAGCCCTACATGCCCGAGAGTGGAAAGGACCGTTATTGAACCGTTCACAGCGTCGGCAGTCTCCAATACAACTACAAATCATATTCGTGTTTTTGTCGTCAAATTTAAACGCATCGTCGAGGTTCGAAAGCCAAAAGAAAACGGGTTAAACATGATGTATTTGTATTACCATAAAATAAAGGAATAACATGATATATTTGTATTACCATGTTAATCGAAAAGCTTCGTCTGAAGGTCCAATCGTGATTCAGTGCCGATAATTTTTTTTTTATACATTTAATGTGCAGTTAACCCCAAATCAAAAAAAACAAACAAACTGTTAAACCGCACAATTATGCCCGGACAGGTAGAGCATAGGCTTATCATTGAGCCCCTTATTCCAGCGACGGTTACAGCCGCAGTGGCCTGGTGGCTGTTCTGTGGTGCCTCATGAACGAGTGATCAGGCGAAGAAGAGAGCAGGTCATACAAAACGAGGTATTAAATCCCATTTTAGTCATTCGAAGACAATTCATATTTCAAACATGAATACTAGACCCATTGCAAATTATTGAAAATACTGTGGATTAAAATGAAATAGAATAGACACATATAAATGATTTACAATTTAAAACACTATTATGTTTTCTATGTTATTTACTATTAGGCAAAATTGTATAAGGCACGTTTACAACTGTTGTATTATGTGTCAGCCGATAAATGAATTACGAAGCGACAAAGTTTAAGTACATGACTCAATAATAAATTAATAGTTCTCCTAATAATTACACAAATAAAGCACAAACCCCTTTTTAACAAGTGGTCCTTATTACTTGTTGATAAGTATGTATTTAACAGTGATATAAAAACATTTAGGCATATACTAAGTCCATATGTTTCTTAGGTAAAGTAAATATAACGTTCCTTACCTTATA
The DNA here is from genome assembly GCA_027627225.1 of Congeria kusceri. NCBI lineage: Eukaryota > Metazoa > Mollusca > Bivalvia > Myida > Dreissenidae > Congeria > Congeria kusceri. Next base: position 5,293,056 of record CM051029.1, on the reverse strand, counting down.
CGCGTAACACTCATAGTTACCATGGAAGATAAAATGAATTAATCATACACAATTTTCATTACATTCATGAATGTTTGTTTAAGCACAGTACCGGTTTTGATGAGTTCATGAAGGAGTATGTCGAGAGATTTCTGGTGTATGCAAATTCATTATTAGTCTGGGACTACTGAACAATGCACAATCATAATACTTTTACCTGTTCAATATCTGTCCAAAATATGTATTTGCAAACGCATCTGGTCCCTTATTTAAAGTTTATATTTCTTCAAAGTACTCGATTCAGTGGCTCGATTAGGACTTACTTTCTAGCACATCAGTCTGGATGCATGCAATTACCAAATCCTCCCTCAGTCGAGTAGCCTAACATTACGAATACAAATTTGAGTTACGAAGCGGACCATTAGGTAAAATCATGATAATTATACAGTTTATTGGATTCATTTGAGGTTAGGTAGAGTGCAGGAACGAGCACAAATATGTCCATATAGTGTATATAGCGTAAAACTAAGTCATATTATTCCGTAAATTAAAGCCCATACGCTTCAATTAACGTGTTCATCATTACAGATTTCGAATTTTATAATACATACAAAATGTAATATGTTTGTACATTGTTTCATTTCCAGTGCCGCTCACTTCTTTGACAATTCATCCAGAGACACCCGTTTCGTACCCTGTTCTCAATGTCGCATCGACGTTCACATGCCTTACTTCACCGAGCCGACCTGCTCCTAGTATTACATGATTTAATGATGGTGTGAACATCACCAATCTGGCTACATATACTTACACTGCTGACGTCGCAAGAAGTTGTTTGCAATATACTCCAAACTCGTACGAGTACAGTGGAGGAAATGTATCGTGTGTTGCAAATTATGAGTTCAAAGCCATCAACAAAGTTCTAACAACCATAAAGAGCATTCGCGTACAATATAAGTTCATTACTGTCTGTATTTTATATGATTTTATATATTCGTTTTAATGACATTTTTTCTTAATAATGTTTATATTGAACTGATGAAACGCCAAAAAGGTGGATTATTGTTCATTAAACGTATCGCTTTATTGTCAGCTAAAATATTTGAGAAGTTGCCACGTTTTGTTTTCTTTTCAGTCCCCGTTTCTAAGCCGATGGTCACTGTCAACAATCTTAGCAAATCTAGCACGATCAATACACGAGAGGGCAGACTGGTACATTTAAATTGTTCTTCCTCCGGATATCCACTCCCGTCTTATCGCTGGAACTACCCAGGGGGACAGTTCGACGGTGCCCTGCTGTCTTTACAATTCACTCGCAATAACGGCAGCATTTCATGCAGGGAATTTAATTTTATGTTTTCATTGAATGGAACCAACAGTTCACAATCGACGGAGAACATTATTGCCCTCAGTATAAAAGTTTTATGTAAGTTGTATTAAATGTTATGTTTATCCACACATTTATAAACAATTGGTTCAGTAGGAAGCAATCGAATAGCTCTGATGCAATGTATAGTATAATGGACTCCCAAGATTTAACATATATTTTTAGTTGCTGACATTTAGAAGGGTATTAAATGAAATTTTTACTATAAATATGATTTAATGATATATTGTGATATCCGCAATTTCAGATCCACCATCCCTGACACGACTATTCAATAAGGACAATAATTATGAAATCCTTGATAACAATATCAGAATACTGAGAGGTGACAACATCGGCATTGTTTGTGCGAGTGACGCCAATCCGCCGGCTACTGTATTCTGGCAAGGACAGAATGTCAATTCCTCTACACTAACTGTCACAAGTATACAACATGACACAGTTTGGGCATGCACGGCTACACACACAATGACTGAAGCTGACGGAAGGATATCAACTGAAAGTGTAACCAAAAACGTGTCCGCTACTTTATTATGTAAGTGCAATACAATATACGCATATGTTGAGTAAAAGTAAACGATTCGTATACGGATATTTACTAGATGTGTTACTAATTTTCTTGTATTATATGATCATATGATTTCTTACAGAAGGACATATAACCTTCCTGTCAGAAAATTATCAAAGGCCTCATTGCACGTTCAGATTTGCAACATATAGGTGTTGCATTACTGGTTTGGATAAGGAATCAATGAACAACAAATTGTATGCCAAGCAATGGTGCTGCACTTTCACCCTTCTTGTAGCAATTACACTATAGTATGTGTCTTAGTGACATCAATCTTCATTCAACGAATGCAAAATGTATAACGTTTGTTGTTCTCGCCTTTAATGTTTGCTTATCTATTAGCAATGAACATAACGGATTCCTGTGTCCGCGAGTAGAATTCTGGCCTTTACAAGACAACGAAAATGCGACAATGCGAAGTACATTTAGTATTCTTATAATTTGCAAATTGTTTTTAGAGTTTCTTAATTTCCACGTTTTATATTAAACAATTTAATATAAATCAAAATAATATTTTTGTAGACGATCCTGTTGTTCCTACGATTACGTTCATCATTATACCGCACTCGGGTAAAAGTTGGATTCCACCAAACGAAACCATACGTGTTATAGAAGGTAGTACTGTTCGGTTGATGTGTTCAGTAAACAGTGTGCCATCTTCAATAGACTCATGGGGTACCGGACACCACGGTGACATTCGAAACATATCTAATGTCACGCGAACAACGGACACTATACCTGCACGGCAAAGAATATCATGGACACTACATTTAAAGTAATTGTTAATGGACGAAACCATTCACCAGTAAACCTGTACTTACTGTGTAAGTATACTAGTCGACTACTGTGTTCACCAATAACTATTAAGGCATTAAATACTATTTATTTATTTATTTTTATTTTATTTTATTTTTTATTTTTTATTTGTTAGCCAAAAAGTTATTACCTTTCAGATGGTCCTGAGAATATAGAAGCAAAATACAACAACATCACACAGATAGACCAAGTACGTAAAGTCATACAAGGCAGGTCGTTCTCAATATCATGTTTTGCAAGTAGTAATCCAGCTACTAGTATTTCATGGTATGGCCCTGGAGCTCAAGAAGGAAATGTCCTCTTCATTAACAATGTGAGCACTGAGATGGACAAGAACGTAACATGCATCGCAGTTAACACCATGGTGGATAGTGTGGGTCATAGTGTAAGCGAGACGGCGCACCTAACATTTACCCTTGATGTGCTACGTAAGTAATGTTAGCCAATATTGACCTTATTTGTAAATGTACAGAGATTGTTTATTTTGATATCACACTTGTTATAGATTTTGAATATGATTACACCTCACTGATTTACTTCTAGCGATTGTAAATTAATTACATAACTCAAATCATCAAAATGGTTATCATAAATAAGTACCTGTATAATCATCCCTAAAAATTAATTGCGTATTATTTTTTATGTATAAAACGTTTAATATATGTTACAGACCCGCCGGCTGTTCAACGTTTACAGAACCAAAGCGTTCTACTCAACACGTCTCTTACACTTACATGCATCTTAACTGATGATGGTCAGCCACCAGCCTCGACCTTTACATGGATAAGGAAAGACACAACTATAGTGGTGGGTACAGGACAAACACTTACAATAAACAACATTGGATTGGCCGATGAAGGTGACTACCAGTGTAATGCATCAAACAGAATGCAGCCTACTGGAAACGAATTCGTGTACGGGTTTAGCCAGTCGACATTCTATATAAATGTTGAATGTAAGTTAAATAATCATTACGTTTTTATTTAGATACTCGTAATATTGTTACACTCATTAGAAAATTATATAGAAATAAAATTACGCTTGCGTCGTTCATATTCAGTTGCATTATTCACAAGACAAACACGTATCTGAGTTCAAACCATTCCGGTGTTTGTAGAAAAATGTATCTATTGCAAATCAGTGGCACGATGCAATAGGTTTTAATTATAATGTTTATTCGCCACACCGTATTTTGCTTCTCGTCTCAGCCTTCTTAACTTTGGCGAAATTAATGTATAATTGGCCGAAGCGATATTAACCACAATAAAATGTAATTTATCATCCGTCATTTCTGCCACATTTTTCTAAATAGTATTGTTGTGTATCATACAATGACCACTTTAACTCAAAAGTTTGTTTTAATAATTTGTATTGTTATATTGGTTTTCAAATATATATTTCACAAGCAAGTTTTCTTCTAGACGGGGCATATATACGGGCATTCAAAGCAAATGAATCAAACACTACTGTAATAGTTGACCAAGGCGAATCCATAGAGCTTGTATGTGATGCCGATGGTGACCCACAACCTACTGTTCGTATCGTCAATGCAACTCGTGGAAATGAAACAATCCTTGTAGAGACTGAAGTACATAAAACCAAATCACAAATACATCGTGCAAGATGTGAATATGATGCTGGAAGCTATACATGCCTTGCTAACAACCGTTTTAACCAAGGGCAACAAAAACAGTCACTGGCTATATTCGTTAACTGTAAGTAATGAGGTACATTGGAACACCGTTATTTCGAAGTCGTCGGGACCGGAAAAATTACTTCGAACTAACGATAGTTCGAATTGATCATTTTCAAAGTTGTATAATAACCCGTAAAGGTCGCTTCACTTTCTGCGTTTTATCAACATGCGCGACGGTAAACGAGCTAAATACAGTTCCAATGAATAGAAAATAAACTACTTTTAAAATCATAATTCTTAACAAGCACACCTGATTTTGTATTAAGATATAAATTAAAGCCTTTGTTATTTGGTCTAACTTTTTACATGGGTATATGATTTAACCGCTCCAGGACAGCTAACCGATTTGAAAGTATTACGTTAGCGGAACACCAATAAGAAAGTAGTTTTTATTGCCCAGAATGCCTTGCACAAACCTACACAGGTGACACGTCACTTTCCTTAATGAATTTAAATTGCACCCATTACCGAAAATAACGGCCAATATTTTGACACGCTCGTTCAGCGAATGTTTTCATCGAATGTGTGAAAACATCGAGTCCCTATCAAGACTGCGATTTCGAATTAACAATAGGCAAATAAGAGTGAAATATTCAATTGCGATCGATTTTTAAACTTCGAAATTATAATGATTCGATTTAAAACTTTGAATTAAACGGGTTTATTTCAGTTAAATAAAGAATAAATAAATTCGGGACCAGAAAAATACTTCGAAATAACGTTGACTCACAATTAACAGAGTTCGAAATAACGATGTTCAAATGTTTATCATACCGTACTTAGTTACGGGTAAATATTTTGGCTATACATATTTTAAAGTGCATACAATACAACTGTGTTCTTGCACAGGTTCACCAAGAGCGTCGCCCTTTTCACCTCCTATAACAGAACATTACAGAGCTCCTAACGACTCGGCTGTGTTTACCTTCACAATCATGGCCTATCCTGAGCCAACATCTTCAGACTTCAATTGGTACAAACGTGTAGACGATGAATGGAAAGATGTGTCCAGTGACTCCAACAACTTTCTGATTAATAGCTCTAATGACAAAATGCAGACACAACTGTTGATTCTCCGTGTGCAGCTCGGAGATTATGCGAAATATATGGCAAACGTTTCCAACACAGTTGGTTCAGTAGCGGAAGTGTTTACCTTACACGCACACTGTATGCATCTATTACAACGTTGATATTTTTTTAAGTATGTTGTAACTTACCACATAGTAACACTTTACTAGAGTTACATATTGATAAAGTTAGTTGATTCAAAATTATAATCGCCTATGTATATACCTATGTTTTATTTATTATACGAGTACAAATATTTTAGCCAAACCACATGTTCCGAATGAAGTGATTATTGACCGAGTAGGAAAAACGGACATTGTTATTACATGGGTTCCTGGATTTAATGGCGGCCTGGATCAGAACTTCACTATTCGATACAAAGAAGTCGATATTGAAATCTGGAGATATATATACGTAGCAGGTTCTGTTATAAGCTATACCTGGGCTATTGAGGGATTAAAACCTGGCACGACTTACCAAATCAAAATGCTGGCAGAAAATAAAATTGGCAAATCATGGTGGACTAAAGAAATAAGGGAAACAACCCTAGTTGACACAGGTAGAGTGTTTACTCACTACGGTATTAAATATAACTGATTAAACTTGATATTAGCAAAGATAAGTAAAAATAATTAAATGGTTCCATGGTCATATAATGTATATATTAAAATATTTGATTTCAGTTCAGAGTAGCCCTGAAACGTCAGTTGTGGGTGGTGTAGTAGGTGGCGTCTTGGGGGTAGTTGTCATCATGATTGCTGTGCCCATCCTGCTATGGAGACATATATCGCATGGTGAATATTTGTTTGTTTGTATTGCGCTGTATAACCTTCGCATATACATGTACATGATCATTTCATATATTTGTTTGTGGTTTACATTGTAGTAGATGTAATTAGTTATTTTTGGGGCAGCATGACGAGTTTAGGTGATATAATTTTTAACAGTTTATTGAACAAGTGTACGTGTGTAATTTGTACTTGATCTCGAAACTGGCTGCTAATGAATTCTCAAATTAAAATAACAACATCACAACCGTTAACATGCATAACATATTAAATAGAAAAATTACTTAGACTGATACTTATTTATATTAAGAATAGCATAGTGACATCAATTATTTTAGGGCAAAACGAATCCAACACATACCAAACGCATACCAACTCGACTGACCAGTACGAAGATCTTGTTAGAGAACCGTAAGTCAATGTTTATAAATAATGTGCACGTTGATATATCATATACATTATTTGAACAAATGCAAATATTATAACTTGTGTGTTTTTAATCACTTTATTAAAATAAACCGTTCTCAATGGTAACCACAAAAACATAGGTCAGTAATCACACCAGTGTGCTAGTCATACAATAACATCTAATAATGATATTAAAATGGGTGCATTCAGACGAAACAACGATGCCTCAAACACCGATGGAAGTTATGAAACATGTAGAATTGGTAAGGTTTCATATATCAGTTAATTATTGATGTCAGCTATATCAAACCCGGATACATAATACAGATAATACATCTCACGAGTCTGCGTTTATGTTTGTTAACAAGTGTCATCTTAAAGATTAAAAACAACACAACAAAACAATAATAAGTGGTTTCGCATTTTACCTTGCCTAAGTTTTAATTAATTGTTCCCCTAACTGTCTGGGTTGCCTTGCTTGACAATTATTTTTTCGTTTCATTTTCTACCAGATTCTGCAGATTCTCACCATGACATTAAGTATGAGACACTTTCAGAACTACAATTCCGTGAATATTCGGGTCTAACTCCTTACGAAACTCAAGTTGACATTACATCGTCCACAGATAATCGGCCAATGATGCCAGCATTACGACAAACAGTGGCGTCAACTGGTGATCGGGAATACGTTAATATGAAGTTGTCATCACTTTAAACGTGGCACAAGTGATTTACTGAAGAATAACTGTTACTTAATGAGACAAGGGCACTTTGTTTTGTCTGCAATAGTTTATTATCGGATCATATATGTACAATTATGCACAGGTAATTTCCTATTTGTTTAGCTAATAACCTTGTATTTCGCAAAACTTATCGTTTTGTTTGTAAAACACAATATGCAATCAACAAACACAAATAATATTAAAGAAAGGGCCAAATAAATTAAATCATTAAGTTGAATTTGGTTTGATTTCCTTGTTTTCATTGATGTTTAGAACCGATCTAAAGAACAGTGACACATACATGTAGCACGCATATATCGGTAGTACTCCGTGTTGTTTTCAAATAGTAAATTTCATTGCTGAAATAGGATGACTATATTAGAATCTAAAAGAACTGTCTAAATAAATTAAACACACGTTTACATGGATCATCATGTACATCGTATATCGTCAATCGAATTGGAACAAAGAAATATAATTTCTGTTGACATGAACATTTTTAGATGTTGATGTTTTCCCCCGTTTGCTCATCTGTTTAATTAAAAAAAAAAAACTTAAACAATATAAACCATAGAATGAGTAATATTATCAATGGACTGTCATTGACTTTAGTGTTTATGAGAACGCATGTTATTATAAGACTGTGCCTGTTTGCAGTCAGCTTATACATGTGGTGAATTATAATGAGCTACTTACTTGTAGTTTGTTTCATAATACGTTGGACTTTCAATATATCTAATTGCAACTGCAGAGATGTTTGAAAACTGGCATGCGAGTCAAATAAACAAAGTAAAATCGTCATTCATTTGATGCGAACATTTATTACAAGTATATTTATAATTTATTGCAAGTATATTTACACATTTTCATTAAAATCTTGTATAAAATAAAACACCGCAGTCACTATAGTAACGTCACTATGCACTATCTGGCCCAAAGCTTTTTGTCGTCGACGTCAACAATATACCTTATGGCGACTCAGACGATGGTGGGCTATTAATCTTGTTCAAAGTACTCTCCATTAAACATGATGCACACTTTAATACGCTCAACACACGTGTATAAGAAACAATCCCTGAATGTGTCAGTGTGAATATTAGAAATGGCGGCCTGCGCAGCGCTGGAAAGCTAGTCGATGTCGTCAAGATTATTGTTAATAAATCGCGCATACCCAATCCACCTTTAATAAGCATACAAGTTTTCTAATTAATTCAATCGTCAAGACAAGTAGTAGTAGTGTACGCTCTTTCAAAAACACAAAGCGTATTTAAGAAGTCAGGAAATGATATTAATTAGATATCGCCACAAATTATAATTTCTTAGTATCATTACGTATATGTTAACGCTGAATTATACAAGGACATACATTGCTATCGGGAAAAAAAATGTTCGCTTGATAAGATAACTATTTGCTTAAGGATTTAAGGTAGTTAAGACAACACAATTGTCTTCGATGATTATGAATATCCGTTATTGGCACATTAATGTGTCAAACATAATGATGTTCAATTATGAAATATTTAGCGTTCATTGTGTGATTCTTAATTCTCCAAATTAGTATTCGAACGAAGTTGTTCAGACAATTTAAGCAGAGTTTATGCATTAAACCGTGTGATAAAGTGATTGCAAACATTAACAATTTACAATGTTCAGGTCTTTAATGTCTAATGTTTAATGTTACATAATCTGAACATGAGTATGTATAAATCGTCTATCTGAACTAAAAATAACTGTTTTAAAATTCAAACCCGAGAACCATTAAGTGATCCACACCATATATTTTGCTATTGTGTATCGATGTATAATGATACTTGAACTGCTGAGGAGGTTTATAGACATGTATCCAAAGTTCGCAATCGATGGTACGACATATGGTAACATAGTGTCTATTTTTGAATGCTGGGTTTTCTTACAGAGTCTAATCAAAATTAAGTAAGTGCACTCGCATAAACATGTCTTATTTAGAAATGATGGCTTTATTTGCATATGTTATACAATATGTTTATGAAGTCAAACAATTTGCGAGACAAATACCGCTATGTTTAGCGATGCTTTCATGTATTCATAGACGTTTAGATCATCATTGTTTTAATCGCTTTAGATCATAAACACTTAAAGAAGTAAAAACATAACCCAGATTGGAAAAGTGATTTTGTATCCTGTTAATCAAACCTGCATACCAAGTTATCAACATGGCGCTATCACTAGACAGAGCAGTTCTTTCATACTCACATTAAGCTTGAAAGGTGTTCATTTGAAACATTAGCAAATGCAATTTGGGTTCTACTATAAATAGTTTCTATAGACGACACTGGCTGTTTGAAGAAAGTATATTGTTGGGGGATGCTTCTGAAGAGGACACCGGTTTTTCGAAGAAAGTATATTGTTGGGGGATGTTCATGTAAATTTTACTTTTCAGATACGTGGGTGGAACATGAAGTATTGTGTTATCATGCTGGGAACAATTCCATAGTTGTAATATCTGAAACAAAAATGTATAATTTGATGGCTGATATTAAAAGACATGCTATGTTCTGCTAGTACAACATCGTTCTTGTCACGTCCAGTCCTACACATATAAACGTTGTAAACAAAAACTCGTAAAGATGACATTGTCGGAGCAGTGATTATGAAGCCAAAAATGTGTTGTTCGGGCAACGGTCTTAAAAAGGTTAGGTAGGATCCGTATATATGAATATTGAACAGTGCAAGTGGGGATCATTGACATGTGGTCACAAAAAGGAAGTTGCTACATTTTGATGATACCATTTTCTTAACATTACATGTAGTACTTATATTTTTGTATAGTATGTCATTAATCTTATTTTATTTCACTTAAAGACGTTCCGTCGAAATATCACTTTGAAAATAACGGTGTTCCTCATAACATGCATTATCGGAAGCTTACAGATGCGGTGGCAATATGATCTAAAAAGAAAATGTAAAGCAAAAAGGGTCAGTATGGATTACGTGCACATTATGTATTATTTGTATTATTACCACATTATTGTTCTTGTTGTTTTGCTACAAGGAAGACTTAGAAATTTAATTACAGACACAACAGTTATTATTTAATTTATTCCGAATTTAATGCCCTTGTGTCAATAATGTAAATCACAACCCCCATACATTATAAACCTTGAAAACTATTACGCGTATTTTATCTAATAGTTTATTGTTCTGATAAGCGACAGACTCGTGTTATACTGGTTGTCACTTTACACAGAACACACACAGTAATCAATGAAAGGGAAGCAATCGAAGTACAATACATTTTGCACTTAGTGATATTAGTTTAAATAAAGAATATACAGGGGGCTGTTAAGTTTCGACGAGTTTGCTCCCTCTTAATACACTGATAAAGTTTATAACACGTTTATCTTTCTTTTTATTTTTAATGTAATTCTTTCTAGAAAACATCCGTCTGTGCAAAAAGCAAACTCTATATAATAAAAACAACATCCTAACAACTGTTTCTTCTGGCCCACGCCTAATCATGTCAACAAGTATGTGTGGTGTCTGCATGTAATGAGTTTTTGTCTAAATCTATAAATACTGCTTTAACTAAACAGTCAAATACATTATGTACGATAGTTATGTACCAGGACTCTATTGCATATACAGTTTAAGTGAGGTTATATCAATTACTGTAGCAATTGTGTAAATATTTCATTTTTTTTAAATAACGTACAAAATAATTAAATATATGAATTAGTTTGCCATGTCTATTCTGGTCTTCATAACTCTTAATTGTCATTGAACTGTATACAGTTTTGCTGACCCTATGTGTTGAAGTAAGACACACTATGGATAGATGATTGTACAACATACAGTGTATATCATTACATTATTTAACCTTGATGTTGTTATGATGTACTATTGTCAATTTGTAAAACCAGTCTCTGGACTTACTCCAGTCCATGGGTGACGGTATGTCAGTTTGGTGACTTCTCCATTTATTTTATCTGAAACTCAGCTTTGGAAGTTTGATTTCAGCGACAATTAAAATCATGTTCGAAACCCGAAAAATCCAAAGCACTCGTTAGCCTTATTGCTAGGGAAGTTTTAATACTCTGCCAATGATACGAGATATTACGTATGTCACGCACTAGAGCAGGGGTGATTAATCACTCCAGGCTCCAGTGTGCAATGGAGGTTCTTTTGGACCAGATATGTATAGGGAGCACATTAATTACCACAAATACCTTTACATCTAAACTATTTATTTACAGAAACTGATATAGATCTACTTGATACACGCATGCAGATTAAGTATTCAACAGAATGTGATATATATTTTTCATAAGTATCTTCATATGCAAACAATACAACAGCAAAAGTCCGTTTACCTATAACATCAGTTAATTGATTAAAACAACAATGCCTTCAATGTCCATTTACGTCATGATCCATGCAGCGTATATATATAACATAAAACCTTTAGTATTCGTTCTTGACGCACAAACGCTAATTTAAAGGAAGAATCTTTTATGTCATTCAAGTAAGTAAATAACACTCCAAATACTTCGCGCACATACGCACACAGCTAACCAGACTTGGTATCACTCATATCGAAACCACGCCGGCTCAGGGGTGGCCACACAGGCTCTGGGTTTGCCACACAGGCTCGGGATTGCCACACAGGCTTGGGTTTGCCACACAGGCTCGGGGTTGCCACACAGGCTCTGGGTTCGCCACACAGGCTCGGGATTGCCACACAGGCTCTGGGTTCGCCACACAGGCTCGGGGTTGCCACACAGGCTAGGGTTTCCACACAGGCTTAGATATGCCACATAGGCTCTATTCTTGACAGGTCTCCCCCACTACAAGCCACCTATAAACAAATGAAGTCGATAAACCTATGCCTTACATTATTCAGTTCAAGTTGCTACCCCAACACAACAACGCGACTGGACATTTATACACCCAATACACGAGCTTTACAAAATACACTTAACCTTAATTCCTCACACGTAAATGGCAGTACTATGACAATTAGTATGTGAACTGTACTTACATTGTACATTGCGGATCAAATATCTCACATCCCCATTTCCTGATATTCTCACACAAAACTAACACTCAGTCATCTCCAACTGATCTGGTCTCTACAACTGTTATTTCCAGACTGAATTGAAACAATGAATCTACCCCCCAGCCAAACAAAGCAACATCAGAGACTAGTCTAAATATCAACACCTTGTCACATTCAGAGCTATGATTAAAGCGTTTCCCTACCGTTATCAAAACATGGTTCTGGCATCAAAGTAAACTAATTAGGCTACACGTCAACATAAACACTAAACAGGGACAGAGTCTCACAATTTGCTGGGAAACTTAGCAAAATTTAGCCGAATAACGGGAATGTAAAGTATTGTATTAAAGGGGCATGTAGAAATTTGTGACATACCTCCTCTCTCAAGATGAAAAATCCCATTTTTTCATTCGTCCGCGTCCGCAAATTTCTTAACACAATAAAATCCAACTTACCTCCCTACTGCACAATGTGGCTACATGCATTCTTGTATACGATGACTAAGAGTACAAAAACTACAAAACTACATCTTAATATCAAACAGCTAACGTTCTACAATGTGGTAATACTTACATCAAGCAAAACAAGTGAACTCAGGCAGAGTTAAAGCGATTCTACTTAGGTAATCGGCTCCAACATTTTCACTTCCCTTTATCGCGTCCACTCTGAATCTATAACTCTGGAGTGCCAGTGCCCACCTCATCAGTCTACCATTTGTCATCTTCGACCTTTCAATATAATTATTTAACCTCACAGCAAATTGTGAAACTGTTTCACCACTAAGTAATCTCTCTGTACGGAATTTTGATCTGAAACCTTCTCCAGTTAACCGAAAACGTTTCAACAGTGCTACCTTAAGCTTGTCGTAATCTAGAGCATCATCTGGGGGCATTCTACTATACACGGCTAAGGCATTGCCCTTCAGATGTGCACTTAACGTTGTTGCCCACATGCCCCTGTCCCATTTAGCTGAAGTTGCAAAACGTTCAAAACGTTGCAAAAAAGAATCCATGTCATCATGAATCTCATCGAAATTGGGCAATTTGGGCAATTTTGCGGCAACACGCCCTTTCTCACCACTCCTGTCATTACTCTCATTCACCGCTTCACCACACTTAACTCTCTTTAACTCAATCTCCTTGTCTAACAATTTTGTTTTGTTCTCCTCTTCCCTCAATCTCAATTGAATTTCATCTTTCGCAATTTCTCTTTCACGCAACCGCTCCTCACGCGCATGCTCGCGGTCTTGTCGCTCAAAATATGTCTGCTTCTCTCTCTCGACATACTGTCTCAATTCATCTCCGCTTAAACCTAACAATTTAGCTGATTTAACAAAAGGTTCAATATCCATGATTCGGATCAATACGTATACAAAACAGATAAAAATACAATGCAGACAGAAATAGATACACAACACTGTTAACCTGAACACAAATAGGCAAATTAATTACAAACAAAATAAAAACAAACTTCATAAGACAATCAGCTTCAAATTCAAACAATGCAATTGGCTGCAGATAACTCGGCTTAAGACAATGTATAGTAAGATTACTCTCCCTTGAATAGTAAAACAACTATGTGCTATTTAAACTCTGTAAACTGATCCCTCACCGATCACACGCAGTGGTCTGCAGAACTAGGTACCTGTGTTAATCTGAGGTTTAAGAGTGTTAACTTGATAATGGTTCCCTCGTTATCTGGTCCTGCCGGGATCGCCAATAAATGTCACGCACTAGAGCAGGGGTGATTAATCACTCCAGGCTCCAGTGTGCAATGGAGGTTCTTTTGGACCAGATATGTATAGGGAGCACATTAATTACCACAAATACCTTTACATCTAAACTATTTATTTACAGAAACTGATATAGATCTACTTGATACACGCATGCAGATTAAGTATTCAACAGAATGTGATATATATTTTTCATAAGTATCTTCATATGCAAACAATACAACAGCAAAAGTCCGTTTACCTATAACATCAGTTAATTGATTAAAACAACAATGCCTTCAATGTCCATTTACGTCATGATCCATGCAGCGTATATATATAACATAAAACCTTTAGTATTCGTTCTTGACGCACAAACGCTAATTTAAAGGAAGAATCTTTTATGTCATTCAAGTAAGTAAATAACACTCCAAATACTTCGCGCACATACGCACACAGCTAACCAGACTTGGTATCACTCATATCGAAACCACGCCGGCTCAGGGGTGGCCACACAGGCTCTGGGTTTGCCACACAGGCTCGGGATTGCCACACAGGCTTGGGTTTGCCACACAGGCTCGGGGTTGCCACACAGGCTCTGGGTTCGCCACACAGGCTCGGGATTGCCACACAGGCTCTGGGTTCGCCACACAGGCTCGGGGTTGCCACACAGGCTAGGGTTTCCACACAGGCTTAGATATGCCACATAGGCTCTATTCTTGACAGGTCTCCCCCACTACAAGCCACCTATAAACAAATGAAGTCGATAAACCTATGCCTTACATTATTCAGTTCAAGTTGCTACCCCAACACAACAACGCGACTGGACATTTATACACCCAATACACGAGCTTTACAAAATACACTTAACCTTAATTCCTCACACGTAAATGGCAGTACTATGACAATTAGTATGTGAACTGTACTTACATTGTACATTGCGGATCAAATATCTCACATCCCCATTTCCTGATATTCTCACACAAAACTAACACTCAGTCATCTCCAACTGATCTGGTCTCTACAACTGTTATTTCCAGACTGAATTGAAACAATGAATCTACCCCCCAGCCAAACAAAGCAACATCAGAGACTAGTCTAAATATCAACACCTTGTCACATTCAGAGCTATGATTAAAGCGTTTCCCTACCGTTATCAAAACATGGTTCTGGCATCAAAGTAAACTAATTAGGCTACACGTCAACATAAACACTAAACAGGGACAGAGTCTCACAATTTGCTGGGAAACTTAGCAAAATTTAGCCGAATAACGGGAATGTAAAGTATTGTATTAAAGGGGCATGTAGAAATTTGTGACATACCTCCTCTCTCAAGATGAAAAATCCCATTTTTTCATTCGTCCGCGTCCGCAAATTTCTTAACACAATAAAATCCAACTTACCTCCCTACTGCACAATGTGGCTACATGCATTCTTGTATACGATGACTAAGAGTACAAAAACTACAAAACTACATCTTAATATCAAACAGCTAACGTTCTACAATGTGGTAATACTTACATCAAGCAAAACAAGTGAACTCAGGCAGAGTTCAAGCGATTCTACTTAGGTAATCGGCTCCAACATTTTCACTTCCCTTTATCGCGTCCACTCTGAATCTATAACTCTGGAGTGCCAGTGCCCACCTCATCAGTCTACCATTTGTCATCTTCGACCTTTCAATATAATTATTTAACCTCACAGCAAATTGTGAAACTGTTTCACCACTAAGTAATCTCTCTGTACGGAATTTTGATCTGAAACCTTCTCCAGTTAACCGAAAACGTTTCAACAGTGCTACCTTAAGCTTGTCGTAATCTAGAGCATCATCTGGGGGCATTCTACTATACACGGCTAAGGCATTGCCCTTCAGATGTGCACTTAACGTTGTTGCCCACATGCCCCTGTCCCATTTAGCTGAAGTTGCAAAACGTTCAAAACGTTGCAAAAAAGAATCCATGTCATCATGAATCTCATCGAAATTGGGCAATTTGGGCAATTTTGCGGCAACACGCCCTTTCTCACCACTCCTGTCATTACTCTCATTCACCGCTTCACCACACTTAACTCTCTTTAACTCAATCTCCTTGTCTAACAATTTTGTTTTGTTCTCCTCTTCCCTCAATCTCAATTGAATTTCATCTTTCGCAATTTCTCTTTCACGCAACCGCTCCTCACGCGCATGCTCGCGGTCTTGTCGCTCAAAATATGTCTGCTTCTCTCTCTCGACATACTGTCTCAATTCATCTCCGCTTAAACCTAACAATTTAGCTGATTTAACAAAAGGTTCAATATCCATGATTCGGATCAATACGTATACAAAACAGATAAAAATACAATGCAGACAGAAATAGATACACAACACTGTTAACCTGAACACAAATAGGCAAATTAATTACAAACAAAATAAAAACAAACTTCATAAGACAATCAGTTTCAAATTCAAACAATGCAATTGGCTGCAGATAACTCGGCTTAAGACAATGTATAGTAAGATTACTCTCCCTTGAATAGTAAAACAACTATGTGCTATTTAAACTCTGTAAACTGATCCCTCACCGATCACACGCAGTGGTCTGCAGAACTAGGTACCTGTGTTAATCTGAGGTTTAAGAGTGTTAACTTGATAATGGTTCCCTCGTTATCTGGTCCTGCCGGGATCGCCAATAAATGTCACGCACTAGAGCAGGGGTGATTAATCACTCCAGGCTCCAGTGTGCAATGGAGGTTCTTTTGGACCAGATATGTATAGGGAGCACATTAATTACCACAAATACCTTTACATCTAAACTATTTATTTACAGAAACTGATATAGATCTACTTGATACACGCATGCAGATTAAGTATTCAACAGAATGTGATATATATTTTTCATAAGTATCTTCATATGCAAACAATACAACAGCAAAAGTCCGTTTACCTATAACATCAGTTAATTGATTAAAACAACAATGCCTTCAATGTCCATTTACGTCATGATCCATGCAGCGTATATATATAACATAAAACCTTTAGTATTCGTTCTTGACGCACAAACGCTAATTTAAAGGAAGAATCTTTTATGTCATTCAAGTAAGTAAATAACACTCCAAATACTTCGCGCACATACGCACACAGCTAACCAGACTTGGTATCACTCATATCGAAACCACGCCGGCTCAGGGGTGGCCACACAGGCTCTGGGTTTGCCACACAGGCTCGGGATTGCCACACAGGCTTGGGTTTGCCACACAGGCTCGGGGTTGCCACACAGGCTCTGGGTTCGCCACACAGGCTCGGGATTGCCACACAGGCTCTGGGTTCGCCACACAGGCTCGGGGTTGCCACACAGGCTAGGGTTTCCACACAGGCTTAGATATGCCACATAGGCTCTATTCTTGACAGGTCTCCCCCACTACAAGCCACCTATAAACAAATGAAGTCGATAAACCTATGCCTTACATTATTCAGTTCAAGTTGCTACCCCAACACAACAACGCGACTGGACATTTATACACCCAATACACGAGCTTTACAAAATACACTTAACCTTAATTCCTCACACGTAAATGGCAGTACTATGACAATTAGTATGTGAACTGTACTTACATTGTACATTGCGGATCAAATATCTCACATCCCCATTTCCTGATATTCTCACACAAAACTAACACTCAGTCATCTCCAACTGATCTGGTCTCTACAACTGTTATTTCCAGACTGAATTGAAACAATGAATCTACCCCCCAGCCAAACAAAGCAACATCAGAGACTAGTCTAAATATCAACACCTTGTCACATTCAGAGCTATGATTAAAGCGTTTCCCTACCGTTATCAAAACATGGTTCTGGCATCAAAGTAAACTAATTAGGCTACACGTCAACATAAACACTAAACAGGGACAGAGTCTCACAATTTGCTGGGAAACTTAGCAAAATTTAGCCGAATAACGGGAATGTAAAGTATTGTATTAAAGGGGCATGTAGAAATTTGTGACATACCTCCTCTCTCAAGATGAAAAATCCCATTTTTTCATTCGTCCGCGTCCGCAAATTTCTTAACACAATAAAATCCAACTTACCTCCCTACTGCACAATGTGGCTACATGCATTCTTGTATACGATGACTAAGAGTACAAAAACTACAAAACTACATCTTAATATCAAACAGCTAACGTTCTACAATGTGGTAATACTTACATCAAGCAAAACAAGTGAACTCAGGCAGAGTTCAAGCGATTCTACTTAGGTAATCGGCTCCAACATTTTCACTTCCCTTTATCGCGTCCACTCTGAATCTATAACTCTGGAGTGCCAGTGCCCACCTCATCAGTCTACCATTTGTCATCTTCGACCTTTCAATATAATTATTTAACCTCACAGCAAATTGTGAAACTGTTTCACCACTAAGTAATCTCTCTGTACGGAATTTTGATCTGAAACCTTCTCCAGTTAACCGAAAACGTTTCAATGTCGTAATCTAGAGCATCATCTGGGGGCATTCTACTATACACGGCTAAGGCATTGCCCTTCAGATGTGCACTTAACGTTGTTGCCCACATGCCCCTGTCCCATTTAGCTGAAGTTGCAAAACGTTCAAAACGTTGCAAAAAAGAATCCATGTCATCATGAATCTCATCGAAATTGGGCAATTTGGGCAATTTTGCGGCAACACGCCCTTTCTCACCACTCCTGTCATTACTCTCATTCACCGCTTCACCACACTTAACTCTCTTTAACTCAATCTCCTTGTCTAACAATTTTGTTTTGTTCTCCTCTTCCCTCAATCTCAATTGAATTTCATCTTTCGCAATTTCTCTTTCACGCAACCGCTCCTCACGCGCATGCTCGCGGTCTTGTCGCTCAAAATATGTCTGCTTCTCTCTCTCGACATACTGTCTCAATTCATCTCCGCTTAAACCTAACAATTTAGCTGATTTAACAAAAGGTTCAATATCCATGATTCGGATCAATACGTATACAAAACAGATAAAAATACAATGCAGACAGAAATAGATACACAACACTGTTAACCTGAACACAAATAGGCAAATTAATTACAAACAAAATAAAAACAAACTTCATAAGACAATCAGTTTCAAATTCAAACAATGCAATTGGCTGCAGATAACTCGGCTTAAGACAATGTATAGTAAGATTACTCTCCCTTGAATAGTAAAACAACTATGTGCTATTTAAACTCTGTAAACTGATCCCTCACCGATCACACGCAGTGGTCTGCAGAACTAGGTACCTGTGTTAATCTGAGGTTTAAGAGTGTTAACTTGATAATGGTTCCCTCGTTATCTGGTCCTGCCGGGATCGCCAATAAATGTCACGCACTAGAGCAGGGGTGATTAATCACTCCAGGCTCCAGTGTGCAATGGAGGTTCTTTTGGACCAGATATGTATAGGGAGCACATTAATTACCACAAATACCTTTACATCTAAACTATTTATTTACAGAAACTGATATAGATCTACTTGATACACGCATGCAGATTAAGTATTCAACAGAATGTGATATATATTTTTCATAAGTATCTTCATATGCAAACAATACAACAGCAAAAGTCCGTTTACCTATAACATCAGTTAATTGATTAAAACAACAATGCCTTCAATGTCCATTTACGTCATGATCCATGCAGCGTATATATATAACATAAAACCTTTAGTATTCGTTCTTGACGCACAAACGCTAATTTAAAGGAAGAATCTTTTATGTCATTCAAGTAAGTAAATAACACTCCAAATACTTCGCGCACATACGCACACAGCTAACCAGACTTGGTATCACTCATATCGAAACCACGCCGGCTCAGGGGTGGCCACACAGGCTCTGGGTTTGCCACACAGGCTCGGGATTGCCACACAGGCTTGGGTTTGCCACACAGGCTCGGGGTTGCCACACAGGCTCTGGGTTCGCCACACAGGCTCGGGATTGCCACACAGGCTCTGGGTTCGCCACACAGGCTCGGGGTTGCCACACAGGCTAGGGTTTCCACACAGGCTTAGATATGCCACATAGGCTCTATTCTTGACAGGTCTCCCCCACTACAAGCCACCTATAAACAAATGAAGTCGATAAACCTATGCCTTACATTATTCAGTTCAAGTTGCTACCCCAACACAACAACGCGACTGGACATTTATACACCCAATACACGAGCTTTACAAAATACACTTAACCTTAATTCCTCACACGTAAATGGCAGTACTATGACAATTAGTATGTGAACTGTACTTACATTGTACATTGCGGATCAAATATCTCACATCCCCATTTCCTGATATTCTCACACAAAACTAACACTCAGTCATCTCCAACTGATCTGGTCTCTACAACTGTTATTCCCAGACTGAATTGAAACAATAAATCTACCCCCCAGCCAAACAAAGCAACATCAGAGACTAGTCTAAATATCAACACCTTGTCACATTCAGAGCTATGGTTAAAGCGTTTCCCTACCGTTATCAAAACATGGTTCTGGCATGAAAGTAAACTAATTAGGCTACACGTCAACATAAACACTAAACAGGGACAGAGTCTCACCATTTGCTGGGAAACTTAGCAAAATTTAGCCGAATAACGGGAATGTAAAGTATTGTATTAAAGGGGCATGTAGAAATTTGTGACAACGTATATATACCAATATTGGAAAATGTGTATTCTCTTATATTGTATTTTACTTATGCTGTATTTTAACCTTGTCGCGACCACATTCCTCTGTCCTTCTTAGCTTACTTTGTCGCTACCACATGTCTGCATTGATTTTGTGCGAGTACGTTTGGTTTGTTTTTGTTCATAAATGTCCATGTCGGGGTTAACATCTTCCTTATTGACATAAAATTCTCCCCTTGATTGTATGTCACGGTCGTTTTCGGTTGGTTCTGTATCCTGTACGGCATCTCGTCTGCACAAGTCCACCACTTCAAAAAAATATCATACTTGTTTAGGGTGGCAATAATGTATTGTCAAAATAGCATACACTTAACTATTGCTGTTCAAATATGATTAATTTATCAAGTTTTAACAAGTGGGTAGATTGGACCTTAGCATCAACGAGCGCTAAATTCAAAGCTAGCTCTGTGAAAAAAGAAATCAGAACGCAAAAGCATAAATAAAATATTGCAATTACGCTATGCTATGATACATATATTATATCATGCACATGCAACACGTATATCGAGGTTGCATGCAGGGCGCAATCAACGCCGTTGTGAGAAATTTAAAGCCCTGAATATCATACAAAGTCGAATTTCAATTCAGCTCTGAGAACACCAAACCCAATGCGACAATTGTGACATGAAATCGTCTACATTCGGATTGCCATTTAATACAGAACATGCCAAACTCGACACTAAATTTCAAATGTTTGGCAATACAATACAAAGGTTTTGCATGCGAATAATTATTTTCATTCACTAACACTAATGATATTAATGCGACCAGTGTATTTTCCTTGGTGTATGTTGTCGAAACACTTAATGGATGTCAAGATAACTGGTACTGATATCGCAGTGTGTTCTGAAATAAAAACAACTGAATAAATGCTTGATTGAATTAACTATTAACTAGTCAAGTTATGGCATGTATATTGTGTCCTAGACAAAAAACAACAACAACTGCAATTATATTAGAGACACTGAATGGAGTTGTTAATATGCAAGATAAAGTACTCACAGCAATATCAGATTTACCATATACGGGCATTTCTATCATGTGGCACATGTTCAGTGCAGCTAAGATGTAACCGGATGTTCGTGAAACAAACTCAGTATTCAATATTTGTGTACACATATAAATAGTGTACTACATTCCGATATATAAAGGGATGTAAAACAATAGACGTGACTCAAGTAGTGTGGTATTATTGCCCCTTTACATTGATCATAGTTTTAAGGCTAAGATCGAACAGCTGATCACTTAAATTAAAAAGTTTGTTTACATTAATTATGTAATAACGTGTCAATTTTAAGTGTACATGTACGTAATATTATACAGATTTACAGATACGTATAAGTATTAGAATTAAAAAGTATATGTTTCAAAATGTAATGTCTGATAACATCCTATTCGATATCCTATGCCAGTGGAACATAGGATTAGATATGAACGGATGCTATCAATATGGCAGTGTATTACAATATAATCAACCTGTTGTTATCGTCTATACCAATCGCGTTCGCAGTATAACGTCGATATTGCTAATCACTGTACTCTACTGAGTGCCGGTTTGCGGATTGTCACAAATCCGGTTTGCGGATTTTCACAAAGCACACAACATTTAATGGCGCTGGACAATTTGAATGACGACATGTGAGGCCACTAACTTGAAGGCCAAAAACAATAAATTGTGTGTTTCGGTCAACTGTCTAAAATAGTTAGGAAAGGTCGGGATTGAGTTCGACTGTAACTTTTTTAAATACACATTTTGGTAAACAAAAACATTGAAGATTATCTTAAGTGTCAAGATTACGAATTTCACGGAAACAAACATCGCTAAAAATTGTATGGTCGGGGGGGGGGTTGCAAGGTTTTGTTTTTTTTGTTGGGGGGGGGGGGGCTAAACTTACTTGTTTGCATAAAGGAACACAAACAGTTGGACAATGAAAATGACATTTTCTTTATAAAATTAAACTTAAGTGCTAAGTAATACAATTTTACTTTGATCATGCTCCTTCGTAAAGGTTGTTTTACCAAACAACTATGTAAGTTAAAGTATCAGTTTCGGTTTATTTGCAGTTCGCGATATATAAATTAGTGGCATAAATATGTCATTTTATGTGTCATATCTTTATGCATGCATTTACACGTGATCAGTTTGAATATATTCGTTTATTAGAACATATGTCAATCAATATCACTTTGAAGCTAAACAGAAGGTAAAAATATCTTTAAATACAATCCTTATAATTTATGCACAAAACAACATTTTGCCCGAATGAAATATTGAAATTTAATATACTGCAATGGACCTTCTGGGTCAATTAGACCCATGCTAACCATCTGTTTAGAAAATAGTAACAGAACGATTAATGAACTGCATGTGTGTATTTCTTTCCCAGCAATCACATCACATTCCATCTAACTGACTTTCCCAGCAATCACATCACATTCCATCTAACTGACTAAACAGCATAATGGTACCGTCAAATGGCAAAAGCGCTCGTTTCCTGTTTTACTAAACAGATACAACCCTAAATTATACGTGATAACTTCAGATGGACAGTGACTTCGCGCGGTCTGGTTGTTAGTTTTCGTTAATGTTTTTGTCAATCCAATTGTAAAGACGTAAAACACTAATTGTTACCTTATACTCATCAGAAAACATAACCGTTTTGACACAGTAACATACTTAAATCTATGCGTTTATGCCAATGTTACCTTAAATTGAAATAAAAAAAACAGCTTGATTATGTTATAACTACAGCATTAAACTTACAGAACAAACTTATTTAATCTAAGTGATCAGTTGTTCCATCTTATCCATGACACCATGTTTAAATTAATGGGCAATAATCATGTGTGTATTTTTATTTACATATAACGTTTTTTATCCATTTATATGTGCAAAATGTAGTGACAATCTCTAAATAGTAGTACACACTTTGTCTGTTTACATAAATGTTGATTTTTCTTTGAGTTTGTTCGCGTATAGACTGACCTAAATCGGTGTCTAAGCCGCTATGTAACAGATCAGTTTGTACATTGTATTACGTCACATGTAGAAAGTTTGCGCCCAAAACAAATTGCTCAATTTGGCCTTGGGTGATTAAAACACAAGTACTCGCCTCTTAACTATATTGAACACGTGCAACCTTATACAGCCTTAAGTAAATTATAAATGCCAGTATTTGGTTAGTCTGCTACTGATGTGAGGTTTGTCTATTTCATATTATCAACTTTATTGTGTGCAGCCAGTACTTCCTATATGTGTCTACAGGACAGTGTCTGAATGCGTTGTTTCTCTTGCAATGATATTTAACTGAATGTGTGAGAAAAGCGTCATGGTTTGTACACAAACAAACAAAACACATTGCTTACATGTATACACTTTGAATGACATATCGGATCCTTTTTAAGGTTGTCACACACTAATGGTCATAATCACAAATGTGTTTAATTTTTTCCCCATCATAATCTACTATGAATAAGACACTGTATTTCAAAATTTAAAGACTTTTTACCGTGTATTAAAAAAGTTATTAGCATTTTTGTAGTGCCACCACCTTGGTCAAAACAATTGCTCGAGCGGACATGATCTCCTTTTAGAAAAAGCCACAAAACATGTTCATGCTTTTTATTTTCAGCATATTTTAAACTTCATAACAGTTACATCTATAAGCAGAATAATAACAACTGTGTGATGTTTATATAAACAATACAATGCGTGTCCATACTTTAAAGTCAGTTGTGATCATATAGGTAAAGGTTATAGGTGAATTAAGCCCATAACAATTTTGTACATACATATGCAAATGAAATACCAAAAAAGTATGAACTTTCTTCGTGATATAACATAACTATTTGCAGTTAAAGTATACAGGGGTAGGTTTTGCATACGTAGTACAGCAACTTGCCAAATGGTGTTTTAGTACATATCACAACTGAACATGTCTCAAAGCTTCATAACTTATACTATTCTGATTATAATAACAGCTTGGTAACTTAAACTATTATTTTAGACAACTAATACAACTAAATACTGAACCTTTTTACTATAATTATGTATTAAAGTCACTCGGAAAACAGTCGTCAGAGTCAACTATAGTGGACACGAATACCAACATGCAGGACCCATGACATCCCATAATTGAAATAATTCTCCAACCATCTTTTAACCTAGTATTTACACAAAAACATACTGACATGCGTGTGTTGCAAAGAATAAAATCATTTAAAATTAATCCTGTAATAACAATGTGTCTGGTAAGTGTTTAACCATGTGTCATAAGAATGAAAACAAACACAGCTGACACATGTGAAATTAGATTAACTTTATTATTCTGTTCATGAACGTAATTCCTGCCACTAAGGGAGTTGTTTATTTTAAATCTCATATTGTACATAACTAATCAAAATTTAACTTCAATAATCTTGCGTTCCAAACTAATCTTGCGTGTAAGTTAAAATAGAAACGGACGAGTGAAAGGAAACTAAATGAGCGGAAGTAAACTAGGTATAATATGTCCATTGTCCTAGCTTAAGAGTACTTTAATGTTTCTATCCAATGTTTATAACGAATCAATTTCTTTTTATTCATTCATGTTCGTATCTACAGAGTAACGAGCAAGGTTTACGAAATTAAATTTTGACATTAAAAATGCAAAAAATACTAAGTCTACGACTTTCTTTTAAATCACCTTAAAGTCTATATAATGGCGAAACCACATGTCGTCAATGGTGAACTGCAAATGGTTCCTTTTATTTATTTTGCTGTTATTGTCTTTGTTTTGCTTGAACATATTTTTATAAGTAAAAAGTAAACACGTGTTTACAATCTAAAGGTGACATAAGCTATGAATAGCTATTTTTAATGTTCTTACATGTGTTGGATTCCAGTACTTGGGGATTGGGGTTACACGACAAAATATTTTATTCATGGTAATTAGTTTTTACTTCTCTGACAATAGTAATTGTAAGGTGTAAAAACAGATGTAACTTCAACATTTAAAACATAACATTGATGTATTAATCATATTTATATTTAATTAAATAATGTATTCTTTATTTTATACATTTTAATAGAAATACTTGCCGGGACTATCTTTAATTTATAATAATGTCGATAATTCAGGGACAATTGTAATAACACATGCGATAACATTTTTTAACATAAAACACATCTGAGCAATATAGTTATGTGATATTTTAAACATAAATGGGATTTTGTATTTTATCAAATTGGCTTGTGAATTTCTTTAACAGTTAACATAAATATTGAACTTAAATCTTTACACATGAAGCACCTCATTTTCGGTGCGGGCGCATGATGATACCAGTTTCTCGACGTAACACGAAATTTCCTACTATGATACTGAGATTGCAATTCAAAACTAAATAAAGTTATATTTATTGAAATCGAGAAATCTGTTGAATTATGTTCTTATGGAAAGTGCATTTGCTGACAGTGATAAAAAAATCAATATCGCAAGAACGCTTTTGAAGGGTAGCCGATTATTTACGTACAGATGGAATAACGTTCATGACCAATTATTCATTTAACTAATATACATTTGGAGGTAAATTAAATAATCGTTTTGTACTCAATGCAATTATGTAAAACGTTATCTTGTAACCTCATATCGAATTATGAATGGTCTTAAACCATACAATATGTAACGTATATTCAAGATCCAAGAACAAATTAGAGTTCGACCTTGTGTTTGTGTCGTTGTCTCTGAAATGACCAAAATGAACAAAAACACATGATTGAATACATAATTTGAAAAAAAAGTCATGCAAGCTAATACTTAATGCATCAAACATAACTATTTTAATAGTATCGCGCATTTCCATGTTTACCAATAACGTAAACTGAAATAAATATATGTGTTTTTTTTTTTTTTTTATAGAAACACATAATGCATTTTTCGTATTTTTTCCCTCAGATAAAGCGCTCAAAATCCATTTCAGATTTGTGATTATACGAACAACAAGGGTTTCCTCTTCATAAACGATATTAGTTTAGAGGTATTAGTCAAAAACGAAATGCATTGAAAACATACGTGGCAAGCTGACAGTGTAGTACTCGATGTAAATTAACACACCATTTATCTCAATTGCCACACCGCGAGAGTTGACCGTTGTGAGAGGACACAATTTCTTTGAAAGCACATGAATAAACGTTTGTGGAATTACAGAAACAGTTCAAGTACTCTGGTAACTCATTTGCCCCTGGATAACAAGTCCCGTTAAAGAATTCCTGCGTTACTAGTATTTCCTCCTTTGAATCGTCCATGTCGGTTTTCTCCCAAAACACCTTGTTAACGTCCATCGAGATATTGCAGACGAAAGTTAACCTACCGCCTATATACACGTTTCCATAATCGACCTCTAGTTGCACAGGTTGTGTTCTCATGACTAAACAATACCATAGACAAGTTATTGTACAAACAACATGTTGAAGGAAAACAAACTGAGAACACATTTCTGACTGTAGATGCACAGGTGACTAAAATGACACAACACAAATTTCACGTTATAGAAAAAGAATGATGAATGTAAAAGTTGAACGATCTGACATACGGAATACTATGATGAATATTATACCATGTGTAGGCCCATCGGTGCGTGTTTTTTCATTGGCAACAAGAACATAAAACTAACAAGCGATATATTTTTTTGTTCATGAATGATATAATGCTGTCAGTGAAGTGCTGTTCCACAAGCATTGATGTCTTCAACAAATATATATATCAATTTTTGTTTTATAATGAATGTTTTGTGTTATGAATAACATATTTCTCTTATAACGTGATACTTACACTTAAGATGTATTGTGTAGGTGTTGTTGCTGACCGTAATAACTCCCCCTATACTAGCAGAGCAACGCCAGCTTTCTCCTTCGTTGGTTGAATTTACTGCCTTGATAGCACACGTGTACAATGTTGAATTGCAGAAACATTAGCGGTATACTGATGCATTGTCATAACAATTGTTTGCGTGAATCTGTTGAATCACGACTGTCTGTTCAGAACTTCCGTTTGTTGTCCTAAGCCAGTTAATAAATGTAGCCGAAGATGATGTAGAACACACGAATGGTAGCCGGCTACCCACATTCTGTTCTCCGAGATGTCCTTCCAAGTGAACAGTTTCTGTTGAATGCGTAACTAAAATAATTTTGCAAAAAAACTGTGTGTTTTTACTGTGTTTATATTTCAAAGAATAATATTTTAAACTTAAATATTCGCAGTATTTATAACTCTTAAACATGTATTGACAAACATATTTTGATAAGAAAACCAAAAATAATAATTTATCGATTCACTAAAAAGGCACTGCATACGGAATTGAGTTACCTCATGTTCTGGTTGTGAAGAATAAAATACAAATTACCTCGAAATAACAAGCAAATTATATCACACCTGTACAAAAGAGCAATGGTACATACATGGTTTTATTACACTACATACTCGATGGAATGGAATAAAACTCTAACTAAAAAAAACTATTTGCAATGTATATACATTTGAATAAGCTTTTTATGGTGAAGAAGGAAAGGAAAACTACAAACTATGAAATCAGAACAACAGGAATTGTAAACTTTCAACTTGCAGCGTATACACATGCTTCATAAATAACACCATTATGTTATATTATCTTACCTACCGGTACTTCAATTACCGGTATTCATGAAAGTACTTAATGCAAGTCCGACAGCCAGTAACACAGCCGGCAACTTTAAGGAAACAGCTGTGACTAACACGTTGAATGACATAAGTTATTCTCAACTCCACGTTTGTTCAATTCTTTCGTTGCTTTATATCTAAGATATGCCTATCGGGAGACATTTATTAATTATAAACGAAGTGAAGTCAAAATGATGTTTTTCGCTCGAAATATAATAAATTACGACTTAATTGAAACAATATATACTTATAATTGTAAGATGACACAGAGCTGTAATACGTCACGATAACACGTCTGCTCGGGGATGGTGTACTGAACATTATAAATATAGCTAGTATTGTGTAGATTGGTACAGTATGCACTTTAAACTAGTCAATTCAATTAGAATACACCCGTAATTCATAACATGCTCTGAGTGTT
This sequence comes from Congeria kusceri, assembly GCA_027627225.1. NCBI lineage: Eukaryota > Metazoa > Mollusca > Bivalvia > Myida > Dreissenidae > Congeria > Congeria kusceri. The sequence goes on along the minus strand of CM051029.1, from coordinate 5,264,119 downwards.
TTTTTCGGCGTAGCAGTCAAATGTCAATTTTGACCTATTTTTTTTGCGATAATTATGCAGCGGGAAAATTGAATGCCAATATAATTGGGCTCATTTTCTTATATTAGAAAATGCAAACTTACAAGAATGGTTTAAGGTATACCAATAACTGTTGCATACTTTTGGGGATTAAAATTTACATAATTGTTTACATAAGCGGTTATATCAAAGTTAGAAACATATCTTCGACATACACTCTAGAACTGAACATAATTATGAACATTTTACTCATTGTATGTGATGATAAGAATGTTATATTAATTTACATAATGAAATAACTATTTTATTTAGCCGACATGTTCGGCGCGCTCTATGAGAAGAAATTACAATGCTACACTTCAAGGTCAGTAAAAAATGTACAATGTTGCCTGTTGAGCTCGTCTGCCTGTCAATGGTGGTTTTTTGTGTGTGACAAGCACAAACAATAAGTGGTAAAATTCTGATATTTCTCTAATAAATTAGTACATTTGATGGAGCTTATATGTGGCATTGAACGCAAACTTGAGCCTTATGGACACCATTTCACATTTTCAGTTGTTTACATTTTATTATTCTACAAACTTTCCTGAATGTTTCCCTGAAAATTTCAAGTGGATTAATCCCAGAGATATTGTTATTCTTGTATATGCGGTATATAGTTAGCAAAACTAAACACGACGTCAGTTCGACCTTAACATGACAAAATGATGTTAACATGACGTAACAGTATTTATAATACATCCTGTTTGTAGGAAATTATTGTTTGGTTGTGTGTATGTAGACTATTTGCTCTCTTGGTGTCGTACAATACTATTTTTAAATACTTTTATCAAAATAAAGATATTATATTAGTTTTCATCATCACATTTATTACATTTAATGGGTATCGCTATACGCATTAGCAGGTTTTAAAATAACAAATGATGGCAAGCTTATGTATTTAATAACCCTAGCAAATGAGATTACAACATTTCATATTATATCCAATTGTATCATAAAAACAACGGATGTGTAGACAGATAATATTTGAACGGAATACTGTTAACACTATTATATTGAACCACTAGATCATGAAATATTTTAAATTAATTATTAGTGGAAAAGATGCACAATATATATATATATATATATATATATATATATATATATATATATATATATACTAAGAGATTCGCTAGATACGGGGTGTTTTCCAATATAAGACCCTTGTTGTGGGGTGTCCAAAAATTGTGGGGTGTTTATAACGCCCCACAATTTAGGACACCTATTTTTCGATAATACACCATAAATATATGTTATTGGTGAAATATGGCAACAACTAGGTTTTATATTGAAATTATATATACAGTAAAACACAGTTATTTCCCTTGTGTTAATACACTAGAATGCTATTAAAATTTCATGTGGAGATTGAACTACCCGATAATGAGGCACACACCAGGCAGCTGGATACTTTACGCTCTGTTAATCTTTGAGTAAAAATCTAGACTATCATTCAACCTGATTTTAAACCTAACTTTGTTGAATGTGAAAATATCAAAATTCCAGTTGATGAAATGTTTGAACTAATTAGAAACAAAAATAAAGTAGTGTTTTCATTTTTAACCCAAGAAAATAGTTAAGACTGCCTAGCGTATTAAGCAGTTAGTATTAATATCCGGTAAATAAACAAATAAATACAGTTAATAATAAATGTATTGTGTTTTTAAAAGGTCTAAGGCTGGTGATGATTATTTGATTGTAGCAATTATTATGATTTTTTTTATGATTTTCTTTGTTTATTAACATTAAATGTTGACTTGCCATCATTATGGACTATTGTGATGCAGCATTTAGCAAAAGATTAACATTTACTTAGTATGTCTTTATGATAATTAACATATTTATTATGATTTTAATAATATTTTTTTCACAATGTGTTGAACTTTTATTTACTGAACATGTACATGTCCTGTCCATTATTTTTGTATGTGTTAATACTAACACCATCACTATAATTACTCCTCCGATTACTACTAACACAATTACCACTATCATCGTTGAAAAAAAACCCATATTGTTTCCATTTATTAACAAACATTAGTATGTGAGTAACTGACAAACTAATAGCAACACTGTTTTGAAACGTTAATCTTACACATTTTGCCTGTAACATGTAAGCAAAGTAAGAAAACATGTATTTACTTATCTCCTACGATATATATTTTTATTCAAAGAGTGCATGCTAAGTATGAAAGGAAAACACTTTCAAGATCTCAAGTCAGTTTTATAACTACTGTGTTAATTAGGTATTTAAACACAAAGAAATTCACGTTTAAACATCTTGCTCAAATTTACCGCTCAGATAGTGCCAACATGCCAAGGCTTGATATATGGCTATTAATGACCACAAAGGGACCATTAAATTTGGCTGCAGTAGCTGTTCTAATGAAGGCTAACGGCACTTGAAAGCAATACACACCAAAATAACATCAACTTGCTTCAACTACTGAAACTACCACTATCATTATTTTTACTACTGCAGTAATTCTTCATATTCTATAACAACATCAACATCTACTACAACAACAACAACAACAACTACTACTACCACTACTAATTATTCTACTAATAATACTGCTTTTGCTGATGCTGCTGCTTCTACTACTACTACTTCTGCTGCTGCTGCTACTACTTCTACTACTACTACTACTACTGCTACTGGTACTACTACTACTACTACTTCTACTACTTCTACTGCTACTACTACTAATTTTACTATATTGTTATAGTTATAATTGTACTACACTACTACACTATCGTCACCACTACTACTACTACTCCCAATACCACTACCATTACTACTCCTTCGACTAATACCAACACCATCACTATAATTACTCCTCCGATTACTACTAACATAATTACCGCTATCTGTTTACTACTGCAGTACGTCTTCAAATTGTATAACAACATCAACCTCTACAACAACAACAACAACTAATACTACTTCTACTACTACTACTTCTACTACTACTACTACTACTACTTCTACTACTACTACTACTGCTACTACTAATTTTACTATATAGTTATAGTTATAATTATACTACACTACTACTACAACTGCTGCTGCTGCTGCTGCTACTACTACTACTACTACTACTACTACTACTACTACTACTACTACTACTACTACTACTACTACTATGCTACACTAATACACCACCGTCACCACTACTTCTACTTCTCCCAATATTACTAAAACTAACTCCACTACCATTTCTACTCCTTCGACTACTACTAACACCATCACTATAATTACTCCTCCGATAACTACTAACACAATCACTGCAAATACTACTACTACTACTACTACTACTACTACTACTACTACTACTACTACTACTACTACTACTACTACTACTACTACTACTACTACTACTACTACTACAACTACCACTACTACTTCTACTACTACTACTACTACTAATACTTCTTCTACTACTACTACCACTACTACTACTACTATTTCTACTACTACTATTACTACTACTTCTTCTTCTACTACTACTAATTCTACTACTACTCCTCCGATTACTACTAACACAATCAGTGACAATACAACTACTACTACTACTACTACTTCTTCTACTACTACTACTACTACTACTACTACTACCACTAACACCACCACTACTTCTACTCCTTCCACTGCAGCTACATGTAGCGCAACCACCACCTCTACAACTATTCACCCGACCATAACTAATGCTCCCAACACCATTAATACAGCTGCTCCGACTACTACTAACAACAACACTACCACCACAACGTCTACTTTTCTGACTACTTTTAACACAACCACAACCACTATTACCGGTACTTTTCTTTGGAATACTACTAACAGTAACTACTAGTAATAATTTACCACCACCAGAAGCATCACCACCAATGCTACTCCTGGTGGTGGTGGCGGTAGTGTTAGTAATTGTCGGAGATGTGCCAGTACAGGTTGTGTTCATATTAGTTGGAGTAGTAGTAGTGATAGTGGTTGTGGTGTAAATAGGAGTCGGATGAGTAGTAGATGTTGTGATGATGGAAGTGTTAAAAGTAGTCGGATGCGAAGTAGTGGTGGTGGTGGTGGTGTTAGTTGTATCCGTAGGTATAGAAGTAGTGATGGTGTTAATAGTAATCGGAGGAGTAGGAGTGGAGGCGGTGGTATTGTTCGTACTAGTAGGAGTAGTAGTAGTAGTAGTGGTGGTGGTGGTGGTGTTAGTAGTAGTCGGAGTATATATGGCAGTTATGTTCGTAGTAGTCGGAGGAATGGTAGTGGTGGTGTTGATGTTAGTAGTAGTAGTGGCAGAGGTGTTAGAAGTTAGAAGTAGTCAGTGGAGTTGTAGTGGTGGTGACGGTGGTATAAGTAGTAGTAATAGAAGTAGTATTGGTGGTGGTGAATTTGTTAGTAGTAGCAGTAGGGGTAGTAGTGGTAGTGGTGGGGGTGTTAGTAGTAGTCGGAGTATTAGTAGTGGCGGTGGTGTTAGTAGTAGTCGTAGGAGTCCTAGTTGTGGTGGTTGTGTCATCAGTAGTAGTCGTATGAGTATTAGTGTTGGTTCTGGTGGTGTTAGTAGTATGAATAATAGTGATGGTGATGGTTGTGGGGGTGGTATTAGCAATAGCAGTAGATGGAGTACTGGTAGTGGCGTTAGTAGTAGTCAGAGTATTAGTAGTGTTGGTTTTGGTTCTGTGAACGCGATATTATATGGATTTTATATAGAAATGTAGCTTATAATAATAATGAATTAATGTTGTATATGATGTTGATATGTATAATGTTGTATTATATAATCACAAAGCAAAACTTATTTCAATGAATTCTTAAATATGAACTGCTAACAAACCAGTACCAACTGAAGTTAAACACTTTCTTTTAATTTACTGGCTGTCCTGACACCCATATATCAACTTGGGCATTACTGGCGCCCGTAAAAACATCGTGTTAATATATATTTACGGGAGATTCTTTCAACTGATTTGAATCATACTTGTACTTTATCATGTTACAAAGAGTTCTTTATAGAAGGAATTCTGTATAATTTTGTCAGTAGAAGAGAGTATTTAAGTGCTATTTTGTGGGTCCTTTGAAACATGTTGTTGATAATATTTGTT
>CM051029.1:5251453-5253953 GCA_027627225.1 Congeria kusceri | reverse complement strand
AATGGTTGAGGTAGTGGTGTTAGTGCGAGTAGTTCAAGTTGTAGGAGTAGAAGTAGTGGTGGCTGAGGTGATGAAAGTAGTAGTTGGAAAAGAAACAGTGGTTTTGGTAGGGTTAGTAACAGTCGAAGGAGTATTAGTAACGACCAGGAAAAGAAGTACCACAATATCCCATCCCTTTAAAAGAAGCCTATGAATGAATTATGTCATTTATTTATTTCAGAACACCATAATGTACAGAAAAATATGTCTTATATATACATCATTAACAGTAGGTATTGTACGATACAACTATAGATCAACATTTTAGTGAGCAGGAATGTTAAATTCAACGGGTACTACTGCTATTACTAATACAATTACTACTGCTATTACTACTACTACTGCTAATACTACAACTACTTCTTCTGCTACTACTACTACAAGTACTACTACTACTACTACATCTACAACTACTACTACAACAACATCGCACTACGGTTTATACAACTACTACATCTGGTTGGGATGTTGCATAATAAACATTATTAGGATTATTGGGATTACATATGTTATGCTATACCTTTTTACTACAATATAAAGGCGTCTTTTTTTAATTCATGTATATGTTATTTGATGGTATTTTATAATAATGATTAATGTCTACATTCATAATTTATTTTGAAAACCTTTAAATGTATACATAAATGCCAACCGAAACATGCGGTCCAATGTGAACTGACGACAGTAAGTTATACCCGTATGTGTATAATTATTTATAATTATTTATACATTTATAAAATTTTCTGAAAACGGATAATGGATATTATGGTCAATACGCACTTTGTTTTAAACACATTTACTAGAATAATAATTACGCTAAAACCGTGAATGTGCATTTCATTAAATAGTTTGAATGATAAAAGAGAGTAAAAAGTTTCAAAAATCTTAAAATAGTTATGAAAAAATGTTTGTGTTTACACAGAGTCTTACGTGTTATGCATGATAGCACGCTGACATTTCATAATCAAATCTATTCTGTTTTCAGAGGCTAATTCGAAGTTTTCTTAAATACTTTTTCATACATGTCGAGCAGTTATGGATAAAATACATTTAGATATGTTTAAATATTATGCAGTATACTGTATTGTAACAGATAAGATCTATTTAATAAGCATAATAATGTTATCCCGAATTGCTGTAAACTTAATGTGCGTTATTTTAAAAATTGTGTAACTTCAAAACGAGTTTGGTGGCATGTACATGAACTTGTTATCACACTTTGATTATTGTGATCAATAAAACATAACATCACCAGCAGTATGAACAGTATTATTAACAACAGTATAAGCGGTAGCATTATAAGCAGTAGTAGTAATTGTTGAACTAGAAAACTCTCGAAAAGTGCAGACTTCTGCCGAGACAGATCATTTGATACTATATGTGTTGTGTAACTATACAGCATTATACGGTGGAAAGATGCCTTTTATCATAACACAAAAGAATCTAAAAAAAGTATTGGATCGAGACTATGTTTTGATTTGACCATCAACAAAATTTATGCATTAGTAGCCCCTTAATAGGGCTTCATTTCTCATAGTGATGACAATACTGATGATGACCTTAACGATGATGAATATGATGATGACGATGATGATGATGGTGATGGTGATGATGGTAATTATGATGATGATGATGATGACAACGATGATGATGATTATGATAATGATGATGATGATCACAATGTAATTATGCTCCAAATGATTTCATTGATATGTCGCGATACAATTTTTTCATAAAATATGTGAACAATATGATACGTACGCATACCCCCGTTTTGGCCAATCACATTCGTCAAACTTATAAATGTTACAAATGATATCCTATTCTTCACAGGCATGTGAAAAATATGATTTGTAAAAAAATATGATCCTACAGAGCTTTAACATGTTAAACATTAGGTTACTGTATTTGGATGACATAGTTTTCGTTATCCTTCTTTGCTAATTGCTTGACTATATTATTAAAATACGAAATTTTACGGGATATTTGTCAGTCTGTTGGATACTAACAAGTCAAAAATACAACATGTACTACTAATAATGCAGCGGCAGCTGCTAATACTATTTCTACTATTGCTTCTACAACAATTACTGCATCAGCCCGTGCTGCTGCTACAATTACAACATAAACTATTACTACTACTATTACTACTACTACTACTACTACTACTACTACTACTACTGCTACTATTACTACTACTACTACTATTACTACTACTACTACTACCACTACTACTACTACTACTACCACTACTACTACTATTACTACTACTACTACTACTACTACTACTACTACTACTACTACTACTACTACTACTACTACTACTACTACTACTACTACTACTACTACTACTACTACTACTACCACTACTACTACTACTACCACTACTACTACTACTACTACTACTACTACTACTACTACTACTACTACTACTACTACTACTACTACTACTACTACTACT
>CM051029.1:5241453-5243953 GCA_027627225.1 Congeria kusceri | reverse complement strand
CACTACTAATATTGTTTGCAGAGAACTAATGCTACCACCACCACCAACATTATTCCTCTGACAACTATTAACTCTATCAGTACCACCACTACTACTTACGCTACGGCCACCGATAATGCTCCTTTAACTATAACTATAACTCTCACAACCACTGCTACTTTCCCAACTACAACTTATACCATCACCGCCACCACTATTATTACCCATACAACTACTACTACTAACACTACTACCACCACCATCTATGAACGTCTCCATTGACTACTAACACAACCATAACTACTTCTACAATTCCTACTCGTACTGCTACTAGCACAACATCTATTACTACTACCATTTCTACTACTACTACTAGCACAACATCTATTACTACTACCATTTCTACTACTACTACTAGCACAACATCTGTTACTACTACCATTTCTACTACTACTACTAGCACAACATCTATTACTACTACCATTTCTACTACTACTAATAGCACAACATCTATTACTACTACCATTTCTACTACTACTACTAGCACAACATCTATTACTACCATTTCTACTACTACTACTAGCACAACATCTATTGATACTACCATTTCTACTACTACTACTAGCACAACATCTATTACTACTACCATTTCTACTACTACTACTAGCACAACATCTATTACTACTACCATTTCTACTACTACTACTAGCACAACATCTATTACTGCTACCATTTCTACTACTACTACTAGCACAACATCTATTACTACTACCATTTCTACTACTACTACTAGCACAACATCTATTACTACTACCATTTCTACTACTGCTACTAGCACAACATCTATTACTACTACCATTTCTACTACTACTAATACAAACACTAAAAACATGAACAGTGTTTATCCTCCGACTACATCTTGAAGTAACACTTCCACTACCACTTCTCCTGCGAACTACTAGCGCTAACACCGCAAATATTAGTACTCCTCTCACTACTACTTACATTATCACCACCACTACTTCTCCTCTGACTACTAATATCACTTACAGCACCACATCTACTACTCGTACGACAATTACATTCTACAATACAACAACAACAACGCACGTTCTATTTAAAATGCTTTTACTGCTACTACTACTAAAACTGACACTGTTCATGCTGTCGATATAGTGTATAAAATATATAGCCAATGTCAGTTATATATCTGAATGTCTGGTTCTATAAAATTAAAGAAAAAGCAAAGCGAAATTAACAATTACAATCAGTTTGCCACATATGTTACAGTACTACTTCTATCACAACTGCTACCTCTACTGCTACTACTTTACCACGACAACAATGACTTCTACTAGCAATAGTGTAACGAAACAACTTCTACTACTACATCCGCTACTGCTACTATTCCTTATTAAACTACTACTGCTGCTGCTGCTGCTACTGCTGCTGCTGCTGCTACTACTTCTACTTCTACTACTACTACTCCTACTCCTACCCCTAGTACTGGATTCGACTTTACAAGAAACACAACAACACTAGTAGTAGTAGTAGTAGTAGTATTTGTTGTTGTTGTTGTTGTTATTTTGCACTTGTTATTTTTGTTTCCAAGCTTGTAATTATCTAAGGCAATAGTAGTACTGGAAATAGTTCTATTATTATTATTATCATCATCATCATCATCATCATCATCATCATCATCATCATCATTATTATTATTATTATTATAATTATTATTATTATTGTGAATTACAGCTTCAACAGCGTTCACAACCACCACTACTGCTAATCCTCCACTACAACTAAAATTACTTCTTATACTACTTTCACTATAACCACTACTATTACTATAATTACTACTACTACTGCTACTGCTACTACTACTACTACTACTACTACTACTACTACTACTACTACTACTACTACTACTACTACTACTACTTATACTACTACTAATACTAATACTACAACAACAACAACTACTACTAATACTAGTACTACTTCTACTACTACTACTACTACTACTACTACTACTACTACTACTACTACTTCTTCTACTACTAAATCTATTACTACTTCTACTACTACTACCACTATAATTACTACTACTACTACTACTACTACTAGTACTACTACTGCTACTACTACTACTACTACTACTACTACTACTACTACTACTACTACTACTACTACTACTACTACTAGTACTACTACTGCTACTACTACTACTACTACTACTATTACTACTACTACTACTACGTCTTCTTCTTCTTACATTAACACCACTGCTATTACTACTCCTCCGACGGCGATTAACCCTAACACTACCACTACTTGTTTTCCTCCAACTGCTGCTAACACTAACAAAAATAAACAATTTTTATCCTCCAACTACAAATTACACTAACACCGCCACTACTACTAATACTCCTAATACTACTTACACTAACACTGCCACTACTACTACTCCAACTACTGCTTACACTAACACCGCCACTACTACTACTCCGGCTTAAACTTA
>CM051029.1:5236753-5241253 GCA_027627225.1 Congeria kusceri | reverse complement strand
AAGAGAAATTCAGAGATATTAAAATAACGAAAATGACCAGGACTGCAGGACAAAATATGCTGTCAAAATTGTATTTTAGGATGACACAAACATACCATACATGCATGCCTATGAAGCAAAATTGTGAAACCTAAATCCAAGTCCATACCTGAACAACAAATCAAACTAGTGGACCATGACTGTAATATTGTCATTTCATTAAGATAATAAAATTGTCCATCAAATATCACTGAATTATATTAAGCACTTGCAAATAACAAAATATAGGACACAAATGATAAAGCAGTTGCTAAGAAGGGAAAGTTAAGTTAACGTCTTGCTACTGTGCACACCCTTCTGCTGTTAATGAAGTATCTCATTAAGTTTCATTGAATTTTGACCAGTAGTTGCTGAGATACAGCACGGACAATAATGGTGCACTAGATACTAATTTCAGCAATCTTCAAAGGCCAGTAACTCCAAGTCTCTGAAACGAACGTCCTGGTACTGTGCATATTTCGTTTTGGAAATAAAGCTTCCCACAAAATTCATTCTGATCTGTTGCGGATTAATAACCCAGACAATAACTGTGTTATGTATACCAATTTCAGAAATCTTTAAAATTACTCCGATGAAAATCATTGAAGCACGATATCCTGTTTCAGCGCACACCACCCTATTGTTTATGTTTATGTTGAGAAATAGTCTGGACAATAATTGCGCACTTTATACTACTTAAAGTTTAAGACATTCTTAAAATCCCATAACTCTTAGAAACATCATTGAAACTGAACGACCTGGTTTAATGCACACTTCTTCTAGGTAATGAAGCTTTTCCTACAGTTTCATTGCATGCTGGCCACTTTTTCAGAAATTTTTAAAGTCCCATAACTCTGAGAAAAATCATTGAAACGGAACGTCCTGGTTTAGTGTAAACCTCTTATAGATAATGAAGCTATTCGTACAGTTTTATTGAATTCTGGCGAGTAGCGTAGAAAGAAACCTGACAAGAACTGTGCAATCTATACCTATTTCAGAACACTTTAAATTCCTATAACTCTGAGAAAAATCATCAAAACGGAACTTGCTGGTTTAGTGCACATTTTTGGTAATGGAGCTTCAAACATATTTTATGGACTTCTGACCAGTAGTTGCTGCAAAATATAACGGGCAAGAAAAAATGTTTTTATTAAGCTTAATTTTGAAGATGTTGATGAAATAACATAATACTGTTTTAATACAGAAGTGCTTGAAAGCTTTAGATAACACAGTAAACTGACAACGGCTAAAATGCTAAAATCAAAGGCAGATCTGCAAGTGAACATCAACATGGAGTTCGTTATTGTTGATGGCGATGTCAATGTCTACACTGGCATTACTGTATGTTTTATATATACTAGGTTACTGCACTTTCTAATCAAAATAGTATTAACACGTGTTAAACATTGTTTAACAGATTATTCTTCAAGGTTCGAAGAAAAGAGAACATCAACAATATACGATGCAATGCGTATGGTCTTAGGATACAAAAGATAATCAATGGTTATCACACACCATTGAATATATTTTAACATATACGAATTACTTCAAATCTTTGAGCAGGTGATTTAACTAATTTCACAGAAAACAAAACAACAACAACAACACAAACACAAATATTTACATTCCATAGGCATTTTAATATGGAAGGGGTAAGGATTCATAATCGTATGAACGCAATGCCTTATCACCGGCGTAGAAATATATGTGTGTCCTATTTTTATGCAAATTATATTTCGACAAGAATATTTACATGAACTAAGATGTCTTATACTGTTCAATGTTACTCGTTTTTGCATTTATTGTTGACGTTTGAGTAAATGTTTTTATAACTAATTATACATGAACATTTCGTTCCAGTTCCTCTTCTACAAAAATCAATCTGACATTTTTTTTCACTTTTGTTTGATTGTTTTCTATCATGCAAGGTCTACAAGTAGTATTATTAAACAAAGCCATTTCGCTAGCAAGTACTATGTACATATTATGGTATTTAATGTAAACATTACTTTTCTTAGAAGCAACCACAGAAAATCTCCATGACGTAACATCGGTTCAGGAACGTAGCTTTAAAATGGTTATGATTTCACATTGATGTGTCTATTTGCTAGATGCATTTAGATCGTCTAATTTATTGTGCATTTATATCACAGTTAATAGTGACGAATTGTTTAACATGTACAATAATAAACAAATGCATTTTGAGATTTATATTAAAATGTTATCCTTTCTAATACAAGTTATGCCCAGGCAAAGAAAAGAGCTTAGATACGCCCGTGTGGATGCTATTCATCGATGACCTAGCTTACACGTATAACTTGTTTAGTGATGTCATTTGTGGATTGTTTTGTATTTTTCTCGCCGAGTGAAAATTTTGATATATGGTGTGGATTTAAAGCATTTAAAAGCATGTAAGTCTCCATCTGTTGTGTTAATAATTAAACAGGATTATTCAGGATCTGTTAAACTCTCAGCCTAGGAATTTTGTGATTTTAAAGTGTCAAAACTCAACCGTGGTGTAGAAGTATTCATGATGTGGATTTACTGTCTTGCTAACAAAGCATCTCTTAATTTATATTAATCTGTCTATAGCATTAATAATGTTTGGTGCTTGTTGGCTATACCGGCCGAAATAGCAATTCTTCTTGATGTCACAGGTATTTTTGCATTTGTTGAAGTTACTTTTTTCGTTTTGTAGCGATATGATTTATGCAAGGAAAATAAAAATGTTATGACTCAAAATGCTTATACTAAATTTCATTTGTCGCAGAAAATTGAATGTTAAATAAGGAGAAAATGACATTTTTGTAGGGAACTATTTTATTAATCGTAGTTTGCATTATTTTGTGTGTAGTTAGGTTACAAGGGGCGGTAGTTATCTAGCGCTTCATGGATAATTTGCCAGTTTGACCATTGCGTTCATAATCGCATGAACGCAACCGACATTAAATTCAATCCTTATATTTACATTATATTTGGGATGATTTCATAGCATTCCTTTATATTATTTTTTTTTAAAATGCATTGTATTGCCATTCTAAGAGAAATATCACGCACAGCAGTTTTCTTATCGGAACAGCGAAGTACCGCCCCTTGTAACCTAACTACACAAAAAAAGAATGCAAACTACGATTCGCGCATTATGGATTTGCCAGTTTGACCATTGCGTTCATAATCGCATGAACGCAACCAAAATTAAATTCAATCCTTAAGTACATGCAGTTACAAGATGTTTTTCAACAAATGTCGTGGTAAACCAGTTGATTTTTATTTATTTAATTTACACGCATTGGAATAATTTGTATCGTGGAATTTAACACACACTCAGCTCCTTAAGTTCAATTTCTATTTATTTCCAACCTGTAACATTTTATTATTTATTCACTGGCTAAATATCAATTATTATTTTACTAACATTTTACTGAATGACAAACTTACTAACATTGACGCTAACACTTAAAACACTGACCTCAAAGTTCAAGACTCATCGCCTTTTATGCTAATCACCTACTCCGTTACTCCGCTAAACAATAAAATCGTGATATTCATGAAACATAAAAAGCATCATGAAATGCATGGAACTATTAACATACTCCGTTAACAATAATGTCGTGACATTAATGAAATATACAAAATATCATGAAATACATTAACATAGCAATACAGAGTAATTTATGACCTCATAAACGGAGTTAAGTAAATAACGGAGTATGCACGCTGCATTAAAAAGAAAAAAAAATAAATATATATATATGCTAAGAGATTCGCCAGTTACGGGGTGTTTTCCAATATAAGACCCTTATTGTGGGGTGTCAAAAAATTGTGGGGTGTTTATAACACCCCACAATTTAGGACACCTATTTTTTGATAATACACCATAAATATATATTATTGGTGAAATATGGCAACAACTAGGTTTTATATCGAATTCATATATATAGTAAAACACAGTTATTTCCCTTGTGTTAATACGCTAGAATGCAATTAAATTTGCAAGTGGAGATTAAATTACCTGACAGCATAATGAGGAACACACAAGGCAGCTGGATGCGTTACGCTCTGTTAAACTTGGAGTAAAATTTTACGATATCATTCAACCTGATTTTATTGATTCTAACTTTGTTGAATGTCACATTGCGTAAATATCAAAATTAAAGTTTATGACATTTGATAAACTCATTAGAAACATTATAGTAGTGTTTTATTTTGAACGCAAGAAAAATAATAAAGACAACCTAGCGTTTTAAGCGATGTGTATTTATATTTGGTTAACTAAACTAATAAATACAATTAAGTATAATTGTATTGTGTTTTTATAAGCTATTGGTCCATTGATGAGCGTTTTATTGTACCAATATGTTTCACTTTATTGTTTTACTATCATTCAATTTTTACTTGCGATCAACATGGACTATTGTGAAGCAGCATTTTGAAAAAGAAAAGATTAACATTATCTGAATATTTCTTGTGCAGAATAAACAT
>CM051029.1:5216753-5221753 GCA_027627225.1 Congeria kusceri | reverse complement strand
AATAAAAAAAGCGCCCTCCCTCCTCTTGTTTTAGGAAAAGGTGCCTGAGAAACAAATCAGTAACTTTTTTAGCCTAACATACCACCACCTCTTCTGCTAATCTTCTGGCTTTTACTAAAACTAATATCACAACCACTACTTATTCTCCTCCGACTACAACAAATGGTATAAGTATCTGAAGTAGTAATACTAATAATAGTTATAGATATAGTTGTAGATATTGTAGTAGTAGTAGTACTAGTACAGTTGCTGTTGTGGTAGTAGTAGTAGTAGTAGTAGTAGTAGTAGCAGCCGCAGCAGCAGCATCAACAACAACATCATCAGTAGTAGTAGTAGCAGATATACAATTGTAATTGTTAGTGCTGTTGGTGTAATGGTCGTTGTAGACTGCATAAGGAATAGAAGTAGTACCAGTTGTAGTACAAAGAGAAGTAAGAGTATTTTTGTTGCTGTGGTTATTGATGTCGTCTCGGCTCTGCTTTTGCCTAAATATGATATCATAAGAATAATTGAGAGGTGCGGGACTTGTTGTTGTAGTCGTACTGCTACAACATGTTGTACTAGTTCCAGAAATTTACAATTATTTTGTGATGACAAATAAAATGTTCACCCCACGTTCCTTCCAGATAGCACGATACGAATTTAGAAGTAGTAGAACTAGTAGTAGTATTTGAATATACAAAGAGATGCGTCTGTTGTGGGTTGGTTTTCAATATAAGACCTTAGTTGTGTGGTGGCAAAATATTGTGAGGTATTTACAGTTTCCTAGAAAATATACGGATGTCTTTAGTTTGACAATAAAATTAGTTACACTTGTACACGTTTTTTCACTGCAATTTGCAGTTTTGCAAATAAATTAGCCAAATTAAGACATGGTATTTATAACGATTGTATACAACTTAATTTAATTTATTCCCATATTTCATAAATTTATGTATAAAAGTAAGCTTTTATTGCGAGTTCATGATTATTTTTCCGTTAGTTTGCTGTTTCAAATTTTAAACACACAGTTATAAATGTTCAAAAAAACCTTCTGCAAGTTCACTGCACAGACAGCAGCAAACGTGCCAAGACTTGATATATGACCATTAAAAATCCCAATGGGGCCATTTAATTTCGCGGCATAATAATACTAATGAAGGCTAACGGAACAATCGGGCAATACACATCAAAATATTCCCTACTTACTAGAAATCCAATATCTTTTACATTTAGTACCACTGGCATAAGTTTACAACTACTACTACAACAAAAGGGAACAACAACCACTGCTTCTAATAGTACTACTGCTACAACTGCAATTGATGCCGCTGCAGCTTTTTGAGCTGTTGGTGAAAATAGTACTAAAAGTACTCCTGTTACTACTACAATTACATACTATACATACTACTTTCACTATTTAATTATTATTATAAATAAGAGAGCCACCAATAATTAATGAAGCAGTATAAATACTGGTCGTTATACTTTAAATATATACACCATAAAATTATGTTAAACGTTCGGACACGGTTCAGATAAACGATTGGGTGAGGTTTTCAAATAAATGATTGGGTCAGGTTTAGATAAGTATATGGTTCAATTATTGTGATGACATATTTTGTGATATCCTTTACGGCTAGATCCTTTATGCTAGATGTTAAATAATATATGATAATTTTGGTATAATAAGTAGTATTTGCAACGTTATTATTATAATTATTGTTTGTAAATTATTACAATAATGACTAAAACATGACTTCTTTGAAATGGAAAGTTATTAGACTGATTTAAATGAATAATATCTCAGCTATTAAATCCACGTTTGCTGTACCTAAACTTGACGTACATTTGTTACATAATGGTAGTGAATAATTAAAAGCATATTTTAAATTTTACTAAATCAAGCGTGATATTGCGTAAGATACGTTATGTAATTTATCTTGATAGTTCCACAATTCTAAGGTATGCAATCAAAATAAGGGAATTTTACATTTGGAGAAGACACATTTGTTCTTAAAAATAAATAATCGTACACAAATTAACTAAATATTTTTAACTTGCTGATTTACTTGTTTTCAGCATGCGTCATCTTTGAGCTATAAAAGCAAAGTATTTGTTTATTATAGTGTCACCTCTCGCGATTAATGGCCAGCCTGTTTTGACTTTTGATACACCTTTACTTATGAACATCATTACTCACGAGTCCTATTGTATATGCCGCGCGCTTATCAGGAAGGCAATCGGGGCCCCTTCATTTAACTAACTGCTGGGTAGGCAATCGGCCATATCAGAACAAGCTCTGTTTGAGACTCGAACCGTCGACCTCCCGCTACGTAGGATAACGCCCTAACGACTAGGGCAGTAGGACAAAGAGACGGTCATAGAGCTATATTACATAAAATCATAAAATAGGCCACATATCATGCATCTGCTAGATGCTGTGGTTATGTCTAACGAACATGAATGTAACATGCTTACTTAAACCGCATGTACACTGGGTGTCACTTATTTTACGTAGGTTATAAATTATGTCCGCTAAGGCGTTATTCAGGCATTGAATTGACAATATTAACATTTACTATGAATCACGTTCATATTATATTCAACATAATCGTATAATGTCCAAAGAAAATAAACACTGTAATATACGGTACCGTATTGTTTTAGGCATTTCTATAAAATGAAAAACTTGTATGTGAATCTTAAAAATATAAGTTCAATATTTAAGTATTTGTGGTTGCATTTTAAGGGTATCACAAAAGAATACGATATAATAATTGTATTTGATACTTGTAATAAACATGCCAAACTTTAACTTAACATATTGCGTTCAACCTTCTACACAAAACACTTTACAATACACTTGACAACACAATTTACGTTCGTACCCCGTGAACGTTTCAATAATTGTGGGGTAAATATATTTAATATAAAACACCCCGCATTTTCAGTGATCAACAGCAAACATATCGTTAATTGCATCCGGATTTCCTGAAGTTAATACAGATGTTGAACTAAAATACTAAGAGTATCAATGGCAGTAGTAGTAGTGTTAGTACTAGCATTTACTTTTGTTGTTGTAGTTGGTGTTGTTGGTGGTGATGTATTATATACAAGAGCTGTCGGAGGAAAGCGCGCTCGACTTTTCGTGTGCTTGTCAGAGCTACTGGCTTTTTTTTTTCTAAAACAAGAAACATGGAAATTCCACGAAAACCAAAATTTCAAACGAAATGCATTAAAGTCAGCACATCAATATAATTTTTAGTAATGGTAAAATTAACATTGACCCCACCCATCCCAAATGCAATCCCAAGCGAGGTCTCGATATAAAGTATATCTACGTATTAATTTTCATTAAAATATCTCAATGCGTTATCAAGTTATTGAGCGGAAACCATTTTTCTAATTTTAGTAACAGTGACCTTGGCCCCACCCACCCCATATTCAATTCCACGCCAGGTCTCGATATAAGATAACTATGTATTAAGTTGCATTAAAATATCTCAATGCGTTCTCAAGTTATTGAGCGGAAACAATTTTTCTATTGTCAGTAGCAGTGACCTTGACCCCACCCAACCCATATGCAATCCCAAGCGAGGTCTCGATATAAGGTATCTATGTATAAAGTTTCATTAAGATATCTCAATGCGTTGTCAAGTTATTGAGCGAAAACCATTTTTCTATTTTAGTAACAGTGACCTTGACCTTGACCCTATCCGCAATTGCAAGTGAGGTCTCGATATAAGGTATTTATGTATTAAGTTTCATTAAAATATATCAATGCATTCTCAAGTTATTGAGCGGAAACCGTTTGTTTATTTTTAGTAACAGTGACATTGACCTTGACCCCACCCACCATATATATACAATCCCAAGCGAGGTCTCGATATAAAATATGTATGCATAAAGTTTCATTACAATATCTCAATGCGTTCTCAAGTTATTGAGCAGAAACCGTTTTTACTCTTTTTAGTAATAGTGACCTTGACCCCACCCACTCTATAAGCAATACCAAGCGATGTCTTAATATAAGGTATATATGTATAAAGTTTCATAAAAATATCTCAATGCGTGTTAAAGTTATTGAGCGGAAACCGTTTGTCTATTTTTAGTAACAGTGACCTTGACCTTGACCCCACCCGCCCCATGTGCAGTCCCATGTGAGGTCTTGATATAAGGTACATATATATTAGGAGTTATTAAAATATCTAAATAGGTTCTCAGGTTATTGAGCGGAAACGGTTTTCAAATTTTTAGTAACAGTGACCTTGACCTGGACCCCACCCACCCCATATGCAATCCTAAGCGTGGTCTAGCTATAAGTATCCAGGGGCGTATCCAGGATTTCGGGTTAGAGGGGGCATACATTTTTGATCGTGCAGTTATAACCCTTTATGTTGTCTGTGGGTCTGCAATGATCAGCTACAGATCAGTATCAAAGATATGTATTAAATCGTTGTACATCATCATCATCATCATCATCATCATCATCATCATCATCATCATCGTCATCATCATCAAATGCATTTTGTTTCACTGAATAAATTAATTCTTCACCGTATTATGTTCGAATGATATGTTGTGTCATGCACTTGTTTTGGCAGTAAATTGCCCTTGTTTGATATGCCTGTCCACTAAATACGTATTTAAAATTCAATGTTATGTAATAGTAAATCGGGATCATCATAATTAAACATTAAATTAAAACTGACTATTTTCAAACACACATGCATCAACAATTATTTGTATTATTCATTTACCGAAGTGTAATGGTCTGTTTTCGACGTCAATGTCTTTAAATAACTCACTCATTCTCAGTCATGATAATCAATTGTTTTCAAATGTGCTATGCAGTGTGTGTTTTTTTTCGAGTCGAACTAACGGACAGACAGAAGAACATGTTTTTAACACAAAATATTGTGAAAGATACTCGAATTATAGTAGGATTGCGTTGTGAACTAATTAGGTAAGTGATGTCGACTTTGTATCAACTTTGTATTGACTTGCGCTGATATATG
>CM051029.1:5204253-5211753 GCA_027627225.1 Congeria kusceri | reverse complement strand
GTATACTGCAATACATGGAAATTAAAGATAAACACATCAAAAACAAAAACAATGATATTTGAAAAAAGCCCTAGACATACAAATATTGATGTTTTTCTATAAAACTTGTGGTAGTCACATCCTTTAAATATTTAGGTGTTTACTTTTTCAAAAATGGTAACTGGAACAGAACACAAAAATGTATCTCAGAGCACGCATCCAGAGCAATGCATAAACTATTTTCAGTTTACAATCAATACGAATTTAAAAAAAAAATAAAAAAATATTTGACGTATTAATATCTCCCTTCTTAACTATTCCGCTAAAGTATGGGGTCAAAATAAGGCAAAGGACATTGAACAAATCCATTCGAAATTTTTAAGAAAATTACTATGTGTAAGAAACACACAGCCTAGAAATTGAACAAGGTCGGTACTATAACATAGAAAGGGCAGACAGAAAATGTAATATATGTAACTCAGGTTTCATAGAAAACGAATATCATTTTTTGCTAACCTGTCCTCTTTACTCCCACCTAAGACGAAAATATTTTAAACCTTACTATTGTAGATTGCCAACTAAAACTAAATTTAAAACACTAATGTCCACAACAAATAAATATGAACTACTAAACATTGCAAAATATATCTACCATGCAAACACTCTAAGAGAAGAACTAATAAGTAACTAATTATTTCTACTATTGTTGCTGGTTTCCTTATAGACAATAAGGATATATAAGTTATATAGTAAAACAACATGTTTGTATACACTTGTAATTTATGTTTATGTCCAGTACTTTCTTTCATTATCCACTGTAGTTCAACATTACATGTATATGCATTGTAACACGCACGCATATGGTTGTACTAATTGTAAAATGTTTGTACAATCGTATGTGCATTGTAACACGCACGCATATTATTGTACTAATTGTACATAGTTGTACATTCCCTTTTTGTTTAATAACGTTTGTATTGGAATACAGATATCTTGTATATATATTGAGAGATTAATGTTTAAAATTCATAATATCAATACATTCTTTTCAATTTTTAATATTATATGGTACTTCGACTTGCTGTGTTAGTGTGTTCTATAAATTATGTAAAATTGCGAATCTCAAATATCATTTACTAGAACATAAAGCAATACGCGTAAATTGTTAATATCCCTTTTTTTGGTACATAAAATGTCTGTACTTCATACTTTGTTTGCCGATGAGAGCATTCTACATTCCATATATTGTGAAAACACATTTTTGTACTTGCCATATTGTTTAGTTATTATACGTTATCAACATTCTTAATAGTTTAGAAACATCACAATTAATAATATTAATTACGTATGCATTTATTTAAGTGTTATTGCTTCTATTCAATCAAGGCATATCACCATGGTAATAGAGACACTTAAAATGAAAACACTAACATTTCACAGTGTGTATAGACATATTACTTCCTCCTTAATTTGCTAACAATTACAACAATCTTAACCAGCGGTATTTGACATGTATAGATTCATTATTGTAGGCTAGAAGCTTTTTGTAAGCTTTATTGCTGAAATAAATGTTGTTGTTGTTGATAGAGATTCTGTTAGCAACTGTACAAACAATTTTACCTAAGAGATCCGCGATGTTGCTGATCCTCTTTTTGTAAGATAAAGACAGTTCATTATAGTGTATACAATTGTAAAAGTTTTTCCAAAAAATCTGAATGGTTCGACTCAGAATGCTTTGAAGCTAAACAAACAGCTTTGAATAAATATAACTTTAATAAAAGTGATATTAATAGACAAGATATGATTGAATGTAAGGAGCGTTATAAAAAATTAGTTAAACGAAAAACGCTGAAATGTGATATTAATAAGATTTAAAAAAAGAAATATTACGACCTAAACAGTTTTGGAAACATTTTAGAAAGAATAAAAATAATTTTAATAATAATATTAGCAATGAAGTAGAGAGAATTCATTAAATTTTTGGTAAAAACCTTAAAGTAAAACGATAAACATGTTCAATGGCTGTTTACGGAGAACTAGGCGGATATCAGCTGTATATCACTAGACACTCACGCATTATTAAATATTGGTTAAAAATATAAAAAAGCGACAATATGATTAAGAATGTATACCAAACATTGTTAGATGATTGCATTAAAGGTAAATCTAACTGGTTAACCAATGTTAAATCTCTTGTAGACAGTAGTGGTTTCTCATATGTTTGGGTAACCCCCTATTTAGTTAAACAGAATAGTTTACATCTAGATTTTAAACAAATACTACTGAAATACTGTTGAATACGGCGAAAAATCCAAACAAACAAAAAACAAAAGCTATAACAATTCAAACAGTCGTGGTATACTGCTGGTATACGTGGTAGTCGTGGTATACGTGGTATACTGCTGATAATAACAGTCGAACGTTGTGCACTTATAAGCTGTTTAAAATTGATTTTGATTATTGAATATTATCTTGATAAAGTACCAAAAGATATCGTATTGCATTATCGAAATTGAGGGTGTCTTCCAACCAATTAAAAATAGAAACAGACCGGTCACGGCAATAACAGAATCGAACATTTTAACAGATATTGCAGCTTTTGCAATAACATTGATTTAGAAGACGAATATAATTTTATATGCATTTGTCCTCTATATAGTGACATTCGGAAGACATATATAAGTAAATATTACTATTCTAACCTAGTGTGGTCAAATTTAGCCTATTTAAATCAAACACAAAAAAACAGTATTGAATTTGTGTAAATATACGTACCATGCTTTTAACAGACGAAAAGGTATGATTAATACTGTACAATAATTGCAATGATGTGTTGTTTTCTACAGTTGCATATATAAGTGTACATATTGTACATACTGTGATAAAGCTGTCTCGTTATTTTTGTCCTATGGTTTCGTATGAAATCTACAAGTCACTCCTCTGGGCATGTACTTTATTAAAATACATTTGTTGTAACTTTCTCTGGATTTTGTTTTTTGCTATGCGAACTAGGAATAATAAATGTTATTTGTTTTATATACATATTAGTATTATAAACTGTGTATATATGCACATATGTTATAAGGTGTTATGTGAATTCATTGGGTCATGTTGCCAAAAACATGTTTATGTTCAAGTAACGAAATAAATATGTTGAATCTTGAATCTTGAATCTACTACTACTACTACTACTACTTCTACTACTACTACTAATACTACTACTACTACGACTACTACTACTACTACTGATCTACTACTATTACTACTACTACTACTACTACTACTACCACTGTTACTACTACTACTACTACTAATACTACTAAATAATACTACTACCACCACTACTACTACAACTACTATTACTACAACTACTACTACTACTACTACTACTACTACTACTACTACTACCATTAGTACTATTCTTTACTACTATTTGTGGTCTTGACTTATAAATAACCATCCATTTGATAGATATTTGGAGGCGTGTATGCGAAATTTATGAAAATAGATACATATGATCAATGCATTACTTACTAATTGGAACCGATTTGTGTGTCGTCTCTAGTATAAACGGTGCTTTTAAGAAAGCTGCTGCTGCTGCTGCTAATGATGATGTTAATGATGATGATGATGATGATGATGATTATGATGCTGATGATGATGATGATGCTGCTGCTGCTGATGATGATGATGATGTTGATGATGATGATGACGATGATGAAAGTGTGGACGAAGTCAACGGTAGCAGGGTGGTTACGAGTAATACTCAATTCGACTATTCGAATGACTTTTTAGTTTTCGTTTAAATTCCTAATAAAACGCATTCTGCATTAATTTTGAAAAAATATTGGTGAAATACAGATGGAGCCTTTTTCTCGGAGCAGATAATAGTATTTACAAGTAATTAATTATAACCATTATAATTCTGACATTAAATTATTTCTTGATATCTCTTCAAACAGACACTGTTTGTTCCGTGACAATTCGATTGATGTGCATTATGTAACAACACAATTTCCTCACTCTACGGCGTTACGGGTCGTTTTGCTTCCATCATGACCAGGTTGATATATGGACTTTAGACAGGATGTGGTCATTTATTAGAAGCGTTTTACGGTTCAATCCAGATGCAGCTTAGATCAGAAATTAAAGGGCTTCTGTTTCCAAGAATGCCAATCGATAAATCACCATTAATTGTAACAGCTACACACCGCTGCACCTTGAAATGGTGATTTCAACGGTATGATGTCATTTTGATGAATTAAGCCGATTAGGACTGTCAGTTTCATTACCAGCACGCGTTGAAAATTTATAGGAGAACTTTCCATCTGGTGCTCACTTGGCAGAGTTTTATGAGTTTTACTAGTGTCATCAATTTATAGAGTTAACAAGAACTTCAAAACTTATATGCATATCATTGTTTTGTTTATTCCACACACACGGGGTTACATCTAGTTGTGTGATATATTATTTCATACACATTCACGCAGGCACGCACTTAAAAGCCCAGATGTAAAATATCATATAATAATCAACTATATGTAGCTCAGTTGTACGGAAAACTTATACATTTTAATGTTCTAAAATCAATTCACTTTTACGTGATCTATTTAAAATGTACATGTAAATATAAAATTTCAATGCGAAAAGCAGTAAGTACAAGAACATGAACACATGCAATTCCAAACCTGTCAGTGAAGCGTCGTTCTTACATAAACCAAATGTCATATATGATCATATCTTTATCAAGACAAATGTTCCGTAAATTTTGAGGTGTGAAAGGTTATCAGGGTCTGAGATCACAAATGCCATGGTTAAATTATGGTTATTACACGAGTGCGTAGGTGATTCTGCAACGCCAAAAAGAAGTATATAAGGGCCCCCAAGTCAAATGCTCATACTGTCATTGATTCTCCTTGATCTTTGGTGTTGAAAAAGTTCAGTGTGACGAAATGGCGAATAACTACAGCTGTTCGGCAATACATCAAGGTATGTGGTTTTATTTTGCATGTTATTCTCAACTAGATAAGTTGCATTTCTTCATACTTGAAATAGACTTATGTTCTATTAATGACAAAAGCATGATAGTTTTAATTGTATTTGTGCTTTTGCTGTTATCATTTGTCATGTGCATTAACATTTGGTAATTATCATATTTAGAAACAATATTTTACCGTAAATTCCGTGTGGTGTAATTTTAATCAAAGTAGATATTCATGTCAACGTTTCGTTGTTCTATTCATTTTGGATCTCATTTCTAACATCAATACATCTATATGACGGTTTGTATAGTAGGTGTTATTACAGTTGTTTTATTTCATGTTGGTAGTCATGTAGTTTGCTAGATTTTATTTCGTGTATGTTGCTATATTTTTTTTAACAACACTTTTTCAATATTATATAAAACATTTATTATCTGTGGTATAGTACAATAGAACCAAACGCGATTTAGCGTACTGCGTAACAGGGAAACAAGGACACGTTTATTTCATAGTCAAGCATAAGGTCCAGAATCAGGATATAAATTGGAGTTGAATAAATAATATGTTATGAAACAATATTTAGATTCCAACATACTATGAAAATGATGCCTGAGTTGCGATTCACTAAAAATGTGAGCAGCAGTAATAATAGTAGTAGCAGTAGCAGTAGAAGTAATAGTAGTAGTAGCAGTAGTAGAAGTAGTAGTAGTCGTCGTTGCTAGTAGTAGCTGGTAGAATCAGCTGCAATATTAGCAGTAGTAGTCGTTGATGTTGTAGTAGTAGTAGTGGTAGTAGTAGTAGTAGTAGTAGTAGTAGTAGTAGTAGTTGCTGTTGTTGTTGTTGTTGTAAAGTTTTAAACCTAAACCAAGTATAGTTTTCCAATCGAACTAATAAACCATGCGCTTCCTGGTCGTTGAAACCAACTGTGAAGTGTATATAACACCCCGCATTTCCAGTGCCTCACGGCCTTGTATTGCCAGTGGCATGTTATTATTATTAGTATGACTATGATGATTATGATGATGATGATGATGATTATTATTATTATTATTATTTATCATTATTATTATTATCATTATTATTATTATTATTATTATTATTATTATTATTATTATTATATTACTATTATTATTATTTTTATAACTGTTCGTAGTAGAAGCAGAAGATGCAGTAGTAGGAGTGTATTGTATATAGCAAATTCAAAATAAATTATTTGCATTGTGATATCACAAATTAGCATCACATTTACTAAACATTATTTGAGAAGCAAATATATATGCACTTCTGTTACTAATCCGTGATTAGTTATAGAGTATAAGATGTAGTAGTAGTAGTAGTAGTAGTAGTAGTAGTAGATGTAGTAGTAGTAGTAGAGGTAGTAGTAGTAGTAGTAGTAGTAGTAGTAGTAGTAGTAGTAGTAGTAGTAGTAGTAGTAGTAGTAGTAGTAGTAGTAGTAGTAGTAGTAGTAGTAGTAGTAGTAGTAGTAGTAGTAGTAGTAGTAGTAGTAGTACTGCTAGTACTAAAAGTAGTAGTAGTTGTCGTTTTCGTGTGTTGTTGTTGTTTTTGTTGTTGTCGTTGTTGTAGTTGTAGTAGACTGCAAAACTTGAACCAAGTATATTTTTGCAATCGATGTACCAAGCCATGCGGTTCGTGGTCGTACAATTGTGGGGTGTATATATTGTATATATATAACACCCCGCATTTCCAGTGCCCCCCAACCATGTATTGTCATTGGCATTATCGTGCACAACTGTTATTATTATTATTATTATTATTATTATCATTATTATTATTATTATTATTATTATTAGTAGTAGTAGTAGTAGTAGTAGTAGTAGTAGTAGTAGTAGTAGTAGTAGTAGTAGTAGTAGTAGTAGTAGTAGCAAAAGCAGTAGTAGGAGTGTTTTATATAGCACACTCAAAATAAATTATTTAAATTGTGATATCACAAAATGGCATCACATTTACTAAACAAAGTGTTTGAGAAGCAAATATGTATGCACATGTGTTAATAAGTAGTACCTACAGGGTATAGAGTATAAGTTGTAGTAGTAGTAGTAGTAGTTATGGTAGTTTATATGTTTATATATAACACCCCGCATTTCCAATGACCACAACCTTGTTTTTTTAGTGGCATTATCGTTCACAACTTTTCGTCTTCTTCTTCTGCTTCTTCTTCTTCTTCTTATTATTATTATTATTATTATTTGTAGAAGTAGCAGAAGTTGCAGTTGAATGAGTGTTTTATACAGCAAATTATAAATTAATAATTTTCATTGTGATATCACAAAATGGCATCATATTTATAATTAACATAGTTTTTGAGAAGCAAATATATGTGCACTTGTACCACTAAGCCGTGCTTAGTAGTAGTAATATAAATTAGTAATATATAGAGAAAAACAGGTTACTGCCTGGTCTTGTGTAATATATCAGGTGAGACTTAGAATAATATAACGGCGAGGCTTGCCGAGCCGTTATTTTATTCGTGCCGAACCTGATATATTACACAAGACCAGGCAGTAACCTGTTTTTCTAT
>CM051029.1:5174253-5199253 GCA_027627225.1 Congeria kusceri | reverse complement strand
AGAGTAACCACTACTGCGAACATGACGAAATGATGCAAGCATAAACGACGCCGTTGATGACGGTGCAGTTTCCGACTACATACCATCTGATTCAGGTAGGCCTACCTTGTAATCCGAAATCCCATAAGTACAATGTTTCAACGTCTATCAATTTTCAATTAACGTGTCTTCGATTATATATATAAATGCTGTCTGTTTGACACGTTTGCATAAATATTATATTTATATCAATCTGTTTGCCAATAAGAATGAATCTAAAAATTATATTTTTTCACATTGTGTTATTATCGCGTAATTAAAAAAAAAGATCTTGTATGTGATAATTTATTTCAAACCATAGATAACAGACAAATTGATGAAAGCTGTCACAGCGACGATTATCCGGATGATGATGAAGACGGCAAACAAACTGATGCAATAAATATCACAGGGGCACTGCCAAAGCAAATGGCAAATGGTAACATGTATTTCAATTAATTAAATTATAGTGTTAATTTGTATCTTGCGACATGAGCTATTACTAGTCAATGTATTTGTTTAATGTTTAATTACTTAGTATTTGTATTCGAAGTAGGTGAGATAAGTATTTTTTAAATAATCTATATAATGTTTATGTATGTCTGCGCGTCAGTCTTCTGCGTAAACGTGTTTACATTAACCTTCTTTTCATTTCTTCAATGGCGAAGACGTCCGTTTTAAGCATAAGCGTCAACGTCCGGGCAAAATAGATACATTAAAAAAATAAACACACGTATGCGTTTTATTAATGTTACTAAAAACAGGTGTTTTTCTTATAATACAGATACAGTTTTATTTAAATTAAAAGATTATTGGTTACATAAGCTAATAGAACATATTGTATTGCGTTTTTAAAGTTTATGTTCATACCTGACGCAGCGTCATATATATTCGCAAACACGCACGCACACACAAATACACACGCACACACACACGCACGTATGCACGCTCGCTCGCACGCAAGCGCGCGCGCCCGCACGCACACATGCACGCGTGCGCGTGCACACACAAATACACACATGTATCGTGTGCCCTTATCAAAAATGTATATTGAATGTTAATAGGAACAAAGTGTGATGAAATAAGTGGCGTTGCATTAGAAGATGATGGAGTTTCGGAAACCATATACACTACAGGCGAAGTGATTGCATCAGAAATGACGACAACCAATAGCTATTGTGAGTAACACTCAAAATGCACATATGATCAAAATGAAAATTTTGCTTCGATAACTTCTACTTCTGATTCCATGGCATTACCATATAACCAAAGTGTAATACTGTTCGAATATCTGATACTAGTAACATCATTGCTAAATTGTTGACTGTTTGCAAATAATGAAATATCTTCAAAGTTAAATGCATTCATTAATAAGTTGGCATATATATAACGACCCTTTCAATACTAAACACAGGTAACGCTTACAGCAGCAAGAATGATCGAGCGGTAAGGTCAGTGAATGAAGGAAAAAACGGAAGCGTTGTTCGAATATCTGAAAGGCTTATGCCAGCAAAGGACAAGGGTTAGTTTTCCAATGTAACATTTTTGCAAATATGTTCGTCTCAACATATTATTTTTTACAATAAAAAATTTATTGAATGCAATATACAAATTCAGCACTGACTTCTTTTACAAACAGTTTTTTACAAAGTCTGATATTATATTAATATTTGATAACTGGTTCATTTAATTTAAAATGGCTCTCATTAATAAACTTTTTCATTAAATTTATTTAAAAAGCTTACGTGTATGTCGACTAGTGTATAAATAAACACGTTCATTTGTTTCGACTTATTATCATATTTTCATTTCTAGGTGAGATTACACGTGCAGAAAGCAAGAGTAAACAATACTGCGAAGATCAAGAACATGATGACAGTATAGACAACGCCGTTGATGACGACGCAGACTCAGACTACATACCTTCTGATTCAGGTACATAGTACTTCGAGATCCGATATGGACAATGTTTAATCGTTTAGTAAGATTCAATTAGTAAGATTCAATTGACGTTTTATTTCTTCGATAATGTACATATAGGACGTCTATTTGGACGCATGTATCGCCAAGTGCATAAATACTATTATATTTGTATCAATATGTTTGCAAATAAGAATGCCTCAATTACTTAAATTTTCACCTTTTTAAACACGGTGTTCTGAATTGATTGCGTAACTGAACAAAAAATGTTTTGTGATAATTCACTTCAAACAATAGATGAAAGAACCTTTGATAAAAGCTGTCACAGCGACGATTATTCGGATGATGATAAAGACAAAAAACAAACTGATGAAATAAATATCACAAGGGCATTGCGAAAGCAAATGGCAAATGGTAACATTTATATCAATTAATTAAATTATAGTGTTGATTTGGGACGTTACCGTGTAATGCATTTGTTTAAAACTCGTATTTAATTACTGACTTTGTATGACTCACATTTAAATAAGAGGTCGCCTCATGCTTAATCGTGTATAAAAAAACCTAAAACACTCTGGCTAAAATTAGTGTTACTTTGTATTTTCCACATGGTACGTTACAATGTAATGTATTTGTTTGACATTTAGTTACTGATTTGAAGTAATTTTAATATTGTGCATAAAAAACTTAAAACGTGAGTTTTGCAAACTTGTATTTGCACTCTCTATATAAATGTGTACTCGTCAGTGTAATTGTCATTTTCAGTAAATGTTCCTGTGTATAATGAGAAAGCAGATGGAAAACGAGACTATAGAAAGAAAAATTGTTGCTTCTTTTGCAAGCGTATATTTATTTCCAAAATATCAACACACAATACTAATATCCACTACAACGAACCGGAAGTTAAGAAAGCACTAGTTAGTCCCAAAAGGTCAGTAGAACGAAAACGCAAGTTCTTGGAATTGGAAAACAAGGGGAATTTCCAGCACAATACTATGGTACGTGGTTCTCTTATTACCAAATAGCTGACTTCGCACTTTTTATATAAATATACCTACACAAAATGGATGTTGAATTCTGTAGGATAATTGTTAAAAAAGTATGATAACAGTTTAAACAGTTTGTATGTAGAATTGAAACCAGTTTATAGAATGTACGTTTTATATAAATAACATGTGCGTATCATTTGGAAAAGGGATTTATGTCACATAAACGTGCTTTTGGTTACAGGTTATCGAGCATGGAGCTGGGGAGCTGATCGTATCCCGTCGTCCAGGAAATAAAACAAATGTCACGTACACGGCTGATCGATATTTGCCCTGTCAGTATTGCATAGGCTTCTTCTTGGATAGCTCCCTTTGGCTTCACATGAAGACTTGTGTATTAAAACTAAACGAACAAAAACCCTCTGCAAACTTCATCCGAGATTCAGGTGTCCTTCTTTTGCCATTCGTTCAACAAATTTGCGAAGAGGAATCTTCAATTGAGGACTTACTCAATGGCATGAAAGAGACATCCGCAAATCCGGGAATTCCCGCATTATGCAAACACGATTTGCTGATTCGTGAATTTGGTAAATCCATGTTATGTCGCCTTCGGGGAGACACCAAGCAAAGGGTAAAATATATAGACAATGTAAGAACAAAAGTAAGGACTGTCGGAGACTTTTGAAAGAATTGCATATCCAGGGCAACAATTATTTGCCACTGGTACAATTTATCACTGGCCATAAATTTAACCAAGTGGTGAACGCGACCATCACCATTTCACAAAACAGCGACTCTCCACAAATAGCCTTGGTGTTAGGGCATTACATAAAACATCCTGCATTATTAAAGATAAGTTTGTGCATACAAAATGGCCAAAAAGAAGAAGCAAATGATGCGCGAGAGTTTCAAGAGCTGTACCAAGCTCATTGGAATAAAGGAATATCATCCGTGGCAAAGCGACGTCAAAAGCTGCGGCATATCAATCAGCCTACAAGAATGCCTTTGTCGGAAGACTTAAAGTCCCTAAAAGAATGGCTATGTCAGGAAATGAAAACAGGTCTGACAAATGATCACCCTGACCGAAAGGCATGGGAAAGGACAGCGCAAATCACGCTTGTCCGCATAGCATTATTCAAAAAACGGCGGACTGCTGAGGTCGCAGAATTGAAAGTTTCCGACTTCTTGCAAGTACACCAACATAATGAAGTTGACACAGAGATATACAACGCCCTTAATATATCTGAACGCATTCTTTCAAATAGGAAGGAACTTTGTGCTTTTAAGTTGTCGCCGTGTGCCTATGTGTCCGTCTGATTTTTTAATAATCATTTGAGTTATTCTGGGCTATTAATTGCCAAGTAATATGATTGCAAATATATTATATAATATCGCACGATATTTAATTATATGCAAACTATTTTATACTTATATATTATCTTAACAATAATATTTTCGAAAACAAGTTAGTAGTTTTATGTATTTGGTGTTTGTATTACTAAACATGATACAACAATACCAATGTTGTACTCCAGAATGAAAGTGGTGGAAGTTCGTGAAATATCAACCAGAGGTTTCCGCAAAGTATACATTATTTTGACCCCAGATATGATTCAGACCCTTGACTACCTTTTGCGGAGAAGACACGGCGCTAGCCCTTTCAATTTTTGCAGGTATTTACTATAGATCATGGTTTCGTGATGAGTATGTTAAAGGTTTCTTTATCCTTATTTGATACAAAAAATGGCTGCTTATAAAAGAGGTTGATTTGGAATGTGTCTCAGTGTGACATAATGCAATAATTTTAAATCGTAATTGTTCACTGTCACATACGCGCACTTGTCAGTCATGGTTATAAAACGTGAAATCAGGTGCAAGTTTGTCGAAAAACAATAACAAATGCATTTATTAAATCCAAGTTAACTCTATTTAATAATTGTGGCAATAATCGCGTGTAGGTACCTCGTTATCTGATTAATAGTTTATGAACATAACAATAGTTCTTTTTATTGTATCTTGTCAGTCTAACAAAGATTTTCTTCGTCATTAACATATTATTGCGTGTTTCCGAAACAGTGATAAGACACCATTAGACGGATGCGAAGCGATGAGAATAGTAACAAGTCTGTGTCCTGGTCTGAAAGAACCAAACCGTATTCGGTCACGTACGTTACGTAAATACATAGCAACAACATCACAGGTACACTTTTTGAAATGTTAACAATATTTCATATTTTCAATTGCTAATCTTAGAATTCAGTTATAGTTGAATTTCCTTTTAAAATCATAATAATGCAGCGCAATAAATATACGATAGTTAGTCAATAGTATCAGTGTTACTAGTATTAAGCTAAAATGTTGTTGTTGTTTTTGAAGTCATACAATTGTATAATTTAGATTCTGCACGTGCAATTATGTTTTTAACTACGTTTGTTTATGAATATATATACCAATTTAGTGAATTAATTTTGATGGGTGACAGAATGCTGTAATATTTATTCAATTAGAATAGCAGCAAATAAATAACCGCGTTTTAAAAACAGATCCTCGATATGACAGAGTCGGAGCTGAAAATGGTCGCCTAGACTTCAAAGTTCTTTGCTAGAAAAAACAAAGGTGGCAAGGGTATTGATTGCCATGGAGAATGGGCACTTAAATAAATTCCAAGGCAAAATACTAGATGCCATTTCAATTGAAGGTACGTGACGATTATTGTGTATAATAACGTAATTTCTACAAGGTTTACATATTATTTATATGCCTAAATTTTAACTATTAAAATTGAAGAAAATAGTACATTAAAAACATTTTAACAATTGAAAAATTCGGCACATCGCAGTCTTAATAGATACACTGTCTTAATAGATATTCGCATAAATTATTTTTTTTTTCTTTCACATAAACATACCCGAGCCAGTTGAGTACGACGATGCTTGGTCAGTTCAACAAATGGTGAACGATAATTCAGGTAAGCATTAAATATTGATTTTTAGCTATTTCAACTTAGCATCTGATATTTGAGACAAACATTTAACACCTTGTTAGTCCTTTGTTGATATGCGATTTGAAAGTCTGAAATGTTATTATGCGTAAAATTAACGGAATAAGTTATTTTATCCGTACTTAATGTTTGCAGGTGATGAAGAAGTAGCCGATATACAATGTGCCGTCCCAGAACCTCTTACAGGTGTGTTAAATTCAGATTATGTGTTGATGATTATTCACTGTTCAACTACAATTAATAAATGAGAGAAATCGAGATTTTTATTCATGATCTGGCATTAGGATTTGAAGCAGGTAACATTTGTTACAACATTGTTGCGCATTATTTTAATTTTAAATGTAAACGTGGCAGTGAATTAATTTCGGATACAATACAGATATAATAATAGTACATTATTTACGTTTTCACCTCTGGTACAGTGGCTTAAGAAATTATATAGAGTCACGATTTAAATCTACAGGATTCATTGAAACATTAATAAAACTATTTTAACATATAAAATAATATAAATTTAACCTTAGGCTAGCTGTTTCAGTTCGGAATAAAAATGAAATTATCTTATCTGCATGTTACTTACAGTTCAAATACAAAGAGTATACACACATGTGACAATAAGTAAATGGTTTAAAAGAAGAAACGTATTTTAATTGTTGTTTTTGTTGCTTAATTTTAATGTAACTTTTATGTTGCAGAGACAAATGTTAGCCTGATTGAACATGACACTAAAAGCAAGGTGGTTGACAGTGAGGAACACGGAACAAAACTAAAATCAGGTAGACAAAATTAATTAACAAAGTTAAATATTTAAACGAAAGTAAAATGCCTATTTTTTTCTATTATATATGTATATTTGTATATTTATAGTATAATATGAAGAATTTATATAATCATAATATTTTTTAATCGGGAAATATAAAGTAATTGCTTAAAAAGAACATTGTGAAATGTATGTGTTTTTGTTTATTTAATTTATTTAGTATCAACCGTATTTATCCAAGAGAACAATGTGTGTTATGTCACTTAAAGTGACCAAGAGTACATGCAATTATATAATGGATCAAAAAACAGGCTTTAAACATATTTATCAAATCCTTTCCATTTGTAGATATTAAACCCAGTTAATTTGTGTTGACATATTTATTTTTTACGGCGGCTTAATATATTCATGCAGACAATTACGTGTATATGTAATGTTTGTTTCAGGTCCCAATAATATACCTAAAATAAAGAGAATGCGGTGGACAGATGAAGAGAACAGATTGTTCAGAGAAACTTTACAAGAAAACATTCGTAATAAAACAATGCCCACCGGGACAGTTGTAAGCGAATTGTCTAAGAAGTTACCTGAGCGTACTGAAGCTCAGATCCGCTCCAAAATGCATACTATAATTACAGAAAAACTAAAAAAATACTAGTTTACAAATCAAGAAACACTGTGCAATGCATATTCTAAGACAACATCCGTACCTGGTCATAAATACTATATAAGCATTCGTTTAATCTTGTTCACTGTAGTATATGTAAAATAGTTCAAACGTCAATACATGCAACATGTAGTAAATGCATTCGTCACGGACTTAAAGTACTCACAGCACACGTCATTGTGTGTGTAATGTTCGTTTTTTGATGGTTTAATTTCGTTGATTTAATTGTAATGCACCGTATTATTAATATGATAAATGTTAAAAGGAACTAAGCATTTATGTGTGTACGAATGTATGATTGACGTCTGTATTATCAATATTTAAGGAATTTTTTAGTCTTAAAGATCTATTTATAGTTTAATAAAGAATCAAAGCCATAGTGTGTCAAAAATATATGAATTTATTAACGTTTTGATTGTTGATACGAGATATATACACTAATTACGTATAAGTCTAGAGATTTAGACTGTCTTTAACTTTATAATGAAACCGATATTGTCTTTTTTCCCTAATCGTCTACTTATGAATGTGGAATATATATTATACTAACAAAAGTAAGCCAAAAACAGCTGATCATTGTATTGAATAATGGTTAATATATTATATACATTATTATCTTTTAGTTATGCACCACACATGGTTATGTTGTCACTTTGAAAGATTGTACGTTAATCCATATGTAGCACAAAACTACATGTTATGTTTTGTGAAATACAGGTAGTAGACATTGTTGAGTATTTAATATCGATACAGTGCACCAAAATAGCCGGATTTATTTTTTATTGACTCTTTTATTTATTAAATTAACGAGTATGCGTGCATAAAATAGTTACCTCATTTTGATGGTAGATATTGTTTCTTGTGATTGTTTCAATTTAAAAATGTTTGAATTTACAATTAAAAATTATGTGCCTTATTCAAGAAAAACATGCGTATGTTGAATGCATTCGAAATCATAATTACATTCGCAACTAAGTGACTATTGATTTTAGTTATGTGTGTTGTTTTAAGAGCAATTCAATTTGATTTTCGAAACTGTGCAATAATTATTATGAGCGTTATGAATTTATTGAAAATATTTTTTCAAACTTGTTATCCTTGGACGTTGACTCTGGAAATTTTAATAGCTAATGCGTTCAACAAATACAATGTGTGTTTTTCTGTAGGTTGTTGATTATTTTAAAGTATTGTTTAAAAAATTCATGAACATTAAATTTTGGAATAGTATTACAACACAGACCAAGCATGCGATATATTAACTTTGTCAATAAGGGTTTGAAAACTATGAAAAACATTGGTTTTGTAACAAATAAATAATTTAAAAGTCGATGTCTTTTCTTTTATTTGCAAGGTATAACTCGGACCCATTAACCTGACAATGACTTTTTATGCATGCATATATTACCAAATCGTTACTTAATAAGAAATGCATTACTTTTCGAACTGCAATCGAGCTGAATTGATGAAAGAGTAGCTCATTGAAAATACAGTTACTCTTCCATTAAACTTGTGAAACACGTGCACCATCAAATATAAGAATAATAAATATCCAGTGACATCACCAGGAGAGAAACCCTTATTAACATCCGCTGATCTTTATTTAAGACTAGTGACTAATTGTTTATACAATACAGGACAATACGCACAATACAACACAAAACACAACAATACACACATTTGTAAATAAAATTTAACCTCATGGCATTGCGATTAAATTTAAATAGTAATAAAAGGGAATTGAATTACAATTTAATTACTGGATGGTTTAATGTTCACCAGAGCAACAGAACTGCACCTTTCTGTGGCACGATGAAATGAAGTTAATAAAGTGTCAGCTAAATCCCTGTTTTTTCATAAAATTTCAAGACCTAGCATCATAGAGTACATATTACAAATCATAGCCGTGCATTACGGGAACATTCGTAATTTGTGGTGTAAAAGGCCAGATTCCATAGGTTGGTTGTATGTGCTAAACTTTTGTAATTGAAATTATTGAAATCAATAGTTTAATATTCAATGAAAATAAGCATTAAAATAAGTGCAAATAGAATGAAGTTATACAAAACGTGAATAAAATGTTAAATTAAATGTTTAATGTTCATGTGTCGAATACAGTAAGCAGTAAAACTATTATAACGCGCTGTGCGCCAATGTTTTAAAGCTGTTACTATCCAAATGGAATTGATATAAAGTATATATTTAAAGCTGTTTAACAAACTAGAATATATTACAAATGTTATTATTTAAGGTTAACAAATTATCCATTAAATACTAGCAGGCAGGTGTTTCTGAGTATAGACAAATGATACCCCTTTAATAGGTAAGACTTTATCATTTTATAAATTACATTTTAGCATCAAATTTTGCCAATTAATTCTTTGGCAACCTATTTGAACCATCATCATAAAATGATTGGTGAGAAATTCCATTAACTAATAACCATTTTAAGGAAACCGTATAACTAGAAACCAAACTAAAGTATAAAAAACAACATTGTGAAATTTTAGTTCCTGAAATAAAAAGCCTTGCGTTAATACTTCAAAACCGAGTATAAATATAGGAAACAAGTCGAGCGTGTAACGTGTGCTAATATACATGTACATGTAGTTCATGTGTGTCAGGTTAAAGTGTCCTATTTATATACTTTGATAAAAGTTCTTCTTTACTTCTGTCAATTGCCGATATTTATTCTATTAAATGCATACTGTAAGGATATGTGTTATTGGATAACTCCCACACGCACAGGTCCTGAAAGCCCATTCTCGGCAACCCATTGCTGACTGATTACGTATACTACATTATTATAGAGTGCAACGGCATTTCACAGGTGGGTATTCGACGATGAGCCACACACAACAACTAAAACTTCCAGCAGTAATAAGACTTCTTACCCGGTTACCAATTATTCATCCTCATCATCATGATCGTCATTGTTATTATTATTATTAGTATTATTATTATTATTATTATTATCATTATTATTAAAAAAATAATAATAATAATAATAAATATACTACTACTATTTCTACTTCTACTACTATTACTACTACTACTACTACTACTACTTCTACTACTACAACTAATAATAATAATAATAATAACAATAATGATAATAATAATAATTATTATTAGTATTATCAATATTATTATTTATTAAAATAATAAAACAATTGATAATAATAATAATAATAATAATAATAATAATAATAATAATAATAATAATAATAATAATAGTTACAGATAATACTAATAATAATTGTAATTATAATTATTATTATAATTATTATTATAACTATTATTATTATTATTATTATTATTATTATCATTATTATTATTATTATTATTATTTGTATTATTATTATTATTAACAATATTAAATCAGTATTAATATTCTTGTTATTAGTAGTAGTATCAGGAGTAGTACTAGTTTTATTAAATAATACGTTCATAAAATATTGAAAATACAGTATTCGAAATATATGATACAAACAACAACGTACTAAAAATGTTATTATTATTATTATTATTATTATAAGTTTGAGTATTATAACTAATGAACCTTATGATAATAGTTAAAATCGAATTATTATTATTATTATATATATATCTTTATTACCTCCATTTTCTGAAGATTTACATTAAAAAACAGCAGCAAACAGCAAATACAAATACATATGCACAGGGGAAATAAATAAATATGGCATATAAAAGATAAATAATTAAATAAGGCATAATAAAGAAAATAGTTAATCCCAGAGTGTGATCCTTACTACATACATTTTAATTATTCATAATAATATTATTATCAATGAACGAATGACGATTATTAAATATTAACTAAACACATAGTACATTATACTAATCTGATCCTTTCTCTTTTTTACTCAATGTGCGGGGCGTTATATATCATATATACACACTCCCCACAACAAGGTTTTATATCGTCACCACATAACTAGGTCTAATACAGACACCCCACTATATGGGGAATGTCTGTATATATTCTAGACCTGTGCGTGTGGGAGTTATACAATAACACATATCCTTACAGAATGCATTTAATTGAATAAATGTCGGCAATTGACAGAAGTAAAGAAGAACATTTTATCAAAGTATATAACTCGGACACTTTAACCTGACACACATGAACTACATGTACATGTATATTAGCACACGTTACACGCTCGACTTGTTTCCTATATTTATACTCGGTTTTGAAGTATTAACGCAAGGCTTTTTATTTCAGGAACTAAAATTTCACAATGTTGTTTTTTATACTTTAGTTTGGTTTCTAGTTATACGGTTTCCTTAAAATGGTTATTAGTTAATGGAATTTCTCACCCATCATTTTATGGTGATGATTTAAATAGGTTGCCAAAGAATTAATTGGCAAAATTTGATGCTAAAATGTAATTTATAAAATGATAAAGTCTTACCTATTAAAGGGGCATCATTTGAGTATACTCAGAAACACCTGCCTGCTAGTATTTAATGGATAATTTGTTAACCTTAAATAATTACATTTGTAATATATTCTAGTATGTTAAACAGCTTTAAATATATACTATATGTCAATTCCATTTGGATAGAAACAGCTTTAAAACATTGGCGCACAGCGCGTTATTATAGTTTTTCTTCTTTCTGTAGTCGACACATGAACATTAAACATTTAATTTAACATTTTATTCACGTTTTGTATAACTTCATTCTATTTGCACTTATTTTAGTGCATATTTTCATTGAATATTAAACTATTGATTTCAATAATTTCAATTACAAAAGTTTAGCATATACAACCAAGCTATGTAATCTGGCCTTTTACACCACATATTACGGATTTTCCTGTAATGCACGGCTATGATTTGTAATATGTACTCTATGATGCTAGGTCTTGAAATTTTGTGAACAAACAGGGATTTAGCTGACACTTTATTAACTTCATTTCATCGTGCCACAGAAAGGTGCAGTTCTGTTGCTCTGGTGAACATTAAACCATCCAGTAATTAAATTGTAATTCAATTCCCTTTTATTACTATTTAAATTTAATCGCAATGCTATGAGTTTAAATTTTATTTACAAGTGTGTGTATTGTTATGTTTTGTGTTGTATTGTGCGTATTTGTCCTGTATTGTATAAACAATTAGTCACTAGCTTTAAATAAAGATCAGCGGATGCTAATAAGGGTTTCTCTCCTGGTGATGTCACTGGATATTTATTATTCTTATATTTGATGGTGCACGTGTATCACAAGTTTAATTGAAGAGTAACTGTATTTTCAATGAGCGACTCTTTCATCAATTCAGCTCGATTGCAGTACGAAAAGTAGTGCATTTCTTATTAAGTAACGATTTGGTAATATATGCATGCATAAAAGTCATTGTTAGGTTAATGGGTCCGAGCTATACCTTGCAAATAAAAGAAAAGACATCGACTTTTAAATTATTTATTTGTTACAAAACCAATGTTTTTCATAGTTTTCAATCCATTATTGACAAAGTTAATATATCGCATGCTTGGTCTGTGTTGTAATTCTATTTCAAAATTTAATGTTCATGAATGTTTTAAACAATATTTTAAAATAATCAACAACCTACAGAAAAACAGACATTGTATTTGTTGAACGCATTTGCTATTAAAATTTCCAGTGTCAATGTCCAAGGGTAACAAGTTTGAAAAAATATTTTTTTCAATAAATTCATAACGCGCATAATAATTATGCACAGTTTCGAAAATCAATTTGAAATGCTCTTAAAACAACACAAATAACTAAAATCAATAGTCACTTAGTTGTGAATGTAAGTATGATTTCGAATGCATTCAACATACACATGTTTTTCTTGAATAAGGCACATAATTTTTAATTGTACATTCAAACATTTTAACATGAAACAATCACAAGAAACAATATCTACTCTCACAATGAGGTAACTATTTTATGCACGCATACAAGATTAGATTTTTAGATGCCAGAAACAAATATTGCTGCGTTAAAAGGGAAGCAAAACGCGAATATTACAATAAAGAAAAACATACATTAGCAAAGTTAAGCAAAAACAATCCAAAACATTTTTGGCGATATATAAATAAATATAAAAATAAAAATATTTCAAACAGTAATGATATCAACATGGATCAATTTTTAAACCATTTTAGACAATCATCGAATACTGCACATAGCAGTACATTTAATGCTAATGACACTAATGACTTGAATTCGTCGCCTTCCGTTGAAACGCTTGATTGTGCTTTTACTGAAGACGAAATAAGAAACACGATTTCTAACATGAAGCGTAATAAAAGCTGTGACTTGTTCAACAATGTAGCCGATTTCTTTATTGATTCGAAATATTTTATCGTACCATATTTAACTATAATATTTAATTACATTTTTGATCGTGGTATTTATCCAGATTCTTGGTGTAAAGGTGCTATAATACCAATATTTAAAAAGGCGATAAGAAGGATCCTTCCAATTATAGAGGAATCACTCTTGTTAACGTAATTTCAAAAATATATTCATTATGTTTACGAAACAGAATTAACAACTGGTGTGAGGAAGAAAATGTACTTAATCCACTTCAATTCGGTTTTAGAGACAAACGAAGTACAACCGATTGTATTTTTATCTTACACAGCATTATACAAAATGTACTATTGCAGAAACACAAGTTATATTGTGTTTTCATTGATTATGAAAAGGCATTTGATACAGTTATCCACGAAGCTTTATGGATAAAATTGATTGAATCTGGTCTTAGTTGCAAAATGATAACAATGATAAAAAGTATATATGCAAATGTTAAATCATGTATAAAAAACACTCAGGATTCGTCATATTCCGACTTCTTTAATGTCTCTCTTGGTGTTAAACAAGGGGAACCCCTGTCACCTCTACTTTTTATATTGTTTATAAATGATATTATAGATTGTATTAATGTTCAAAATTTTACAAATGATGATTTGCATTTGCTTTCTGTTTTTATGCTATTATTTGCGGATGATATTGTTTTATATACTACTAACCCAGTAAGTCTTCAGAACCAACTTAACGAAATATACCTTTACTCTTCTAAATGGGGTCTTAAAATAAACGTTAATAAAACGAAAATATGCATATTTGAAAAACGAAAAAGCAGGTGCAACTATTCATGGTCAGTAAATAATGAACGTATTGTAATTGTTGATAGTTTTGTGTATTTGGGTGTAAAATTTCACTACACTGGAAATATGTTCAACACTGTAAAAATATTAAATGAACAAGCACTAAGAGCATATCATCATCTTGTATCTATTTTTAGCCGTGTCAAATTAGATATCAAAACCAAACTAGCTCTATTTGATTCTTTAGTAACACCAATTATACTATATGGTTCTGAAGTATGGGGCATTTATGACAACCCTGATATTGATAAATTAAATTACAAATTCTGCAAAAATATTCTTTTTGTAAAACAATCTACTTCTAACTATGCTGTACTCGGTGAATTGGGTAGATTCCCTTTAGCCGTTATATGCAAACTTAGGGCATTACGTTATTGGATGAAAATTGTAAATAACAATAACTCATTATTATACAAAGTGTTCATGGATCAGATCAATATATTAACTAATTTCAATTGTACGAACAACAAACTATGGTGCAAATCTTTGAAATCAACTTTAGACAACCTAGGCTTTGGCTTTATGCTTAATACAACAGATATCACAGGTGACATTGCATACATGGTAACTCAAAGACTAAAAGATCAATTTGTACAAGAGTGGAATGATAAATTAGCATCACAGCCCAAAATGGAATTCTACTTAAAATTTAAAAAAAGCTTCGAATATGAAAAATACCTTGATTGCATTCCCATTGAAAAGGCCAGAATTCATATGAGCAAATTTCGATTAAGTTCTCATTGTCTTGAAATAGAAGTTGGCAGATATAATAGATTAACCCGACAAGAACGCAAGTGTAAACTTTGTAACCAAAATGAATGTGAATCAGAATATCACTTTTTACTGTGTTGTCCATTATATAACGAATTGCGTACAAAATATAATATCAGGCCATCCTGGCCTAACATAAATAAATTCATTTCAATGAATGTTATAAAACTCAAAAACATGTCAAAATTTTTGGTAGAAGCTTTCAAACTTAGATGTGAGAATATAATCGTTTAGCTGCTTCATAATTGCTTGATTACTAACAAAAACGTACTATATTGTAATATGTACTGTTACTGTTTGTTTATATGCAAATGTTTCTTGAATCTCATATGTATTCATCTTTAAATACGTTATATTGTATGATTCCCTGTCTCGGCCATATTTTTTTGCATTTGTGTATATGTATTTGGCCAAAGGCAGTTTGCCGGATTGCCAATAAACTTTTGATTTGATTTGATTTGTTAATTTAATAAATAAAAGAGTCAATAAAAAATAAATCCGGCTATTTTGGTGCACTATATCGATATTAAATGCTCAACAATGTCTACTACCTGTATTTCACAAAACATAACATGTAGTTTTGTGCTACATATGGATTAACGTACAATCTTTCAAAGCGACAATATAACCATGTGTGGTGCATAACTAAAAAATAATAATGTATATAATATATCAACCATTATGCAATACAATGATCAGCTATTTTTGGCTTACTTTAGTTAGTATAATATATATTCCACATTCATAAGTAGACGATTAGGGAAAAGACAATATCGGTTTCATTATAAAGTTAAAGACAGTCTAAAAACTCTAGACTTATACGTAATTAATGTATATATCTCGTATCAACAATCAAAACGTGAATAAATTCATATATTTTTGACACACTATGGCTTTGATTATTTATTAAACTGTAAATAGATCTTTAAGACTAAAAAATCCATTAGATATTGATAATACAGACATCAATCATACATTCGTACACACATAAATGCATACCTTATATGTTTAGTTCCTTTTA
Organism: Congeria kusceri; assembly: GCA_027627225.1. Taxonomy (NCBI): domain Eukaryota; kingdom Metazoa; phylum Mollusca; class Bivalvia; order Myida; family Dreissenidae; genus Congeria; species Congeria kusceri. Next base: position 5,182,948 of record CM051029.1, on the reverse strand, counting down.
ACATTTATCATAGTAATAATATGGTGCATTACAATTAAATCAACGAAATTAAACCATCAAAAAACGAACATTACACACACAATGCGTGTGCTGTAAGTAATTTATGACCGAAACGAATGCATTTACTACATGTTGCATGTATTGACGTTTGAACTATTTTACATAAACTGCAGTGAACAAGATTAAACGAATGCTTATACAGTATTTATGACCAGGTACGGATGTTGTCTTAGAATATGCATTGCACAGTGTTTCTTGATTTGTAAACTAGTATTTTTTTAGTTTTTCTGTAATAATAGTATGCATTTTGGAGCGGATCTGAGCTTCAGTACGCTCAGGTAGCTTCTGAGACAATTCGCTTACAACTGTCCCGGTGGGCATTGTTTTATTACGAATGTTTTCTTGGAAAGTTTCTCTGAACAATCTGTTCTCTTCATTTGTCCACCGCATTCTCTTTATTTTAGGTATATTATTGGGACCTGAAACAAACATTACATATACATGTAATTGTCTGCATGAATATATAAAGCCGCCGTAAAAAAAAAATTGTCAACACAAATTAACTGGGTTTAATATCTACCAATGGAAAGGATTTGATAAATATGTTTAAAGCCTGTTTTTTTATCCAGTATATAATTGCATGTACTCTTGGTCACTTTAAGTGACATAACGCACATTGTTCTCTTGGATAAATACGGTTGATACTAAATAAATTAAATTTAGATAACACATTCATTTCACAATGTTCTTTTTAAGCAATTACATTATATTTCCCGATTAAAAAATATTATGATTACATAAATTCTACATATTATACTATAAATATACAAATATACATATATAATAGAAAAAATAGGCATTTTACTTTCGTTTAAATATTTAACTTTGTTAATTAATTTTGTCTACCTGATTTTAGTTTTGTTCCGTGTTCCTCACTGTCAACCACCTTGCTTTTAGTGTCATGTTCAATCAGGCTAACATTTGTCTCTGCAACATAAAAGTTACATTAAAATTAAGCAACAAAAACAACAATTAAAATACGTTTCTTCTTTTAAACCATTTATTTATTGTCACATGTGTGTATACTCTTTGTATTTGAACTGTAAGTAACATGCAGATAAGATAATTTCATTTTTATTCCGAACTGAAACAGCTAGCCTAAGGTTAAATTTATATTATTTTATATGTTAAAATAGTTTTTTTAATGTTTCAATGAATCCTGTAGATTTAAATCGTGACTCTATATAATTTCTTAAGCCACTGTACCACAGGTGAAAACGTAAATAATGTACTATTATTATATCTGTATTGTATCCGAAATTAATTCACTGCCATGTTTACATTTAAAATTAAAATAATGCGCAACAATGTTGTAACAAGTGTTACCTGCTTCAAATCCTAATGCCAGATCATGAATAAAAATCTCGATTTCTCTCATTTATTAATTGTAGTTGAACAGTGAATATTCATCAACACATAATCTGAATTTAACACACCTGTAAGAGGTTCTGGGATGGCACATTGTATATCGGCTACTTCTTCATCACCTGCAAACATTAAGTACGGATAAAATAACTTATTCCGTTAATTTTACGCATAATAACATTTCAGACTTTCAAATCGCATATCAACAACGGACTATCAATGTGTTAAATGTTTGTCTCAAATATCAGATGCTAAGTTGAAATAGCTAAAAATCAATATTTAAGCTTACCTGAATTATCGTTCACCATTTGTTGAACTGACCAAGCATCGTCGTACTCAACTGGCTCGGGTATGTTTATGTGAAAGAAAAAAAATAATTTTTGCGAATATCTATTAAGACAGTGTATCTATTAAGACTGCGATGTGCCGAATTTTTCAATTGTTAAAATGTTTTTAATGTACTATTTTCTTCAATTTTAAGAGTTAAAATTTAGGCATATAAATAATATGTAAACCTTGTAGAAATTACGTTATTATACACAATAATCGTCACGTACCTTCAATAGAAATGGCAATTAGTCTTTTGCCTTGGAATTTATTTAAGTGCCCATTCTCCATGGCAATCAATACCCTTGCCACCTTTGTTTTTTCTAACATAGAACTTTGAAGTCTAGGCGACCATTTTCAGCTCCGACTCGGTCATATCGAGGATCTGTTTTTAAAACGCGGTTATTTATTTGCTGCTATTCTAATTGAATAAATATTACAGCATTCTGTCACCCATCAAAATTAATTCACTAAATTGGTATATATATTCATAAACAAACGTAGTTAAAAACATAATTGCACGTGCAGAATCTAAATTATACAATTGTATGACTTCAAAAACAACAACAACATTTTAGCTTAATACTAGTAACACTGATACTATTGACTAACTATCGTATATTTATTGCGCTGCATTATTATGATTTTAAAAGGAAATTCAACTATAACTGAATTCTAAGATTAGCAATTGAAAATATGAAATATTGTTAACATTTCAAAAAGTGTACCTGTGATGTTGTTGCTATGTATTTACGTAACGTACGTGACCGAATACGGTTTGGTTCTTTCAGACCAGGACACAGACTTGTTACTATTCTCATCGCTTCGCATCCGTCTAATGGTGTCTTATCACTGTTTCTGAAACACGCAATAATATGTTAATGACGAAGAAAATCTTTGTTAGACTGACAAGATACAATAAAAAGAACTATTGTTATGTTCATAAACTATTAACCAGATAACGAGGTACCTACACGCGATTATTGCCACAATTATTAAATAGAGTTAATTTGGATTTAATAAATGCATTTGTTATTGTTTTTCGACAAACTTGCACCTGATTTCACGTTTTATGACCATGACTGACAAGTGCGCGTATGTGATAGTGAACAATTACGATTTAAAATTATTGCAATTATGTCACACTGAGACAGATTCCAAATCTACCTCTTTTATAAGCAGCCATTTTTTGTATCAAATAAAGATAAAGAGACCTTTAACATACTCATCACGAAACCATGATCTATAGTAAATACCTGCAAAAAATGAAAGGGCCCGCAAAAGGTAGTCAAGAATCATATCTGAGGTCAAAATAATGTATACTTTGCGGAAACCTCTAGTTGAATTTCCACGAACTTCCACCACTTTCATTCTGGAGAACAACATTGGTATTGTTGTATCATGTTTAGTAATACAAACACCAAATACATACAAATACTAACTTGTTTTCGATTTTTATGCTACTTGTTAAGAAAATATTATTGTTAAGATAATATATAAGTATAAAATAGTTTGCATATAATTAAATATCGTGCGATATTATATAATATATTTGCAATCAAATTACTTCTCAATTAATAGCCCCGAATAACTAAAATGATTATTAAAAAATCAGACGGACACATAGGCACACGGCGACAACTTAAAAGCACAAAGTTCCTACCTATTTGAATGAATGCGTTCAGATATATTAAGGGCGTTGTATATCTCTGTATCAACTTCATCATGTTGGTGTACTTGCAAGAAGTCGGACACTTTCAATTCTGCGACCTCAGCAGTCCGCCGTTTGTTGAATAATGCTATGCGGACAAGCGTGATTTGCGCTGTCCTTTCCCATGCCTTTCGGTCAGGGTGATCATTTGTCAGACCTGTTTTCATTTCCTGACATAGCCATTCTTTTAGGGACTTTAAGTCTTCCGACAAAGGCATTCTTGTAGGCTGATTGATATGCCGCAGCTTTTGACGTCGCTTTGCCACGGATGATATTCTGTTATTCCAATGAGCTTGGTACAGCTCTTGAAACTCTCGCGCATCATTTGCTTCATCTTTTTGGCCATTTTGTATGCACAAACTTATCTTTAATAATGCAGGATGTTTTATGTAATGCCCTAACACCAAGGCTATTTGTGGAGAGTCGCTGTTTTTGTGAAATGGTGATGGTCGCGTTCACAACTTGGATAAATTTCTGGCCAGTGATAAATTGTACCAGTGGCAAAGAATTGTTGCCCTGGATATGCAATTCTTTCAAAAGTCTCCGACAGTCCTTACTTTTGTTCTTACATTGTCTATATCTTTTACCCTTTGTTTGGTGTCTCCCCCAAGGCGACATAACATGGATTTACCAAATTCACGAATCAGCAAATCGTGTTTGCATAATGCGGGAATTCCCGGATTTGCGGATGTCTCTTTCATGCCATTGAGTAAGTCCTCAATCGCAGATTCTTCTTCGCAAATTTGTGGAACGAATGGCAAAAGAAGGACACGTGAATCTCGGATGAAGTTTGCAGAGGGTTGTTGTTCGTTTAGTTTTAATACACAAGTCTTCATGTGAAGCCAAAGGGAGCTATCCAAGAAGAAGCCTATGCAATACTGACAGGGCAAATATCGATCAGCCGTGTACGTGACATTTGTTTTATTTCCTGGACGACGGGATACGATCAGCTCCCCAGCTCCATGCTCGATAACCTGTAACCAAAAGCACGTTTATGTGACATAAATCCCTTTTCCAAATGATACGCACAGGTTATTTATATAAAACGTACATTCTATAAAATGGTTTAAATTCTACATACAAACTGTTTAAACTGTTATCATACTTTTTTAACAATTATCCTACATAATTCAACATCCATTTGGTGTAGATATATTTATATAAAAAGTGCGAAGTCAGCTATTTGGTAATAAGAGAACCACGTACCATAGCATTGTGCTGGAAATTCCCCTTGTTTTCCAATTCCAAGAACTTGCGTTTTCGTTCTACTGACCTTTTGGGACTAACTAGTGCTTTCTTAACTTCCGGTTCGTTGTAGTGGATATTAGTATAGTGTGTTGATATTTTGGAAGTAAATATACGCTTGCAGAAGAAGCAACAATTTTTCTTTCTATAGTCTCGTTTTCCATCTGCTTTCTCATTATACACAGGAACATTTACTGAAAATGACAATTACACTGACGAGTACACATTTATATAGAGAGTGCAAATACAAGTTTGCAAAATTCACGTTTTAAGTTTTTTATGCACAATATTACAATTACTTCAAAATGTCAAACAAATACATTACATTGTAACGTACCATGTGGAAAATACAAAGTAACACTAATTTTAGCCAGAGTGTTTTAGGTTTTGTTATACACGATTAAGCATGAGGCGACCTCTTATTTAAATGTGAGTCATACACAGTCAGTAATTAAATACGAGAATTAAACAAATGCATTACACGGTAACGTCCCAAATCAACACTATAATTTAATTAATTGATATAAATGTTACCATTTCCCATTTGCTTCCGCAATGCCTCTGTGATATTTATTTCATCAGTTTGTTTTTTGTCTTTATCATCATCCGAATAATCGTCGCTGTGACAGCTTTTATCAAAGGTTTTTTCATCTATTGTTTGAAGTGAATTATCCCAAAACAGTTTTTTTTCAGTTACGCAATCAATTCAGAACACCCTGTTTAAAAAGGTGAAAATTTAAGTAATTGAGTCATTCTTATTTGCAAACATATTGATACAAATATAATAGTGTTTATGCACGTGGCGATACATGCGTCCAAATAGACGGCCTATATGTACATTATCGAAGAAATAAAACGTCAATTGAATCTTACTAATTGAATCTTACTAAACGATTAAACATTGTCGATATCGGATCTCGAAGTACTATGTACCTGAATCAGAAGGTATGTAGTCTGAGTGTGCGTCGTCATCAACGGCGTTGTCTATACTATCATCATATTCTTCCTCTTCGCAGTATTGTTTACTCTTGCTTTCTGCACGTGTAATCTCACCTAGAAATGAAAATATGATAATAAGTCGAAACAAAATGGACGTGTTTATTTATACACTAGTCGACATACATGTAAGCTTTTTAAATAAATTTAACGGAAAAGTTTATTAATGAGAGCCATTTTAAATTAAATGAACCAGTTATCAAATATTAATATAATATCAGACTTTGTAAAAAAACTGTTTGTAAAAGAAGTCAGTGCTGAATTTGTATAATACATTTTTTATTGTAACAAATAATATGTTGAGACGAACATATTTGCAAAAATGTTACATTGGAAAACTAACCTTTGTCCATTGCTGGCATAAGCCTTTCAGATATTCGAACATCGCTTCCGTTTTTTCCTTCATTCACTGACCTTACCGCTCGATCATTCTTGCTGCTGTAAGCGTTACCTGTGTTTAGTATTGAAAGGGTCGATATATATATGCCAACTTATTAATGAATGCATTTAACTTTGAAGATATTTCATTATTTGCAAACAGTCAACAATTTAGCAATGATGTTACTAGTATCAGATATTCGAACAGTATTACACTTTGGTTATACGGTAATGCCATGGAATCAGTAGTAGAAGTTATCGAAGCAAAATTTTCATTTTGATCATATGTGCATTTTGAGTGTTACTCACAATAGCTATTGGCTGTCGTCATTTCTGATGCAATCACTTCGCCTGTAGTGTATATGGTTTCCGAAACTCCATCATCTTCTAATGCAACGCCACTTATTTCATCACACGTTGTTCCTATTAACATTCAATATACATATTTGATAAGGGCACACGATACATGTGTGTATTTGTGTGTACTCGCGCACGCGTGCATGTGTGCGTGCGGGCGCGCGCGCTTGCGTGCGAGCGAGCGTGCATACGTGCGTGTGTGTGTGCGTGTGTATTTGTGTGTGCGTGCGTGTTTGCGAATATATATGACGCTGCGTCAGGTATGAACATAAACTTTAAAAACGCAATATGTTCTATTAGCTTATGTAACCAATAATCTTTTAATTTAAATAAAACTGTATCTGTATTATAAGAAAAACACCTGTTTTTAGTAACATTAATAAAACGCATACGTGTGTTTATTTTTTTTAATGTATCTATTTTGCCCGGACGTTGACGCTTATGCTTAAAACGGACGTCTTCGCCATTGAAGAAATGAAAAGAAGGTTAATGTAAACACGTTTACGCAGAAGACTGACGCGCAGACATACATAAACATTATATAGATTATTTAAAAAATACTTATCTCACCTACTTCGAATACAAATACTAAGTAATTAAACATTAAACAAATACATTGACTAGTAATAGCTCATGTCGCAAGATACAAATTAACACTATAATTTAATTAATTGAAATACATGTTACCATTTGCCATTTGCTTTGGCAGTGCCCCTGTGATATTTATTGCATCAGTTTGTTTGCCGTCTTCATCATCATCCGGATAATCGTCGCTGTGACAGCTTTCATCAATTTGTCTGTTATCTATGGTTTGAAATAAATTATCACATACAAGATCTTTTTTTTTAATTACGCGATAATAACACAATGTGAAAAAATATAATTTTTAGAGTCATTCTTATTGGCAAACAGATTGATATAAATATAATATTTATGCAAACGTGTCAAACAGACAGCATTTATATATATAATCGAAGACACGTTAATTGAAAATTGATAGACGTTGAAACATTGTACTTATGGGATTTCGGATTACAAGGTAGGCCTACCTGAATCAGATGGTATGTAGTCGGAAACTGCACCGTCATCAACGGCGTCGTTTATGCTTGCATCATTTCGTCATGTTCGCAGTAGTGGTTACTCTTGCTTTCTGCATTTGTAACCTCGTCTAGAAGAATAAAGAGGACAATACAGTCAAAACAAATGAAACTGTTCATTGATATACAAATCGACATAAGTTGATTGAGTAAATTTAATGGTAATGTTCATTAAGGTTGAGCCATTTTATATTAAATGAACCGAATATCGAATATTAACATAATATCAGACAGTGTTTAACTTGTAAAACAAGAAAGAAACTGTACAGATCTAACCCCGGCAATAGTGAATTTGTACTTTGGATTTTTTATTTATATTTTTATACTACTGATGCACAAATATGCAGATGTCACATTTCAAAAAGGTAAAATATTTATACGATTTGCAGAAACTATGTTCAATGCATATTTTATTGTAAAGATAATATGTTGGGACAAACATATTTGCAAAAGGGTTAAATTATAGTACTAACTTTGTCCTTTCCTGTCATAAGCCTATCGTTTGATTTATTTCGGTTAAAGATATTTCGTGCATTTTAAAAAGCTTTTTTTGCTTCATAACATTTGTTGTTAAACCACGGTGGATTTGCTTGTGGATTAGTGTTGTGTGAATGACTACGTGAGGACGTTTTACTGAAAACTCGTGCTGCTTGCTCATGTATGAAGCTCGTGAGCAGATTTACCTGATCAGTCGCATTACTGTTATTTAAATCACGTAGCTGATGTAGGTTGTAATTTAACTATTCACGAAATCTGTGCCTAGTGTTAAAGAATTAAATCTAGACAATTTTGAGATTATACCACGTCCAAATTCATTCCACAGACTTTCATCCCATTTAATACTAGTTCGTGTGTTTTCATTTTCATTACTATAAAACACACTGCCACAATTAATTTGAAAAGAGAGCGATGCATGATCCGACCATTAATTAAAAGAGTTTACACAACAATTGCTCAATTTACCAAAGTAACATTCACTCAACATTAGATAATCAATAACACTCGATCCCAATGAACACGCGTAAGTAAAATTTCCAATATTATAATCGTTTCCAAGACTTCCATTAGCAATTCTCACACAGTTTGACTTACATATGTCTAGCGATTTAATACTGAAATTATTATGGATTTTGTCCATCGAAACACGACTGATTGTAGG
>CM051029.1:5159253-5171753 GCA_027627225.1 Congeria kusceri | reverse complement strand
ATTAAATAGTTCTCACAAATCTAAATCGACAAACGTTTTTTTCAACGTTCCATTAGCAATAATACCAAATGTCATATTGTTTTATGCATTCGTAAAAACAGATATAACATGACAAAATAGAGGATGCCTACAACGTTGGCTACAATTCCTGGCGATTTTACATTTTTCCCGGCACCATATGTCAGCGAAAGTCGATACAAAGTTGATAAAAATTCGACATCACTTACCTTATTAGTTCACAACGCAACCCTACCATGATTGTCTTTCACAATATTTTGTGTAAAAAACATGTTCTTCTGTCTGTCCGTTAGTTCGATTCAAAAAAAGAAACACACTGCATAGCACATTTGAAAACAATTGATTATCATGACTGAGAATGTGAGAGTTATTTAATGACATTGACTTCAAAAACAGACGTGACTTCAAAAACAGACCATTACACTTCGGTAAATGGATAATACAAATAATTATTGATGCATGTGTATTTGAAAATAGTCAGTTTTAATTTAATGTTTAATTATGATGATCCCGATTTACTAGTACATAATATTGAATTTTAAATACGTATTTAGTGGACAGGCATATCAAACAAAGGCAATTTACTACCAAAACAAGTGCATGACACAACATATCCTTCGAACATAATACGGTGAAGTATTAATTTATTCAGTGAAACAAAATGCATTTGATGATGACGATGATGATGATGATGATGATGATGATGATGATGATGATGATGATGATGATGATGATGATGATGTGCAACGATTTAATACATATCTTTGATACCGATCTGTAGCTGATCATTGCAGACACACAGATAACATAAAGGGTTATAACTGCACGATCAAAAATGTATGCCCCCTTTAACCCGAAATCCTGGATACGCCCCTGGATACCTTATAGCTAGACCTCGCTTAGGATTGCATATGGGGTGGGTGGGGTCAAGGTCAAGGTCACTGTTACTAAAAATAGAAAAACAGTTTCCGCTCAATAACCTGAGAACCTATTTAGATATTTTAATAACTCCTAATATGTATGTACCTTATATCAAGACTTCACATGCGATTGCACATGGGGTGGGTGGGGTCAAGGTCAAGGTCACTGTTACTAAAAATAGACAAACGGTTTCCGCTCAATAACTTTAACACGCATTGAGATATTTTTATGAAACTTTATACATATATACCTTATATTAAGACATCGCTTGGGATTGCATATGGGGTGGGTGGGGTCAAGGTCGCTATTACTAAAAATAGAAAAAACAGTTTCCGTTCAATAACTTGAGAACGCATTGAGATATTTTAATGAAACTTTATGCATACATATTTTATATCGAGACCTCGCTTGGGATTGTATATGGGGTGGGTGGGGTCAAGGTCAATGTCACTGTTACTAAAAATAAACAAACGGTTTTCGCTTAATAACTTGAGAACGCATTGAGATATTTTAATGAAACTTTATACATAGATACCTTATATCGAGACCTCGCTTGAGATTGCATATGGGTTGGGTTGGGTCAAGGTCACTGCTTCTAAAAATAGAAAAATTGTTTCCGCTCAATAACTTGAGAACGAATTGAGATATTTTAATGAAACTTATTACATAGTCATCTTATATCGAGACCTGGCGTGGAATTGAATATGGGGTGGGTGGGGTCAAGGTCACTGTTACTAAAATTTGAAAAATGGTTTCCCTCAATAACTTGAGAACGCATTGAGATATTTTAATTAAAATTAATTCATAGATACCTTATATCGAGACATCGCTTGGGATTGCATTTGGGGTGGGTGGGGTCAATGTTAATTTTACCATTACTAAAAATTATATTGATGCGCTGACTTTAATGCATTTCGTTTGAAATTTAGGTTTTCGTGGAATTTCAATGTTTCTTGTTTTAGAAAAAAAAAGCCAGTAACTCTGACAAGCACAAGAAAAATCGAGCGCGCTTTCCTCCGACAGCTCTTGTATATAATACATCATCACCAACAACACCAACTACAACAACAAAAATAAATACTAGTACTAACACTACTACTACTGCCATTGATACTGTTAGTATATTAGTTCAACATCTGTATTAACTTCAGCTAATCCGGATGCAATTAACGATATGTTTGCTGTTGATCACTGAAAGTGCGGGGTGTTTTATATTAAATATATTTACCCCACAATTATATTAAACTTTCACGGGGTACGAACGTAAATTGTTTTGTCAAGTGTTTTGTAAAGAGTTTTGTGTAGAAGGTTGAACGCAATATGTTAAGTTAAAGTTTGGCTTGTTTATTACAAGTATCAAATACAATTATTATATCGTATTCTTTTGTGATACCCTTAAAAAGCAACCACATATGCTATAATATTTAACTTATATTTTTAAGATTCACATACAAGTTTTTCATTTTATAGAAACGCCTAAAACCATATGGTACCGTACATTACAATGTCTATTTTCTATGGACATAATACGATGATGTTGAATATAATATGAACATGATTCATAGTAAATGTTAACATTGTCAATTCAATGCCTGAATAATGCCTTAGCGGACATAATTTCGTACCGACGTAAAATAAGTGACACCCAGAGTACATGCGGTTTAAGTAAGCATGTTACATTCATGTTCGTTAGACATAACCACAGCATCTAGCAGATGCATGATATGTGGCCTATTTTATGATTTTATGTAATATAGCTCAATGGCCGTCTCTTTGTCCTACAGCCCTAGGCGTTAGGGCGTTATCCTACATAGCGGGATGTCAAAGGTTCGAGTCTCAAACAGAGCTTGTTCTGATATGGCCGATTGCCTACCCAGCAGTTAGTTAATGAAGGGGCCCCGATTGCCTTCCTGATAAGCGCGCGGCATATACAATAGGAAACGGGAGTAATGATGTTCATAAGTAAAGGTGTATCATAAGTCAAAACAGGCTGGATCTTAATCGCGAGGGGTGACACTATAATAAACAAATACTTTGCTTTTATAGCTCAAAGATGACGCATGCTGAAAATAAGTAAATCAGCAAGTTAAAAATATTTAGTTAATTTGTGTACGAATATTTATTTTTAAGACAAATGTGTCTTCTCCAAATGAAAAATTCCCGTATTTTGATTGTATACATTAGAATTGTGGAACTATTAAGATAAATTACATGACGTATCTTACGCAATATCACGCTTGATTTAGTAAAATTAAAAATAAACTTTTAATTATTCACTACTATTATGTAACAAATGTACGTCAAGTTTAGGTATAGCAAACGTGGATTTAATAACTGAGATATAATTCTTTGACATCAGTCTAATAACTTTCCATTTTTAAAGAAATCATGTCTTATTCATTATTGTAATGATTTACAAACAATAATTATAATAATAACGTTGCAAATACTACTTATTATACCAAAATTATCATATATTATTTAACATCTAGCATAAAGGATCTAGCCGTAAAGGATATCAAAAAATATGTCATCATAATAATTGAACCATATACTTATCTAAACCTGACCCAATCATTTATTTGAAAACCTCACCCAATCGTTTATCTGAACCGTGTCCGAAAGTTTAAGATAATTTTATGGTGTATATATTTAAAGTATAACGACCAGTATTTATACTGCTTCATTAATTATTGGTGGCTCTCTTTTTTATAATAATAATTAAATAGTAATATTATTAATGTAGTGAAAGTAGTATGTATAGTATGTAATTGTAGTAGTAACAGGAGTACTTTTAGTACTAATTTCACCAACAGCCCAAAAAGCTGCAGTGGCATCAATTGCAGTTGTAGTAGTAGTACGATTAGAAGCAGTGGTTGTTGTTGCCTTTTGTTGTAGTAGTAGTAGTTGTAAACTTATGCCAGTGGTACTAAATGTAAAAGATATTGAAGTTCTGGTAAGTAGGGGATATTTTGATGTGTATTGCCCGATTGTTCCGTTAGCCTTCATTAGTATTATTATGCCGCGAAATTAAATGGCCCCATTGGGATTTTTAATGGTCATATATCAAGTCTTGGCACGTTTGCTGCTGTCTGTGCAGTGAACTTGCAGAAGGTTTTTTTGAACATTTATAACTGTGTGTTTAAAATTTGAAACAGCAAACTAACGGAAAAATAATCATGAACTCGCAATAAAAGCTTACTTTTATGCATAAATTTATGAAATATCGGAATAAATTAAATTAAGTTGTATTCAATCGTTGTAAATGTCATGTCTTAATTTGGCTAATTTATTTGCAAACTGCAAATTGCAGTGAAAAAACGTGTACAAGTGTAACTAATTTTATTGTCAAACTAAAGACATCCGTATATTTTCTAGGAAATTGTAAATACCTCACAATATTTTGCCACCCTTCAACTAATGTCTTATATTGAAAACCAACCCACAACAGAAGCATCTCTTAGTATATTAAAATACTAATACTAGTTCTACTACTTCTAAATTCGTATCGTGCTATCTGGAAGGAACGTGGGGTGAACATTTTATTTGTCATCACAAAATAATTGTAAATTTCTGGAACTAGTACAACATTTTGTAGCAGTACGACTACAACAACAAGTCCTGCACCTCTTAATGATTCTTATATCATATTTAGGCAAAAGCAGAAACGTATTAACAGCCGAGACGACATCAATAACCACAGCAACAAAAATACTCTTACTTCTTTTTGTACTACAACTGGTACTACTTCTATTCCTTATGCTGTCTACAACGACCATTACAACAACAGCACTAACAATTACAATTGTATATCTGCTACTACTAATACTGCTGATGTTGTTGTTGATGCTGCTGCTGCGGCTGCTACTACTACTACTATTACTACTACTACTACTACTACCACAACAGCAACAGTACTAGTACTACTACTACTACTATATCTACAACTATATCTATAACTATTATTAGTATTACTACTTCAGATACTTATACCATTTGTTGTAGTCGGAGGAGAATAAGTAGTGGTTGTGATATTAGTGTTAGTAAAAGCCAGAAGATTAGCAGAAGAGGTGGTGGTATGTTAGGCTAAAAAAGTTACTGAATTGTTTCTCAGGCACCTTTTCCTAAAACATGAGGAGGGAGGGCGCTTTTTGTTATTGAAGTATTTTTTTCCTTTTCTTCTACTCTTTTCTATGGGCACTAAGTAATGACTTATTTAAATAAGTAAATAAGTACAGATTAAAGTCAATTTTAAGTAGTACAACAATATACCATTTTATAAATTCTAAATATAGATTTACTATTTGCTCATGCTACATACGGTCATTTAAGCAAGCAGACGTAAAAAGGCAATACATTTGAATCTTCATAAATAACATAAGTGCCTTCAAATTGATATACCATCAACATAGAAGTCCATCTATTAGAATTTGACGTAATTCATATTTGTATTACTGTAAAAAATAGGAATTATTTTTTGCAAAAAAAATCACCAACAAATTCTTGGAAAGGAAAACCCTAGTATACTGCAACACTTGTCAATGCGACTGGAATTTTCGTTCGTTTCCATAGACTTATTGACACACATTTACTTTCAAAAATATGGAATGCTGTTAAACAAACAAATCCGTCTTTGAAAAAAGTTGAAATTAACAATTAGACGATATTTATAAAGATTCCGCATCGGATATGACATTTTTTTATAAGTTGAGATTTAAACATGATTTCACAATTTGTGTATATCAGATACTATTAAATCAGATGGAAGAAAGTTGCTGAAAATACCGAATTTGTTACCCTTATCCCGCAAGGTTAAAATGTAGATTAGTGTAAAACAGCTGTCTATAAAACATAATTTAAAATATCGCAATTTAGATATAGTTCGTATGAAAATTTATGATGTTTATTTGTCTGAAATCTGTTTCTTATTTACGTAAGGCATTATATACATTCTTTGTTCAAAAGCGCTTGGTTCGAAAGAAATATACAATTATAATGAGCATGCTGGTTCTCTCCATGCGGAGGCATCACCAGTTATCGTATACAGAAAATAGATGACAGAAAGTTATCAAAACGTTGTTATTGTACTGATGTCAATGTTTATTTTCTGTATTTTGATAGGTAACATTCCTATTAGAAATTATTTCTGTAACTTTTTTTTGTTATGCACCCGGCATCTTGATGCGGGAGGCATACAGTGATTGTCCTGTCCGTCCGTCCTTTCGTCCGTCCTTCCGTCCGTCCGTGACAAGGTTAAGTAGATTTTACCGTTTCGTCTAGCACCAACACCGCTTACTACAATACTTGGATACTTACACAGTTGTTGTTTATGACCATTCCCTATCCACCCATATCACCCAACTCCACTTTTACCTTGACCTTGACCTAATTTGCACTTAGAATAATTCAAATGGGCTGTTTCTTGGTTAACTAGATTTTACCGTTTCGTCTAGCAACTACATCGCTTGCTCCAACACTTGGATACTTACACAGTTGTTGTTTATGACCATCCCAAATCCACACATATCACCCGACCTCACTTTGTCCTTGACCTTGACCTAATTTGACTAAGAAATGGGCTATTCAGCACCAACCTGGGGCATGTGTGTTTATCAAACACAGAATCTTGTTCTTAACATATTTCTGGACTGCTGCTTTAAAACCGGCGTACGATCGTGAAATATGGCATTAAATCAAATTTGCGGCGTGTCATAAAACACGTTGCAGTGCTGCCTGAGAAAAATTCTTTAATTTGTTTAGCCTTAGTAGTAAAAGTTGTAGGAGTGGTGATTAATGCGGTGTTGGTAGTAGTTCGAAGTTTAGAAAAGTAGCAATGATGATAGCTGTGATAGTTATATTTAAATGAGTATACGTTTTGTAGAATCGTTAGTACTCGTAGTACTTGTCTTAGTGGAAGCGGTATTGGCTGTCGTAGGAATAGTAGTGTTTATGGTAGTGGTTATGGTAGTTTTATTTCTCGTCAGAGGTGTAGTAGTTGTGGTTTTGGTAGTGTTAGTAGTATTCATATGAGGAATTGTGACGGTGGAAGTGTTAGTATATTTTAGAAGGGTACACATAACAGGTGTTGTGATGGTAGTGTTAGTATTCGAAGAAGTAATAGAAGCGAAAGTGGTGAAAGTGTTAGTATTATTCGGAGTAGTAGAAGTAGTAGTGGTGGTAGTATTAGCAACATTCTTTAAATAGTAGTAGTGGTAGTTCAGGTATCATTCGCATGGGTAGACGAAGCTGTGGTAGTGTTAGTATTATTCGGAGTAGTAGAAGTAGTACTGGTGGTAGTGTTAGCAATATTGTATGAATAGTAGCAGTGGTAGTACAGTTATCATTCGCAGAGGTAGACGTAGCTGTGGTAGTGTTAGTAATATTCGGAGCAATAGTAATAACTGCTGTGGTTAGTTTAGTATTATTCGGAAGAAAAGTGGAAGTGGCAGTTGTTGTGATAGATATTATTCCAAGGAGGCGTAGTGGTGGTTGTGATAGCGCTAGTATTATTCGGAGTAGTAGAAGTAGAAGTGTTGGTAGTGTTATTTATATTCTATAAATAATAATAATAATAATAGTAGTAGTAGTAGTAGTTGTTGTTGTAGTAGTAGTAGTAGTAATAGTAGTAGTAGTAGTAGTAGTAGTAGTAGTAGCAGTAGTAGTAGTAGAAGTAGTAGTAGTAGTAGTAGTAGTAGTAGTAGTAGTAGTAGTAGTAGTAGTAGTAGTGGTAGTAGCAGTAGTAGTAGTAGTAGTAGTAGTTAGTAGAACTAGTAGTAGTAGTAGTAGTAGTAGTAGTAGTTGTAGTAGTAGTAGTAGTAATAGTAGTAGTAGTAGTAGTAGTAGTAGTAGTAGTAGTAGTAGAAGTAATATTAGTAGAAGTAGTTGTAGCAATGGTAATAGTAGTAGTAGTAGTAGTAGTAGTATTCAGAATTGCAGCAGTAGCGGTTGTGGTAATCTTAGTATTATTCGGAGAAGTGGTAGTAGAAGTTGTGGTAATGTTGAGCAGCTACATAGGTGGTGTTAGTGTAAGTGATAGTAGTGGTGGTAGTGTTGGTATTTTTTCAGAAAACTGGTTCCTTATCCCTTGTTCAACCCCGGAAAAGGAACTTGCACGAAGTCGCCGAGACAGCTGAAAGTTCTTTAAGATGTATTAACCCGAAGTATATTTCAATTAATTGCGTCAAAGAAAGTTCGAAAAATCTACAATTTGACCTGTCATCCCCATCTATTGCTTCTATGAATGGTATTGCTGTATGTTCCGGAATGGGTTTTGAATCATCATTTCGCGCGAAGTTATTGCTTGATATGTTAGCTTTGTCGGCAACAATTTAGGCCTGTATAAAATTGTCAGTAGTTTTCAACACTGGCATGTTTGAACTAAACATTGATGCTAATTTAATAATCAAGGCCTTTTACTTTTTGGAAACAACATAAGTATATTTTTGTATATTTTGCTCGCTATATTAGTGCTTTAAGTACGTGATCACATGTATACACGTGTAAAAGGATCATACATTAAATGTTTTGTACTCATCCTCAATTATATTATTCTTGTGGCGTGTATATGTTTATATGTAATACCCTACATTTCCGCTTCAATACAGCCTTGATATTTTTTGTTCACATCCTTAATTATTATTATTATTATTATGATTATTATTATTATTATTATTATTATTATTATTATTATTATTATTATAAGAAGTAGAAAGAGCAGCAATTGAAGCACAAGCAGTAGTTGCACTCATAGTAATTGTAGCAATAATAGTAAAAGTATGGTTGTAGAAGTTGTAGAAGTAGAAGTCATAGTAGTAGTAGTAGGAGTAGTAGAAGCAGTAGTAGTAGTAGGAGAAGGAGTAGTAGTAGTAGTAGTAATAGTAGGAGTAGGAGTAGTAGTAGTAGTACTAGTAGTAGTAGTTGTAGTATTAGTAGTAGTAGAAGTATTAGTAATAGCAGAAGTAGCAGTGGAAGTGGTAGTAGTAGCAGCAACATAGCAGAAGCAACATTGACAGTAACAATTGTAGTAGTAGTAGTAACATTAGTAGTAGTAGCAGTCGTAGTAGTAGCAGTAGTAGTAGTAGAAGTAGTAGTAGTAGAAGTAGTAGTAGTAGTAGTATTAGAAGTAGTAGTATTAGTAGTAGTAGTAGTAGCATTAGTAGTAGTAGTAGTAGTAGCAGTAGTAGTAGTAGAAGTAGTAGCAGTAGTAGTAGTAGTAGTAGTAATAGTAGAAGTAGTAGCAGTAGTAGTAGTATCAGTAGCAGTAGTAGTAGTAGTAGTAGTATTAGTAGTAGAAGTAGTAGCAGTAGCAGTAGTAGTAATAGCAACTGCAGCAGCAGTAGTAGTAGCATTAGTAGTAGTAGTAGCAGTAGTAGTAGTAGTTGTTCTTATTAGTAGTAGTAGTAGTAATAGTAGTAGTAGTAGTATTTGTTGTAGTAGTAGTAATAGTAGTAGTAGCAGTAGTAGAAGTAGTAATAGTAGTAGTAGTAGTAGCAGTAGTAGTAGTAGTAGTAGTAGTAGTAGTAGTAGTAGTAGTAGTGGTAGTAGCAGCAGCAGTAGCAGTAGTAGTAATAGTAGTAGTAGTAGTAGTAGTAGTAGTACTAGTAATAGTAGTAGTAGTAGTAGTAGTAGTATTAGTAGTACTAGTAATAGTAGTAGTAGTAGTAGTAGTAGTAGTAGTAGTGGTAGTAGTAGCAGTAGTGGTAGTAGCAGTAATAGCAGTAGTAGTAGTAAAATAGAAGAAGCGAAAACAGCAGCAGCAGTAACAGCAGTAGTAGAAGTATAAGTAGTAGTAGTAACCGCAGCAGCAGCAGCAGAAGTAGCAGTAAAAGTAGTAGTACTCGTACCACCGGGTCATGCTTCTTGATCTTATGTTATAATTGTGGTTGTATATATTTATATGAATCACCCCGCATTTCCCGTTCATGGGAGCCTGAACATTTTTTGTTCTCATCTAAAATAATAATAATAATAATAATTATTATTATTATTATTATTATTATTATTATTATTATTATTATTATTATTATAGGTGTTATTATAAGAAGTTGAAACAGCAGGAGTTGAAGCAGTAGCTGTCGTTGCACTATAAGTTTTAGTAGAAATAATTGTAAAAGTTGTTGCGGTTTAGTAGTACAACTTTTAGAAGTAGTAGTTGTAGTAGCAGTAGTGGTAGTAGTAGTAGTAGTAGTAGTAGTAGTAGTAGTAGTAGTAGTAGTAGTAGTAATAATAGTAATGGTAGCAAACCATAATATTGTGTACTCGTACCATCATGTCATACTTCTTTGTCTTATAATTGTGGGATGTATATATTTATATATAACATCCCGCATTTCAGTTCATGAAAGCCTTATCATTTATTATTATTATTATTAAGAGAAGCAGTTGTTGCAATAGCAGTAATTGCGCTAGTAGTACTAACTGTAAAAGTTGTTCTTGATTAGTATTCAAACTTATTGTAGTAGTAGTAGTAGTAGTAGTAGTAGTAGTAGTAGTAGTAGTAGTAGTAGTAGTAGTAGTAGTAGTAGAAGTAGTAGTAGTAGTAGTAGTGGTAGTAGTAGTAGTAGTAGTAGTAGTAGTAGTAGTAGTAGTAGTAGTAGTAGTAGTAGTAGTAGTAGTAGTAGTAGTAGTAGTAGTAGTAGTAGTAGTAGTAGTAGTAGTAGTAGTAGTAGTGGTAATAATGATAGTTATAGTCCACGAAGTGTTAGTGTTGGCCATTGTGTAAGTAGTAGTTATGGTAATGTTAGTGTTAATAGAAATCGAAGGAATTGTAGTGTGGTTGTGGTACTAGCATTAGTTTTGGTATAACAAGTAGTAGTAGTGATTTTGGTAGTGCAAATAACATTCAAGAGTAATAGTATTTTGTGTTAGAAACAGCTTAAATACCAAAACCTGTTTCAGCGATTTCTTAAATACAGTAACTAAACCGCACAGTGGTTGCACGCATTAATCTATCAATTAAATGGCCATACTGCCAACCAAACCCTCATATCTCAACCTTGGCATGATCGTAGCAGCTGACCTGTTACACAACATAACAGTATAATTGATGCCCGTTAAACTGGAGTGCTAATGTCTTTTCCACACTAGATGCCTTCTTTCAATTTGAACCATCCATGAAATGTACCATTTTAAAAGAGTTCCGTATACAATGTATACAATTGCAATTAGATGGGTTGATTTAAATTCACTATTGTGAACACGTTTAAACCTGTAATATATATTGATATTAATAAAAAAATAAAATAAAAAAAATAATAATAATGATAATAATAATAAGAGTAGTAGTAGTAGTAGTAGTTGTAGTAGTAGTAGTAGTAGAAGTAGTAGTAGTAGTAGTAGTAGTAGTAGTGATAATTACAACAACAACAACAACAACAACAACAACCACAACAACAACAACACTACTACTACTACTACTACTACTATTATTACTACTGCTATTACTGCTGCTGCTACTACTACCACTACAACAAGGACAACTACTACTGCTACTATTTCTACTACTACTACTACTACTACTTTTATTACGTACTCCTTCTGCAACAACAACCGCTACTACTGCTACTACTACGACTGCTACTTCTACTACTACTACTTCTACTACAACTACTACTACAATAATGATGATGATGGTGACGTTGATGATGATTATTATTATTAGTATTATTATTATTATTATAAGAATCAGCTATGGAATCAGCAGTATTTGTAGCTGTAGTAGAAGCAGTGGTTAAATAATGTGTTTTAGAAGTATTAGTAATAGTAGTAGCAGCAGCAATTGTTGATTATAAATAAAGTACATTTGAAATTACTTCTTGTGACATCCCATTAATTTAACATATTTGTAATTTGTTTTAAAAAGCGTGCGTAAATGCTCATATAAACAAACTTCTACAATCGTATCACCATGTTATGCTTCGTGGACTTTTATATAATTGTGGGGTGTATATATCACCCCGCATTTCTGTTGTTCAGAACCTGTGCAGTTGTATTGACATGTGCATCCATTATATATTATTATTAATAGTATCATTATTCTTACTATTGCTATTACTATTACTATTACTATTATTATTATCAAAACAGAATCAGCAGCATTGGTAGCTGTAGTATCAGTAGTGGTAATATAATGTAAGAGTTTTTAGTTGTTGATGATTTTGTTGTTCCTGTTGTTGATGTTGTCGTCATAGTAGTAATAGTAGTAGTTAGTAGTAGTAGTAGAAACTGTAGTACATTAATTAATCGTTTTAGCAGTAATAGTAGCTGACGTTGTTAATTTTGTTGTTGTAAAGTGGTACTAAAAGTAGTAGCAGTAGTAGTAGTAGTAGTAGTAGTAGCAGTAGTAGTAGTAGTAGTAGTAGTAGTAGTAGTAGTAATAGTGGTAGTAGTAGCAGTAGTAGTAGTTGTAGTAGTAGTAGAAGAAGCAATAAATACAAAGTTATAACAATTATTAATAATATCGGCCGCAGCACAACATATGTTAGTGGTAGCTTTTGTATAAGCAGCACTTTGTGAAAACAAAATCAGTAAAATAGTTTTTCATGAAAGAACAGTTTACTGAA